>MU278477.1:0-326234 GCA_022385745.1 Cubamyces sp. BRFM 1775 | reverse complement strand
CTGTGCCGCCTATATTGAATCGATCTGACTATCACGTGATCGCGATCTGGTATCTACTCACATATCCACACCTCGCGATGTCGGGCAGGCCTTGAAATCCAAGCTGACTATGGCAACACGCGCAAGGATGCTATGGTGCGCAATCTATCGTAATGCTTACATCGAGCATCAACCTGACCTGACATGCACAGCCTAGTCTATAGACCGGTCTATATGCCGCCTTCTTCAAAATCCACGTAAGGATTTTTCGAAAATTCAAACCCGGAGATGTAGCACTTTGTAACATACGCTACCTCAAATCCTAGGCGTACTATCAGGACCCCTGCGCAGTGACAGCTGTATGACGGCAATGTATTTGTGGGCGTTAATTTGCACAATGCATGTATACACATTGTCAACCGGATCCGAATATGACGACCACGGCTAAACCTATTCCTGCCAATCCAAGTGGGTGCGAGGCCCACCTACCGAGCTGGGCAAACCCTCTCACCAAACACCAAGAAGGGGCAGTAAATGGAATCAGCGACCGACAAAAGATTTAGTCCTCTCGAGCCAGCACGGGGAGGCATCCACCCCCTGGAGTCTGCTTTCCCGTCCCCGCGGAGCCGGTTCATATAAACCTCTCCCGCGGCATGGATTCCCGATGCTACGTGGGTCTCCCGTCTCGTATAGCCTGACCGGATGCTGTGGGGCTCATCGCGTAGCCCAGCCATACTGACGACGGACCCGGGGAGCTCCGAACAGCCGCACTCGGGCTCCTCTCAAGATGACTTCCCCCATCTTGCCTCGCTTATGAATGCACTGAGTTGTGTGGTAGGAAGACTCACTTGAGCAGATGCAAGACCCTATATGCATGTCGGCAAGCTTAGCAGCCAGTACGCAACGCGTCAGACACCGCGAACCTTAAAAAACAACATCCAATTCCTCATAGCAAACGGTGGTATATGACAGGACACCGACTGACTCAGACTGCAAGCACCGGGACGGAGAAACCACGATAGAGAGCCCTCAATTGAGCGAAATCTCCTCCGTCTCGCCGAGGTCGTCGTCCGCAAGGTCGTTCGAGCTCGGCAGCGACCTCTCCTTGTCGACCGGGGGAGGCGGGGGCACCTCGACGCTCGACGGCGCCACCATGCCCACCGTCGTCAGCTCCGGGTCCGCCGAACCATCCTCTTCTGCCTCGGCGTCCTCGGTCTTCGGCGGTGGGGGAAGCGGCGGTTCCGGCGTGGGCGGCTCAGACTTGGCCAGCGGCGGACTCATTGTCGAGTTGTGGGGCACTGGCGGGACCGGAGGCACCGGCGACGTCGGGCCTGCGGGCGGGAAGCGGAAGTTCTTGCTCATCGTGCCTTTGCGCGCCCGCCCCGAGCGTTGGTCGTCGTCGTCGTCCTCTCCCTCCATGTCCTCTGGCTGAGGTTCGTGTTCCTCGGGGATCTTGTGCGGGTTCGTATGCCCGGCGGATTGCGGCTCAGCCACAGGAGGCGATGTCGTGGTGACGCGCTGTGGTGGCATTGACTGGCGGTTCGCGGCATGCTTCTGCTGGGTGGGCGAAGCCGTGGAACTACGCTGCGATGGAGACGGGAGGTTCGCTTGAGACATGGATTGCGGACGATAGTGCGAAGGCGAGGCTGGGTTTTCGCCCAGATAGAAGGGCCGAATGGGCATCATCCTATATGACATAAGTATTATGCAGTTATATCTAACAGTCTGTACGCACTTCTTCTCCGCGTGACAAGCGAGAATCCATTGCGGCTGTACAACGGGTATACTGAGCTGTAACGCTTTCTGGTATTCGACACCGGGGCCTGTGATGATGCTGCCGGAGGCGTGCGCCCCACTTGGTGTAGCGGCCGGCGTCGTGCATACGAAATGCGTGGTGTCGATCTGTATTTTGTCGCTCCACTTCGCGCCCATCTCGCGCAAGGCCATCTTGGCGTTCTCAAGTAGCACCTCGTCTTCCACGGTACCGAAGCAGACTGAGATACCGGAGGTGTCTGACATAGTGTGCGTCCGGACGCGTAGGACATTGGACGGATAGACACCGGCAGTGGTACGCAAGACAAGCTGGAATGTGTACTCGGTGTCCAGCTGCAGACCGGACACTTTAGTTGAGGTGTTGGTGAGTGGCGAAGGGATGGCAGCAACGCGCTGGCGGTCGCGGTAGAGATCGAGCGAGCGGAGCTTTGCAGTCGCTAGCTCAAGGCGAGGCCATTCAAGAGTGACGGACGTTTGGGTGACATTGCGAAGCTGTACCACGGTTGGTACTAGAAGGGCGATAAGAGGCATCGTACGCACCTGCAACTTGGGGGGTTCTGGTGCACTAGTGCCATATTCTTCCAAGATTTGGCTCTGAAGGTCCCAAAAATCTGTCTCCCGCTTCTTCTCCTCCGCGACGTTCCGTTGGACTGAGATGTTGACTATGGAACCAGTGCTCACGCCCGGAGGTAACAGTAGAGACGGAAACTCGATGAGGTGGGCTCGCTCGCCAAGCAGGATCTGAAGCAACGCCTGAGTCGCATCGCACATAAGCTCGCCATATTACTTACAGCCATTCCCGCATCTTGTGTGGTGGAGGCGGGTCAGTTCCTCTTTCCAGGTAAGAAGAACCGGATGCGTACCGAGTTTGCCGACCGTGAACATGAAGCTGTCTTGAGAGACAACCATTTTCGCTGCGGCTCTTTAAGAGTTTCTCTATCCTAGCTGCGCGAGCGAGCAATAGCTGGAAGAAAAGCGATTGTGAGTGTGAAGATGGTCGGAGTGCGAGGATGGATAGAGATGGTGTCGTAGTGTATTACGGGCGTCTACCCAATGCGCTGCCTGCAGAGCGCGCGCCTCATCGAGTCTACTTGAACTTCTACCAACCGCAAACTTGAAGGGCGGTAAAATCTCGTATGAATCTAGCTGGCTGCCAACATCTGTCTTGTATCGGGTCTACTTTACGCTATGCACAAGAAGTTGATCATCGCTAACAAACCAAGCAGGGTAAAGCTCTCGCCGGCGGATCCACCGTAGCAGTTTGTAGAGAATCGGCGACATCCTGTAGAGCCACAGTACTACGTATTCGTACCAGAACGAAGGAGGCACGTTGCTCTGTGCTCTCTCCAGTCCCCTCGCTGACATGCTCTCGAGCAGTAGGACACCGACTTGCAACCCGAGCACCTAAGCAAATCACCACTCGCCTTAGAGCACTTGCGACACCGCTCGGGCGCAGACGCAATCGCCCCGGTAGCTTCTCTGTTACTTGCGTTGGCCCCTGATGACGGAGTCTGCGGCTCCGTGTCCAAGGCAGACTCGAACATCTTGACGTCGAAGACCGGCTCGAGGTAGGACACCGCGAAGATGGGCGACAGTGCGATACGAGTGACGAACGGGGCCAAATCCTTCCACGCCTTGACTCGTTCCATTCCCCTGACGTCCTTGCCCCGCCCGCAGCTACACAACGGATCGCCTGCATTGATCTCCAAGGAGAGAGGGATCCGTCCTTGGGCGATGTATTCGCAGTTCTCCCCATGCTCCCACATCGACCGACATCGTTCGACGAGCCCCGGAAGGAGCTGTTTCCAAGCGCGCAACTCCTCGCCATACACGTTCACGCTCACGATGTCCGTGACTTTGCTCATCGGCGAGTGGATGGCGGATGCCAAGGACATGCACAACGTGAGCACGTACCCGTCGCAGACTACGGTGTGTGACGCGATGTCGTAGCGGAGATCACTGATGAAAAGGAAAGTGTCTGCTTGCTTCGTGGTGGCGTCGTACAGTGCGAACAAGTTGCGGGGACGACCGGTCTGTAAGCCAGTGACATGCACGATAATCGCATGGATTGTATCCTTGACCAGCCCGAGGATGTCGGAAGTCTCCTGTTCTCTCATCCGACGCTCCCGCTGTGATAGCTGCGCTCCGACATGTGGCCCAATCCACTCAAGTTTGGCGTGCGTCGCAGAACGAATGTCGACCACAGGCAAACGATCAAGGGGGACATGGTGCATGTTCCATGCGAAGATCATGGTCTTCTCACGGACAACGGGGAACGGGTTGAACCTCATAGCCCATACGTCCGGATACGGCATCGCGATGGGTACCACTACCTGGAGAACTCTGATGAGTGACAGGAGACATGAACCGAGCTAGACCAGGACGTACCTCGATGTACGACGATTTCCGAGCGAGACGCGTCTTCTGTTTGTCTCCCACTACAGGAAGCGGGTAGAACAGAGCGATCGTATGCTCCCCGAGTGACACACGCATGGTGAATGGGGACGACTGCGAGACCGTCGGAAATGCACCCTCTGCTAAGACCTTCTTGAGAGCAAGATCCTCCAGCCCCAGTTTCGCCGTCAAGGAAAGCACGATGTTCCTGCTAGAGTCCATCTCTGCCCGTAAGGAGGTTTGCTTCCATGGGCACCCGTTTTGCTGCGTCGAAGGTGTGTGTGGTTCAGTCTCTGAGACCACGGGTGATGGCATAACCGGTGGAAGGCGCTCTTCTGGGACGACGTGGACATGCTGTAGATCGGAAAGACGAGCGGAGAAAATGGCTAGACGCGAACCTAGGGTGCGGAGATATACTCTGGCCGAGGCAGGCGAGGACTTTACGCACAGGTCAACCATATGCATGATATTGTCTGGATCCGACGTGCCCTTGCCCGTCAGAGTCCAAGTAGGGACGACAAATGATACGACCAAAGGGGACCGTGTTGCATTCAACCCTCCATCCGCTGCCCGAATCGATACAGAGGGGCTGCGGGCCGTCCCTGTCTCCATGATAGTGCCAAAAGTCGCATCGACTGACTGGAACCCGTTTTCGTAGGTTGCTGTGGAGTGTACAACGCACTGGAGGGTTGGTGTCGGCATTTGCTTGAGTGTGTTATGCAGCACCGCAAACTTCTTGTAAGGTACCTCGAGATAGATGCGTACAAGAGGCGGGACTGATGTCCACATCGACAGCCGCTCGGGGAGCGCCTGCAGCTTCTCATGGTATACAGGGTAGGTATAGACCCGGTAGCGATGGAGCTGAGCAGAGAGGTCTTGGTGGTACGGAGATTCGAAGGGAAGCTCGCTGCAAGTGGCCGCCTTGCAGATTCTTTGAAGGAGGAGCTCAATGACTTTCGACCACTGATCTTCCGAGTACCCGGCGCAGCCCCGTGCTCGTATGAGCCGCAGAAACAACACAAATGTCTCCCGAGAGTATGTCGAGAGCGCGGATCGTGCTATAGACGCTGGGAGGTCCTCATGAGTGGTTTTCCAGAACCGATAAGCGTCGTCGGATCCAAAGAGGCGAACATATGCATCGAAAAGGCACGACGCGAGGTCAAGCGGGTCGAAGTTGAGGGAAGGGTGTGAGCCAACGAGGAGCTGAGCCTCAGGATCGCCGGTGTAGGGTCTCCTCCAAGTGAGGACCTGGTGGAACTGTTGCCTTCTGTTTGCATTCGATCCTGCGTTTAGCATTTCCAAGACCAGCTCGTGCGTATTGCAAATGGTCGCGAAACCAGAAAGCGCGTCAACAGGACAGATGCCTAGAGTTAGGGCGATGGTTGTCAACTCAGCGGGTAGCATCGACGAGAACTGCGTCGTGGCATCTGATCGTTGAGCAACAAGGGACTCTGTGTACAACACACCGCTCCACGGGGTTGCGAAGGAAAGCAGGGGGATCGTAGCAAGGAAGATGTTTAGGTAACCGACGTGGTCTGAGAGATTCGATGTGTCAACGACATCGAAGAGAGTAGGCGCCTTGTGGATCGTATACTCCTCAACGCTCAGCTCCAGAAGGTCAACAGTCCACGGCCACACAGTGATAGGCGTTTGGTATGTTGTTTGCAATGGTCCGTGCCGTGTCCAGGTATCGAAGGCGCGAGCGACATGGAGGGCGTCTCCAAGCAGGAAGCGAACTGCAAGTACACTCTGCGGAGACGCTGCCTGGGCACGAAAAGCGTCGCACCACTCCCGGAACTCTGTCTGCGCAGCTAGTACCATCTGGGGTGCCGTAGGACGCGTGCTAGAGTAGTTGCCGAAGAGGGCGACGAGGTGGAAAGGGGTCATGGGATCCGTACCGTAGTGGACGCGGAACCCTTCTCCGAGCCTGGAGAATAGAAAAGTCGGATTCGCATGGGAGAGTGTGTTGAGAACTTGCTTATCGTACGAAGTCGCCCCTGTTTTCCAGTAGTGCTCGAAGTTTTCGGAGTAGAGGCTCACAGCCTGTGGATACAGTGGCCCGGAGGAACGGGCAGACGAAGAAACGAGTCCAACCCCGTGGTGTTCACTTCGGATGGCGTTGCGTCCTTCCTCAATCTGCGCGCGTAGGGCAAGGGTGCGCTCGCTGGCCGCTGGAGGCGTATGATCGATATAGAAGGTCCATACCCGTCGAAGCTCAGCGACAGTATATGCAGTGGCGAAGCGGAGGACAGAGCTATAGGGTGAAGATAGCCAGTCTTGCATCGAACCGGAACACGCAACAAGCTTGCGACACTGCACCACGAGTGCAGAGACCGATTTGTCGTTGAGGTACATGTCAAAGAATATGTCCCATATGAACGGTTGGGGGACGTCGTCCATAATCATTGCCAGAAGAAGCACGTTGCGAGCTAGATGCCACTCGAATTGATCCTGGTTTTGGCAGCTATGAAGGCTCCTGCAACTCACCAAGTAGGCCTGCGTCGAAATCAACGCAAGTGAAATCTAGCTTGCGTGTCGCTATCGTATACTGGGTGAGCAGATGAGACAGGCCGAGTAGTTAAAGAGGACTCACTCGAAGGCGGCTCGCAGTACACTGTGAAAAGAACATTTCGCGGGTCTCCGCATGGGAGTAGAAGGATGTTACCCGGAACGCTTGCAGGAAGATCGCGAGTCAGAGAGACGGCACTGGTGTTACCAATAGGGTAAAAGTGGTATTTTCCTGGCCAGTAGAGCGGGAAAGACATCGCGCTTGAACGATGATGAACTGAGTATGTTGGGTAGTGCTAAGGGGCAGAAAGTGAAGTGAACCGCACTAGGTTCAAGGCATTCGCTTCGAAACCTTGCGGGAGCTGCCTTGTGGTTGCTCCGTCGCGGCCCAGAGGTGCTGCGGTAGTTTCACACGTGTCCGAGGGGGTTTCGTTGCTTCTGAAGCCATACATGTCAGCCATCTTGCCTAGAGTACAAAGTTTTTTAACCCTGAGCTTTCCTACCTGGGTATCTCAGAAGAGGCCGACACAAGGAGCTCTGCATGCTGGCCAATATGAACGTGTCTTTGCCTCCGACGAGTCATATTGCTGCCACGCTACGGCCAAGGTTTGCTATACTTCTGAGATTATGTACGAAGGGATGAATATTGTGGTACTCACGGGAGTCGTGGTATTGGTCGTACTAGTTTTTAGTAGACTTGATACTAATAGTTGAAGCCCATGAATTTTGAATATTTGCGGGCATCAGATACCCATGTATTTAACGCCCGTAGTTGTGGCTTTCTCCTTCGACATACTGGCAACACCGGTACCGGCGAGTCCGCTCTCTCTTCCGTTCTCCCATCTGTTCAGTCTCATACGCAGCTTGTATACAGCGATTTCTGACGGCCGCGTCTCGGTGCACCCCAGGAGCTAGAAAGCCATCTTACACTCTGATCACAAAGTCAGAGGCCGTGCGACGGACGTCTAAGCCTCGAAGTCCTTATGTAGTCCCCAACGACTACCAGTACTTCTGTTCCTACTTGACGCACGGTTATTAAGTCCCTTAACGTAAAACATCAAGGCCGCCCTGGACCTTTAGCTTCCTGCCGGGACAGAGGCGCTCGGCATGAACACGCATACAGGAGTTAAGTTCACCAACCAGTCTCTTGAACTCGAAGGAACAATGCGTACTTGGCGCGGAGCGACCATATGACTCCGGAGTGGGTGCGCGTATCTTCGCGTTATCTCGTTTCTGCCTCAGGAAGCTCACCTAGATCACCTGCTACTCCCTATCTAGCTTATGGAGCACAACGGTTCATGCTGTTGTCTGCGATAGCTCCATCCTACATCCCGGCCCGCCAGTCGATGCATCCATCGCATATAAATAGGCGCAGTACTTATCGTCGTACAGATAGCCTGTCGGTGGCCAAGTCCAAGCATGATACCCTCGTTCAATCTCTCCTTGTCGCCGGTCCAACGGTGGGCGGGACGGCTGCGTCTTGCCCTGTCTTCGCGGGAAGAGCTCCTCCGATATGTACACACCGAAGGAAACGCCGGAGGAGGGCATTCATGGACGAACGAGGATCTCAAACCTTCGCCCCCCCACATGGTGAACTGGAAGTGGTATAACTTCTGTCTGTTCTGGTTCGGCATGGGGTTCGGCAACTGGTATGTCGTCTTCCTCCAAATGTCATGCATATCGTAGATCAACTCACGAATCCGGCGGCTTTCAGGACACTGGGTTCCAGCATAGTCGGCGCTGGCCTCACGTGGTGGCAAGCGACGATCGTGGTCTGGATTGCTGCATTCGTCTCGGGAACATGCATGGCACTGAACTCTAGAGCGGCCGCCAACTACCATGTAGGCTACCCAGTGCTCCTCAGGACATGCTTCGGAATGTATGGTCACTATTGGCCGGTCCTTACCCGGGGAGCGTGTGCAATGCTCTGGGTCTCCATCCTCAGTACGTCAAATCCCCCGTGCCCCGAAATTCGGAGTACTCAATCGTATGCAGACTTCCAGGGCGGGGCGTTCGTAGCAACGATGCTGCGTTGCATCATTGGGAAGCGCTGGGACAATCTTGGTTCGCAATTCCCTCCGTCTGTAGGAACAACGCTACAGCGTTTCATCGGGTTTGTACTCTTCTGGGCTATCGAGCTTCCCTTCTGCTCTTTCAGGCCCAACAGGCTGCGCTGGCTGTACACATTGAAAGCGTGGACACTACCTCCATCCGTCTTCGGACTTCTCATCTACTGCTTGGTGCAGAGCCACGGTCAGCTCGCCCCGGATAGCGCCCTCGCTGGAACTTCAGCACCTCGTGGCGCAGTATTGGTATGGCTTGTAGTAAGCTCGATCAACTCCACTATGGGTAACTGGGTAAGCCACCACCTGGATGAATGCATCACTTTTATCCGATTATAGCTGAACTTCGTATACGCAGTCTACGTTCATTGCCAACATGCCAGACTTCTCTCGTTATGCTACCAGCCCCTCCGCAGTGATGTGGACACACATCCTCTGCGTACCTTTCCCAGCAGCTATCGTGAGTCCATCGATTCTGTCTTTGTAGTCATTTCCACATATTCACACGAACCCAGGGTGGCATGATTGGTATTATAGGCACCTCTTGTCTCCAGAAAGCTTGGGGCGTGACCCTATGGAACCAGTGGGACGTCTTCGACGCGATCCTCGATCGTTCCTGGACCGGACCCACCCGCTTTGGCGTCTTCCTCCTCGCCCTCTGCGCCGCGCTCTACAACCTCGGCGTGATTCTCGGCGCCAACTTGCTCCCCTTCGCGAGCGACGCGACCGCGCTCTTCCCCACGTACTTCAACCTTACGCGTGGGATGTGGTTCTGCTGCCTCGTCTCTCTGGCGTTCATGCCGTGGAAGCTGCTCGCGTCCGCGGACGGCTTCCTCGCGTTCCTCAACGGGTATGGGATCTTCATGGGTCCCACGGCGGCGATCATGATTACCGACTACTGGATTGTCCGGCGAGGGAACGTCGATATCATGCAAGCGTACACATCGAAGCCCGGTGCGAAGTACATGTACTTCCACGGATTCAACCTCAACGCCGTCGTGGCTTACCTATGCGGGTTGATGATCCCCTTCGTCGGCTTCATTGGGACTTTTGGCATCACCGTACCGAAAGGAGCTACCAGATGCGACGAAATTGGGTGGTACGTGAGTGCGGTTGTGGCCGGCACGGTCTACGTCACGCTCTGTCGCCTCAACCCCCTGGAGAACGTCGACAAGTCTCTGGCCTGGGAAGAGCAAGCCCGCGAGTTCGCTGCATCGCGATTGGAGGCTGAGGGATCCACCGACAAACTAGAGCATAAGTCGGACGTTTCAGAGAAGGAAGGCGATAGCAAGTCAGGCAAGAGCGTCGTGGTCGTATGCGAATCCGTTGTATAGGTGCGCCCCGATCTTTCCTCTCACAACATGGCGTCAATGCTGAACAAATGTTTTTGTATCACTCAAGACTAGCATTCTACAATTTCCTTGTGTAACACCAAATCTACGCCCACGGATCGAATAGAATCTTCCCGCACTGTCCCTTGTCGAAGAGCTTGTACATCTCCACCGCCTGATCCAAGCTCACGATCCTATCGATCAAACTCGCCTCCGTGCCAACACCCCCAAACACATCCTGCCGCTTCAACAAGATTTCGAGCGCGATAGGGAACATTGCGCGCACGGGGCAGCGGCCGAAGTCGAAAGAAACGTTCTTGTTGTAGACGTCGCGGCCGCTGAACGGCAGAGGTGGCTCCTGGTGCACGCCTACGGAACTGATGATCCCGAAAGGCCGCACGATGTCGTATGCCAGTGTTAGTGCGCTGTTGTTTCCGACAACCTGCCATCACGGTACCCGTAAGCGAGGCAGTATCATGCAGATACACGGAAATCATACCTCAAGGACGGCATTGCAACCTGCGCCGTTCGTCCACTCCTGCACGAGTTGCTTTCCGCCCTCTACAGAGGCAACCGCGAAGCGACCTGAACCCTTCCCGGATGGTTCAATCGTGTCATAAGCTGCCCGCAGCTTGTCCCTGCGCGATTGCAACGGGTCGATAGCTACGACCTGGAACACCAATCCTTGGCTTGCCTCAAGGCCGGCGAGGATATCAAGCAAGCTGACTGTCGCGCACTATGAGAGGCAAGTCAGCTACACAGAACGTCATGCTTGTGCAAATGGGGCACCTACCACACCAACGGGGCCTAAGCCAACAATGCCGATGGTAAGAGTCCGATCTTCCGGCTGGAGAGCAGTCGCTGCTTGACCGCGAGCGATTGGACCACCGGGGACGTATCCACCCCCGAATGGATACGGCTTTCCGGCCAAAAGGGACGCCACTTTAGGGTGCTGCAGCGCTTGCATGGCCGCGAACACGCCTGTCGGGAGGATATCCGCCAGCAGGATCAACGAGCTATCCGCGAGATGCGACAGATCCCACTTGACAGACCCCGCGCTGGGCGATTGCAGCGTGCTGAGGCTGAATAGCGTCCCGCCCGCCTTGGGGATGCGCACGTATTGCGCTTGACCTCCAGGGAGCGTCGGGATGCCGAAAAGACATGAATGGATGCAGCGGCATGTGAATCCAATGCGGCAGAAACTGCAAGATGATACCGTCTCAGAGGTGCCATCACCTGGGATAGAGCAGTCGGACCCACTGGCATTCTCCGCAAGATACGGTGAACGGAGATACGACCTTGTCGCCTACCCGGAGCGTTGAATAGAGCTCAGGCCTGCCGGTGGCATCCTCACGAAAGCTCGGTCCGAGGGCAACTACTTCTCCTACGATCTCATGGCCGCAGATGAGACTTTGTTTTGAAGCATGCGTTAGGAATACGGATGCCATAAAAGATGAGATCAAGATGCATTGGGCGTACTCGCTATCGACATCTTCGTGGCCTCGGTAAATGTGAAGGTCGCTCCCACACAAACCAGCAAGCTGCCAGAATGCAAGTCAAGCACCATTGCAACGAGAACGGCACAAGTTCTATGTTACCTTGACTTTGACGATAGCATCATCTGGGTCTATGATCCTACGAAGCAGTCCATCAGAACCTCAAGATGCTTGCCATAATATAGCTCATAAATCCACCTACTGAGGGATAGGAGCAGCTTCCACGCGGATATCGTACGCAGGCGGGTACCAGCGAACTGCGCGCTGCATGCCCGAAAGGTCCAAAGCGACGTTATCCGTACTCATATCGATGTACTCTCAAGAACGATGTGGTCCGCGACAGAAAGCTGCCAGCTCCTGTAGTCTCGTCTCGATGAGTCAACAACGCCATGGGTGTATTTAATTAGCTTGTGGTCAGCTGTAGGAATTCGACTTGGCCAGATATATGACCCGATCCTCTCGTCATCCAAACGGTCCGTCTCCCGGACCGGCTCCTGGCTAAGGAAAGCTCCTCAAACCTTCGCGTTCGCTATGGAACTTCCTGTAGAGATTCGGAGAGGCCGTGAAGTTGGAAACGAGCCTGCAAGATACAACAAACCTTAGCTAGCATACATGTCAGTTGTATTCTACGGATATATGTAAAGCCCCACCAGTATCGTGCCAGATGCACGCACTCAACGCAGCGTCGTCAATGCAAGAATCGATTCAAAAGTCCATAAGCATGCATGTCATGAAGGATATCCGCCAATCCTATCCCCGTTCCATCTTCAGTATACTTCTGTCGCTCTGCGCCTGTCCGTTCCCTAAACCCACCATACTGCAATACACATAGCTCCGGACACACAGTCATCCCAGTCCACTCCCTCCAATAACACATCACATCACCACGCAGTTCGAGTTCTCCTCCGCCCGCTGCGTCGCAATGCCCATCTCCTCAAATGTCTGGGGTCCCTTCGCCGGCCGCTGCCTCTGCGGCTGCTCGGGCGTACCCTGAGGCGGCATCTGAGGTCCTCCGCCTTGCTGCTGCGGCCCGGGCCTCGGGTACCCAGGCGAGCCCGGGGGCACCCCGCTGCCCGGCCTGCGCAGCGGCGGCGTCCCCGCGGGTGGCTGCTGCTGAATGCGCGGAGACGGTGCGCCGCTGCCCGAGCCCGTCCCCGGGTCGACCAAGCTGTACCGATGCGCGTTTTGGAACTGGCGATGCGGTGGGCCGTTCACAGGCGGGGACGTTGGATGGAGTCGCGGGCTCCCGGGTTGGCTGTGTGGAGGGGACGCGCCGGGGATGGGTCCTCTGGGGGGCGCACCGGGACCGGATGCGCGTCGAGAGTTCGCGAGCTCGTCGACGGGTGGGAGGCGGGCGGGTATACCCATACCAGGCGGCGAGTTCGACACCGGTGCACCGAACCCAGCTGCGCCCGCAGCAGCACCGACGCTCGCCCCAGCGCCGTACGCAGCAGCGGTCGGTCCACTCTTCATCGAATTCTTCCGAATGTTATTCACGATCTGGGAGCGCTGCGTCTCGGGCATGGGTGGTGGCGGAGCAGCACCGCCGACGGCCTCCGAACGCTGTTTCGCCTGCGTCCGCTTACGAACGAGCTTCACGTCCGTGAGGTTCTCGTGCTGCTCACGAGAGAGTGCCTGAGGCGTGGGCTGCGACAGCGCCTGCAAACGCTCCGTCGCGTCCGTGTTGCCGTGTTGAGCAGCCTGCATGCGCAAGGACAATCAGACGATATAGATAGGACTGATGGGGCTATTAGTAGCACGTACCCTGGTGTACCACTTCCGTGCGGCTTCGATATCCTTAGGGCCGCCAACGCCGACCTCAGAATAGTACCCAAGCGCGAACTCGGCGCTCGGCAGACCCTTCCTTGCCGCCTTCTCTGCGAACGTCCACGCCAGGCCCTCGTCCTTGTCGAACGCGCCCTCGGCACCGCACAGGAACCACTTGCTGAGCGCCATGTCCGCCTCGATCTCGCCCTGCTGGCTGGCCAGAGAGTAGTACTGCACACTGAGGAGCGCGTCGAACGGGAATGGGGGTGTCGCAAACTCGTACGCGTGCCCCAATTTATACTGGGCCGGCGCGAAGTTGAGGTATGCTGCGCGCTCGAGGTGGCGGCGAGCCTCTTCCGGGGGCGTCACCCCGGGCGGCAAGAAGGGCTGGAAGAGGTGGGGTGGGATCGATACGTGCGAGAACTCGTTCAGCAGCAGCAGGCCGTAGACGTATGCGGGCTGTGGCACTTCGATGGTGGCGAGAGTGGCGGCACGGTTCAGCAACGGCAGCGCAGCTTGCGGGTCCGCCGGGAACCCGAGCTGGCCCATGAGATGGGCCATGCCAAGCCGCTGAAACAAGGTGAGAACGTGCGCACAGCTGTGAAAGGCGCAGATGACGTACGTAGTAGCAGCTCTCGACCCCGTGTTTCATACCGCGCTCAAAGCATTCTTTTGCGTGCTGGACGTCCCCAAAGTTCTCGTACTCCCGGCCGAGCTTGAACCAGGCGGCGTGGAAGCCGGCCTTGGCCGCACGCTCAAAGTCGCGGAACGCGGTCCTCGGGTCGTGCGGAATGAACTGCGGGTAGATACCCGTAGCAGCACACGTCGCGCGCATGTAGATGGCCTCGGCTGCGAACGGGGGGAGGGGCCCTTGAGGAGCCTGTGAAGATATCTGCAAAATGATAGGGATCGCGACATTGACAAGCTTCTGCAACTCGGGATCGTCGATCTTTGCTGGCCCTACAGCGGGATCCGTCGAGTTGGCGTTCGTCCGCGCGTTCAGCTGTTGGGCACGATCGACCAAGGCCAGTACGTCTCTGCACCACGCGATCCTCCTAGCAGGGTCGGCTGTTGGCTGCTGTACCGCGACTTGCTGGACAGAGAGGATGGCAATCGTGGGAAGAGGTGCCGTGAGCGAGGGAGGTCCATCGCGAAGGGCAGTGGGAGCTGGAGGGGATGTTCTTGACGAACTGCCCGCACCGAGGCTAAGGTTCGCCATAGAGGATGAAAGAGTCCTCTGATGGGGGTGATTTGGCTGAGGACCAGGGGCAAAAGGCTGGGGGAAGCCATAGGATGTCTGGGATGGGGGCGGCGACCACGGAGTCCAGTTGGAACCTTGTGGAGGGGGCAAGGGACTGCCTCCACGAGATGCGGGAGGAGGACCTTGAGGGGGAGCGAACCCAAGTGTCTGCTGAGATTGCGGCGGCGGAGGGGGGCCCGGTTGAGAGGAGGCGTATGGAATGTTGAACATTGGTTCAGGGAATGCGGTGGCGTTGACAATCTGTCCTGGTTTGAAAGACGGGGTAGACGCCTGTTCATCTAGAGTGGCAGCCATCTACGAGAGACAACCGGGAGTGAGCGGATGTGAGCGACAGATGGGCGGGGTTGATATATTATTGGGAATGCACGCGCCCGGGACGGTTCCCACCTGCTCGTTCCCTCACTGACTCCGTGGGCCTTAGTCCAATATCCGAGGTCCACGCGGATATGGGCGTGCAAGGACACGCGAGAGGGTATGTGATATTGTGTGGTATGCATGAGAGACCACTCGAATACGCGCGCCGTTGAGTGCGCTTGCGAAGTGATAGGCTCCAGTCACAACCACTTAGTCGACTCACGTTGCACGCTTGGCACAACTAGTCGACTTGGTAGCGGTGACTGCTCAAGAGGGCACGTCTCAAGCACAATGGCTTACATGGTTCACGGATACCACCCATCCCTTTCCCGGTACGGTGCAATTCCCCCACACAAGTCACTGGGCGAGAAAAGGGTACGCACGTTCGCTGGGAGATCAGGTTGGAGTTTGTGCGGGCGAGGAGCAACTAGGGGGTCTTCGTAGTGGGGCCCTGATGAGTATTGATCTGGCTTAAAATCGGGAGGCAGAGGGGGCACAGAAGGCGGGGAAGAGTCAGTCGACCGGCGCGGAGGCTGATCGTAGTCGTCGAACGGCCTAGGAGGGACTGGGGGAGCGGCCATGTCGTGCTGAATGCGCTGCAAGAGACTCGGCAAAAGATGATGGATGGGGAGAGAACTGGTTGGGCGGAAGTCTCAAACTGCACGGATGAGCGGTTTATAGCTCTTGGCGGCCTTGTCGGCAAGCACTGTCGTGCGCAGCGCTCAGCGTCCAAGACGGCATGCACAGGCATGGCTACTCACATCAACACAGCCCAAGCAAATTCTGTCCTTCCAGTACAACTGAGCTGCTCACAAAACCGAGTCCGAGATCCAGATGGAGGAAAGAGAGAAAGAGAGATGGCGATTGAGGAGATGAAGCCATCCGAGAATGCTTTACGGAGATCCGTAGACGCCCATAACTCTAACGGATGATCGTCGACTCTAATCAACTCCGGATCTATTCCCGCTATCTTCAGCTACAGCCTAGGGTTCCAGAAGATCATCCTCGCTGTAAGCAGAGCAGTCTATCTAAGTATATGTAGGCAGCAGAAACTCGCAGGTAGCCGGCTCATCTGGTGTCTCGGCAGCCTGAAACTCGAGATGAGGCGGTGAGCGTGCCACAACGTATAGCATGGACTCGTTTTCGCTGATATGGCGAGCTACTCAGCACAGCTCGACCACGAATCGTGAACCTGGCACGTACGACATTTCGCACATGCGATGACAATGGTTGCACATAGCAGTCGCGCGCACACCGCTATCACACACGCGAGCCCAGCCACCGGAGGGTACGCGACACGATCACGTGACTGGTATACCCACGGTTGGAGTGCGCGCTCTCGCGTTGAAGTCGTTTCTTGTGCTGGTACTACTACAATCTCTCCTTAATCCACGACGTCCCCGTCGTCGGGCCATATGTCCTACTCCCGCGTCAAGATTGCGGCTCGTCTACGGCCTCCTATTCCTGGCGAACAGCACGACAACGCTATCCGTGTTCTCCGCGCAGACTCTGGCTCCGCTATCGTCGTCGACAACCCTCGCGATCCAACTCAGACCTTCAAGTACCCGTTAGTATTCTCATCTTGGACTTCCTACTAGCACACGCCGCACCTATGTGTTATTATTGCCCACGAGGTGGCGCCACCGTCGTCCTGCTGTTGCTTCGGTGACACCAGAAACTTCAAGCGGATCGCGTTCGCGGATATCCTGTACGGAGACAGCGCAGAGTTATGAGAGGGAAGCTGCGGGAACTCATGGAGAGCTTGCTTGAGACACACGCCTTTACCCTTGACACCGTTCTGTGAGCCGTATGTACCGAGGAGAATCCACTGACATGGCATATTGCATCAGGTTTTCGTCTTGCTACGACGAATCATCCACCCAAGATGAGATATTCGACCGCGATGTCAGACCTCTCATTGATCTCGCGTTCTCTGGCATGGTACGCTCCACCACCTCTGGTTTATTCTGCAAGCCAACCCCACGCCCCATAGACCGTCACTATCTTTGCATACGGCGTGACGTCCTCGGGTAAAACCCACACTATGCAAGGTAGCAAACAGCAGCCAGGCATCATTCCTCGAGCAGTCGAGGTGAGCACAATTGCTTCTATCACCAGAACCACTTCGTAATACCCCTTAAGGATATCTTCCACCGGACAGCCTCTCAAGGCTCCCGCACTACCCTCGCTGTCTCATATATGGAGATCTATAAGGATGAGGTTTATGACCTCCTGGTTGACAGGGAAACTGTATGTATCACGCTAATGTGTGTCTACGATCTTCTCACATGTGCATGTCAGGCTGTCAAGCTTCCCGTTCGCGAGAACGAGTCAGGTCAGGTGTTCGTCGCCAATCTCTCCATTCTCCCTCTTGAGACCCTCGACGACTTTGAGGATGCCTTCACGTAAGCCTCTTAGTTGATATACATCCCGCAGAACTGACAACACGCTACTATCAGACGAGCTAACAAGCAGCGTTCGGTGGGCTCCACGAACTTGAACTCCGTCTCTTCGCGTTCGCATGCCATCTTGACACTCCATGTTAACGTCACAGACCCTGTGAGCAACTTGAGTACGTTCTCTTTCCCCTCATGTCTTCATTGGGATGCTTATTCGTATCCAGCTCTTTCTGGGAAGCTGAATCTCGTCGACCTCGCTGGCTCCGAGAACAACAAGGTCCGCCATCGTTGATACGCCGCATAATTCCATTCAATTGACATCAATACGGCTGTAGCTTACTGGCAACGATTCATCTCGCATGGCCGAGTCCGCCGCCATCAACAAGTCGTTGAGCGTCCTCGGCCAAGTCGTGCATGCTCTCAACCAAGGCGCCGTACGTCCCTCTTCCCAAGCGTGCGATGCGCATGATTGATTGGTTGTCCTCCACAGAGTCGTATCCCATACCGCAACTCGAAGCTCACTCGAATATTGCAAGACGCGCTTGGCGGCAACTCCGTGGGCCTCCTCATCTGCAATCTCGCCCCTGGTACTAAGTTCCGGCAAGATACACTTAATACGCTAAAGTGTGTGAAACGTCTATACCGCAGTCCCGTACATGACACTGATCCGCATCCCTCAGCTTCGCTGTCAGGACTAAGAACATACAGAACAAGCCACTCGTTAATCAGCAAGGTAGAATACCTTATTCGTACACCAGCCCTACCATCCATCTAACGCAGTCACTCCGTAGCCAACTCTAACGCCGGTCCTTCCCTCATCCCTGGTAACACTGCCACCTCTGCCTCCGCGGCAGGCCGTTCTATACCCGCTCCCTCGAATACCACCACTTCTCGTCTTCCTGGACCCCGTCCATCTCGTGTTCCGCGCATTTCCAACATCTCATCCGGCGGCCCCCGCAATTCGCTTACCTTCTCCAGCTTGCCGCCCGCGGTCAAGGTTGAGGAGAAAGTGCACCCCGCGCCTGCTCCCGCTCCCGTACCACCTCATCTCACTGAGGAGGAAATCAACGCGCGGATCGCGAAGGCTGTCGAGCTCGAAGTCGCGCGTCGTCTTGAAGAGCGCGAGAAGCAGCGCCGCGAGGAGGAGGCTGCCGAGGCCGCGCGCAGGCAGAGCATGAGCATGGAGGAGCAGACGTCCTCGTTGCAGTCATTGCCTCCGGGCTTGCTCACGCCTCTCCTTAAGCAGCGTCAGAGCCACGATGAGGAGCTCAAGCAGCGCCTCGAAGAGCTTGAGAGCAAGTTGTTCGTATCCTCTGTACCTACAGCAGACAGAGTACGGTCGCTAACGCTAGTCAACAGCGAACGCAGTAACAAGGACTCTCACCTCGCGGACGTCCTCTCTCCCATTTCCAAGAAGAAGACCGGTCGCGCGTACGTTGCTCTTGCCCGCGCGCACACCCAGAAGTAAGCATACCTCCTCCACACCTTGCCGCCGTCCATGCTAATCGACCACTCTCCACACCAATAGGAACGACCTGGACCTCGCCCTAGAGCTGTACCGCAAGGCCGAGACGTATGTCCCGGACAACGTCAAGCTCAAAGAGAGGTGGATACTCTTCGTTGCTAATGTCTTCACCTGTATGGTATCTCACCAAGCACGTCGCTGACCAATGTCACTCCTTTGTCCCTCCCCCCCCATACCATTTACCGCTCCCCGTGTGACGTCTCGCACGCTTCCTCCCTCGCTCGCGTCCTCATTTGCCCGCACGTTGCGTGATGTCCGTGCTGTGCATGATGACGGGTGCGGCCGCGGAACTGCGTGAACGTCAACTCGGCACCCCGTGTACTCTACTCCCTCTACACACCACAGGATCCTCGAGATCGAGTGGGCGATCAAGAATAACCGCCCGTTCAACCCCTCGCCCAAGAAGTCCCGCCGCGCGCATTCGAAGCATGACCACCGCGAGCGCGCGAAGAGCGGGCGGGGCAAGTACAAGCTCGCGCCCGGATACGAGGCGGTCGAGGAGCGCGAGGAAGAGAATGAGGAGGGCTCGACATCGGAGAAGGAGAACGCGCACGATGAGGATGGCGAGGAGGGTTCGGGCTCGGCGAAACGGCGCCGGCGGATCAAATCTAGGGACGGCGAGCCAGGGACCCCGCCCAAGAAGCGGCGGCTGGTTAGGTTTGAGGAGGCATGACGTCGTAGACTACCATGCGGTCCTGAGTGATGATGGGCGTGGCGGCTCTTGCGAAGGATGTGACTTTGAGGGTGTGCATGTACGCTAGCTTGGCTGACTGATGGTCGTCTTCTTCTCTGTAACCTTCTCTTGTAGATTCGCTATAGCTAGGCACCCATTATGTATAGAACCGTATCACATCATACACGCGCAGGAAATCCTCGGCAACAGGAAGGTGGGGACTAACGATACAAGGTGGGGAGGGTACGAAGCGTTCGAAGAAGTCCACATGGATGGATAGAACTCGGAAGCATATAGACGATGTCCGTAGTATGAAAGCAAGCGAAGGCGGTATTGATACATTGAAGTCGAATGGGGATATGAATGGACGTCGGAGATGGCTACAACAGGTCGAAACGCTGGCCTGGGAAGTCGAACGATGGGAATATAGCATATTGGAGGGCCCTGGAGCGGCTGAGAGGACTCGGGTAGAATGAAAACGAAGGTTTCGGTAACGTTACGTAGAATGAAGCGTCGAATGGTGGCACGAGCTTCTTGGCAACTTGCTGCACTGGCTCAGCCGCCGTGCCGCCCGGGCCTGCCTCCTCTCGCGGCGTCGGTCCCGGTACCGCCTTGCGCATAGCGAGAGGCCGAGGATATGTTGGGCGGTGCGGGATCGTATAGTGAGTGCGGCGCGACCGGCTGAAAGGGCTGCAGACGCGGGAGCATTTGGACCGTGCCAGGTGGCATTCGCGACGACGGGCCCGCGGTCGGGCTGTGCGAACCCGGTCCTATAATGAACTCTGGGAAGTGCGTGTTCAAGAAGACGATTCCAACGAGAAGCGCTCGAGTTGTGCGTGTAGGATACAACAGGATCCCGCCCGGCTGGACAGGCTCGCCCCACGGCGCGATTGCAACCTACGCGTCGGAGGCAATAAGGTGAGTCGCACAGGAGCATGTTAGCACGTCGTGACGACACTCACGATGCCTTCTTCCAGGAGCTGGCGAGCCAGCGATTCAAAGGTGGCCTTATTTTGCCTCGAGAGATCAGCATCTGGCAGCCTATCGGGCATCAGCATGCAGCGGGAGAGCTCTTCGGGCTGCAACTGCGAGAGCCAAGCCTGTACTTCGCCCAGGATGCCGCCGCGCCGGATTATCTGGAGGTGAAATTGGGCCGGCCACTGTTCCTGCTGACTACTTGTACGCAAAAGGGTCAGTGCACGTCTTTGCGGTGGATCCGAGGTAGAACCTACTTATCGTTCTCCGTCTCTGCCGCGGTAACAAAAATCTCACGGGGCCGCGCGGACGAGTGCGGAGATGACGCCGGGAGGATGAACGCGCCTCTCCACGGCTGTGACTGGGGGACCTGATCCCCCGGCGGCGGAACGAGGGACTCGAGGTGCGTAGGTAAACGAAACATCGGCGGTGCCAGTGAGTGCTACTGATCGTGCGGAAGAATCCCCTCCACTTTTATGGGGCGTGTTAACCGGCTAAGCCCAGCATCCGCAATAAAGGCCGTTCGCCGCGCAAGAAGCCGTTTGGGAATTCTGGCCAGAGGGCGCGCATGTGCGAGCCAACGGGCTCCCCTCTCGTCGTAACGTCGTCGAAGTGAAATACGGCGCGTGTTCCATGGCCTCCCTGGTTATCTGGTCTCGAGGCTGCATTGTCATGGTGAGTTCCTTCGACTTCGAACGTTTAGGTCTGAAAACACACAGACGCGCCACAAACCTCCTTGCGCTTTCCGTATGCCGCACTTTT
This sequence comes from Cubamyces sp. BRFM 1775, assembly GCA_022385745.1. Lineage (NCBI taxonomy): Eukaryota > Fungi > Basidiomycota > Agaricomycetes > Polyporales > Polyporaceae > Cubamyces > Cubamyces sp. BRFM 1775. The sequence continues at coordinate 304,974 of MU278477.1, read as the reverse complement.
CGCATACCGTTATCACCGGGACGAACAGGAACGCGCCGCCCCGTACGCGAGATATGGTCATGTCGGGGATCGTCGCTGTCCAGCTACGAGTGCGCTGCAAATAAATGGTCGAAGGTGGTTATTGTCAAGGTGACTTACCTCTACGTCAGCCCTCCGCGTCCGGGGAGGCTTGTGCCACGAGGCTCTTAGGCTCGATCACACTTTGTCACACACCTCAACCCAAATTAACGTAGTCGCGCACATCGGCTCGCTAAACAATACAATCACATAAGCCTAGGCATAAGTCAGTACATGTAGACGCTAATCCGTGTCCGAGTCGCGAGAGAAAAGAAGTGGCATAAAACAATAGCTCTGCTCCATATAGTGTCGTACATTCGACAGATCGTTCCTAATCACGTCTTCGGACGCATCATGACCGGGTGCCTGAACTGAGACGAGGCGCGATACTACTGCGACGACGGCTCCCGGGTGTAGGAGCTGTGTGAGCGGAAATCATCTGTCGTATAACAAAAGTTAGCTATGCGTTGCCATGTACAAGTCATCTGACATACCTTGCTGTCGACCTCGCTCAGCGCGTCCATCTGGAGTTGCCGCAACCTTGAGAGACCGGACTTGAGGCTCTGGATGCTCGCCTCATCTTCCGCCTTCGCCAGCCTCAACTCTGCGATTTCCTCTTCAGCCTCCCCGAGGTCGCTCCGCATGAGCTTGAGGTCCTCTTCCAACGTAGCGCAACGTCGAGTAAACTCCTCAAGCTCACCCGCGAGCCTTTCCTTCTCGCCAGTGGCGGTATCCAGGTCCTCCGAGACGGATGCAAACTGAGTGTTCAGACGCTGCAGCTCGCCCTTAAGGTCACCGACCATCGCGCGGGTATCCTTAAGGTCAGCCTCCAAGGCCGACCTCTCCGCAGCACCAGCGGTGAGGTCCTGGGCGCGTTGTTCTTTAGCTGCCTCGAGTTCGCAACGCAGATCAGCCTCGGCACGTCGGACTACAGCTAGGTCCTCCAGCGCAGACGACAGCCGTACGGTCTTATCGGCGAGGTCGGACACGAGCTTGTCGCAGGTAGCTTTGGTGGAAATGAGTTCGGACTCCGCGACGCGACGGGAGGCTTGCTCCATCTCCACGTCCCGGTGTAGTTTCGCAGCCTCGGCCGCCGCGTCCTCAACTCCAGCACGCAGCTTATCAACGGTTAGCTCGAGCTCGGAGACGGTCACCTTGAGGGCCGCCGCCTCTTCCACGGCGCGGTCCTTGGAAGTGCGCAATCCGCTGATGATGGCTTGTGACTGTTGCACCTCGTTGCTCATAGACTCCAGTTCGGCCTTGGCGTGAGAGAGCTCCTCGCGAAGCTGCTTGACGGTCTCTTGCAAGTCGCCGGCAACGTGCTCGAGAGCATCCTTCTCAATGATGAGAGAGCGCGACTGCTCCCGCGTGCCCTCGAGGTCATGCTCCAACTCCGCGATGCGCGTAGCCATAGTCTCCTGGGCAGCACGGGCGCTTCCCAGATTAAGCCGAGTTTGCACCAGGTCGTCCTGGGCCTCCGCAAGTGCGGCTGTTGTCTGCTCAAGTTCCGCGGAACGTCCTGCAAGGGTTGCCTCAGAATGTTTCCGCGCCTTCTTCAGCACCTCAGCGTCTTCGTGCGTAGAGCGTAGTTGCTTCCTGACATCCGAGAGCTCGGTATTCGCGCGTCTGACCTCTTCCTCTCTCTCGAAGTGCCGGGCACGCCAGTCTGAAGCTTCGGCTCGCGTAGCTTTGAGCTCCTCAGCGAGTTGATCGGAGTGGGACCCTATGCCGCGGACTTGGGTCTCGAGCTGCTCGCAAGTAGCCTGCAGCTCCGCGACCTTCCCTTCGAAACCCGCACACCGTTGTCTCTCGGATGCGAGTGCCGACTGGGAGGTAGCTAACGCGTCTTCAGCCTCACGACGGCGTGTAGTCTCCAGAGCTAGGGCCCCTTCGAGTTCCGCTTTGTCGGCGCGACTCTGTGACAAGGCCCCCACACTGGCGAGCAGGTCAGATTCCAAATTCTTCAGCCGCCCGTTACAAGAAACGAGGGATGCATGAAGCTCGTCGCGCTCTTCTGACACGCGACGGTGCTCGTCTCGAAGGCGGTCAAGCTCCGCTGCCTGGCTCTCGAGCTTGTCCTTCAGTGCAGCGACCTATTGGACATCTGTCTAGGTTTCACCCGCCCAGATATGGTGCAAGGACTCACCTCTTCTGAATCATTGCCGACATCGTACTCCTGTGGTACCTCCTGAACGTCCAAGTCGGAACCGAAGTCCTCTTGGTCTGCTAGCAACGGGGAGGATTGGGGCGTTGCCAACCCGTGGGCTTGTGCAGGACGGGAGAACATCCTTTGCTCAACCTCCGGGAAGGCCGACATTGATGCGTCCTCCATCTCGTCGAAGATCAACTCGTCGATCTCGCTCCCCTGTGAACCCGCATCGCTCGGCTCTGGTGTAGGCTGTTTCGAGATGTTCGAGATGAGCGAGCCTGACAAGGTACGAGTGACGCCGTGTGCAGCATGGCGAGACCGAGGCTCTGTGGTCGTACGCAATGAAGGGGGAGGCGAGGAGAGTAATGACGTGTTGGTTCTGTACATCCGGATTGGTATAAGGCTCAACATTATGAATCAACGGTGGCCGCGGACTTACGGAGGTGGGGTGAACATCCTGGTCGACGTGCCGACCGTCACTCGATCGTCTATGGTCGGATGTCGTGCCTTGAGATTGGCGAGCTCTTCTCGCAGCGCAGCAACCTCCTTCTCTCGCTCAGACAAAACCTCTTGAAGCACCGCGAGTTCTTCCGCGTTGACCGGTTGCAGCTCTTGTGCATCTTGCAGTCTCTTCTGCGCAGCATGGAGCTCTGCTTCAAGCTATGGAGCGATTAGGCATGGACCTCACCCATATGGGTCACAGTCGAGTATCGAGAACATACCTCAGCTTTGGTCAATCTTGACAGAGATTTGCGAGCCTGTCTCTTCCGTGGTGGTGTGTCTATATCGTCCCAATCATCGGCCTCTTGTGTTAAGGGATGCACGGCCGAAGATCTTCTTCTGGGGCGCTTCACACCCACGCCGGAGAACCTTCTTGTGACGTCCTTCCAGATCTTGTGTTCGAGTCCCGGTGAAAAGACAACACCGGGTCCCATGGACTCACGGCGGACCTTGGTGATCCTGCAAGTGGACTATGAGATTATGACCTCATAGGGAGCTTCCCATTAACGTACGTCTTCTTCGCATTCGGGGTGAACGTTACGTTGCCATGAGGGTCCGAGGTGTCTAAGATACCGTCGTCCGCCTTCGCCGTGATCAGCGTGAGTATAAACGAAGCATGAATAGACTTTGTACTTACTAGTTTGTTCACAGTCCGAGATACCCATTGCGCCCATTGAGGACCCATCTTATCCTTCCGGGCGTCCGCCATCTTGCGCACTGCAGATCACCTGCTGTCAATGTCGATGATCTGCACTACTGACCCTCGCTAAACTTCACCATGCGCTCTGAGAGTTGCCATATGGACGGCATGCTTGCGCTGCTCCTTCTGGATGTCGGACAGCGCGCCAAGCACGCCTAGATTCTGCTGCTTTAGCCACTCACGCGGTAATACGCACTGGCACCCCCTCCGACTTACGCTCCGCATACGTATATTTCGCTCGTTTCTTCGAATTTCTTGCGACCATCGGTTTGGAGAAGACGTAAGATGATAGATAGTGGTAGAGATGGCTAGTCGCTGGAGAGTCAAGAGCCTTGGGGTTAGTACTGGAAGTGGCTGGTGGCACCGCACCGCATACGCGCTGCTCAGGCGCGTGGCTCGCGTACGTCACATCACGTGCTGTCTAGATGTGACGGGTCGTCACAAACGCGACTCTACGCTCACGCGCTAGCACTGAGACTCCTCGACTCGATATGTGCACCGACCGTCCGACGATCTGAAAGGGTTTTTACCACGCAAAAATGGTGTATCAGGGCTGTTGAAAGAAAGAAAGAGTGATTGGGATTACTTTCTGCGCAGAAAGGCATTATAATAGTCATGGAACCGTCAGCAGCTCAGGTTCAAACCCAGTAATCGCAGTCTATCATATTGGCACCAGATAGAAAGAAGGAAATTATAGGATAAATGCGAAGGTTCTGTGCGTGAAGAGCATGACAGAGGCCGATGAGAAGGAAGTAGTGATCTGGAAGAATTTGTTGAATCAGGTGCATTCCGCTACATATCCTGATGATCGTTAACTCATAGCAAATTGTTGCATGGGTGTTGCTCAACTGGCGAACCTATGGGATAGGTTCGTGAGGGTTTGTGCTTGGTCTCATGGTAATTATTGTGATTGTGGAGGAACAAGCAGCGACGGGTCCTGCTGTCGCTGCTTGTTCCTCCAGAGCCCTGGGCTGGAAGAACTGAGGAGTTACCATGCTCACCGCCTCGTGTAGAGAAAAGAAATGCCGAAGGCATAAAGCCTCTCAGCCAGAGCCCCTAAATTCCCTTTTTCTATGTAGGATTTTTTGGGAGGCCATAAGATTCACGGAGGGGATTGCCGTATTGTGAGGTTGCATAGGCCGCGAGCCCTCGAAGTGAATCCCGCAACGAGAGGACAATCTCAACTCGAACTTCTGTAGCGGAACACCAGTGCCTCTGGGAGGTCTGTGCACCATGCCAGGGCCACGGAAGATTGTGATTATTTGAACAAGGCAGCATATTTCGCGACATGGGAGCCGGCCCCCAGCCCGAGGTATGCAGATTTTCCCGAGGAGCGAGAGTTCAGGCAGTAGTTTCCGTATTGTCGGCGTGGTCCGCAGACAACCTTGCGATCATGAGTAATATAAAGAGACCCAGAAGCCAGCCAGGAGCAGAGGGGGAAAGGAATCAAAGGAGAAGATGTTGCATTCCAGTTGCGAGCCCGACCCAACAACAGCAACCGTCACGCGCAAGACTCCGATCCAAATCCGTGGGCCTCACCAAAAAGTCCTAGCGATTTGTGGATGCCGGCCAACATACGCATTCAGAGCAAGGATAATCCTTATAGGGTCGAACATGTACAATTGCAATAGAGTCACAGAAGGACACAACAGCGTGGAACGAGCAACGGTTGTACAGCGACCCGCTAGCTATAATACACCGGGCAGGCGAGGCGCAAGCTGCGCGACGCAGATCATCCTCACCAGCCCTATATTTGCAGAGAACAGCAGCAGCGCACCACATAGCACCCCGCCGTGCGGGCAAAGACCGCCTAGAATCCCCTGCCTCGCCCCCGTCCCCTGCCACGACCCCGCGCGCGGTCTCCCCGTCCACGCCCACGGCCTCGCGCTTCATCCTTCTTCTTGTTCTTGGGTTTGGGCGCGTCGTCTACGAGGAGGGTATCGAGCGGAAGAGCATCGGGGAGGATGAAGTAGCGGATGTTGTTTCCGCGGATGGAGAGTGAATCGAGGGAGGTAGGTTCACGGTTCCGCGCGGTCATTTTGACAGTCTTCAGGTGGGTGTTCATTTGCATGTCCACGCCTACAGCACACGAGACCTCAGTGTGAGCGTCGTTTGAATGGGCCATCCATACTGTCCCACACACCTGTTATCGTCCCATGGATCACCGAACCGTTCTTCAGCTCGACGGTGACCGTCTCGTTGTTTAGTTTCATCAAAAATCTGGGCATTCATGACATGTGAGCACACGCGATCTTCTTCTTCTTGCAACCTTTGCTTTGCGCGTGGATCATAAGGCTGTACGCACCTTACGAGCTTCATTTTGGTAGTTGAGACGGGACGCGCAGAGAGATGGAAGCGGCGCCGAAGCGTGAATGGTGGATGTGAGGCGAGGCAAACCGGCGTCTATTCTGGATGTACCAACCTTGGCATCGGAGAGTATTCTATGCCTTGGAATATTGGTACTCCGCATCTATAGGCCGAAATCAAAAATTGAGATGCCGACTTAACTTCTTGCTATTCCTCTGGAACATCGGGTTCATCCTGGTTCATCATACCGGACCCATTAGTAGCACGCGCATACGGTAGAACGTTAACACTTTCAAATTGCCTTCAGAACCACAATCGTTCAAGCTTCCAACACTTCAAGTGCAATCCCTCCCGGAGCCTCTATGTTCTCTTGCTGCGACATGGCGACGTCTGGTCTTGATTGATTACATATCAAGCTGCGCATGTTTGCCGTGTTAAGACCGCAAGCAGTGACATACAATATTGTTACGCACGCCCGGTGCCACAACAAACTCGTCAATTCTCCAGTCGTGTCTACGGACGCCAGCTTCCTTCGCATTCTTGCTGCTGTTTTCCTACTGTGACCCACAGCGAATCACCCAGCATGTCTCAAGAAAGCGACCATCGTGAGTCTCGAGAGCTGGTCTGGCTATGTCGTGGCACGTCTACTCATGGATGTGCCAATCTTGTAGAGGACGATCGCTATGACGAGGCGGAGCTCTTGGCTCACGCGCAACAGATATTTACGCCAGTAACACTTCCTTGTGGACGTGTAGTACCGAACAGGTTGATCAAGGTAAGTTTGCATACAAGACTCGGTAGTGGAAACCTCGAGGCTTCCATCGGGAAACAACTTACAAGCGCCCAAATGTGATACGTTTGTGTGCACCGCTAGTGCTCCAATCCAAACGGAGCACTGTGGTTTACACAAAGGTCTTTTAGGGATGGCGCGCTCGTTGTGGCTGTAGCGCCTTGCAAAATTGATAGACCGCCCAAGTACTCCGTGAATAAACTACTCTTAGGTCTGGCCGGAAGTCCAGTCGAGGACGATATGAGAGCTCAGATCTCAGAGTGAGCCCAGTATGGAGGTTGCAGTCTTCGGTGAAAGTGGCTTCGAATGATACTTGTGTGCGTGAATCGTTTCCGCGACTCGGCATGGATGGTGGTTTGCAAGGCGCTGTCGTTGTCCCCACACTGTGGCAATTCATACTTGGTTGAGTGATTCGTGATTGTCTCCATATAGCAGACGTATGCATGCCGTTTTGATAATGCCTGCATGGTGGTTGTAAGCCAAAGATTCTAGTAGGAACCTTCGGAGTGGCTTGGCGTATCAGAACGATGACTAACCTATCTACTACTACGCAGGCACCACTATATGAGCACTTTTCCCCTCCGGGAGGCGGCCCTCCTCACGCTGGCTGTTTCGCTCTGTACGCTAGATGGGGCGCAGGCCGTTGGGGGATGGTCATGACTGGAAACGTACAGGTCGACAAACGACATCTCTCATTGGGTCGCGACATGGTGATACCGGAAACTATAACGCACGAGACGCTTGCTCCGTGGCGCCAGCTCGCCAACGCTATCCATTCTGGTGCAGTGGCAGATGAGGAAGAGTCTCCTTCGGGCTCGCCACCGGACTCTATCAGCAAAGACGCCCCCTCGGCTCCTGAGCGCGATCATGGGCGCGACCGTCCGCTCGCCGTGGTGCAGCTCTCTCACTCTGGAAGGCAGTCTCTCAACTTCTTCGGCGGTCGGAAACCTTTCGAGCCCCCTTTGGCCCCTAGCCCTGTTCGTCTCGGCCAATTACACGCCGTCTCTGATGGGTGGTTCTCCCGAGCCCTGCACAGAATCACACACCAGGTTCCCCGCGAGATGACGCACGAGGATATCACAACTACTGTGGCGGCCTTTGTGCGTGGAGCGCAGGTCGCCGCGCAAAGCGGATTCGACGGGGTCCAAATTCATGCTGCGCATGGGTGTGAGTTGTTTCGTCCTTCTACTTCTCGAGCTTCCGTCTAATCTCTGTGAGCAGACCTCGTAAGTCAGTTCATATCTCCAAAGGTAAGCGGCCACCATCGCCGTACGAAGCCCGCACTGACCCCTTCACGTCGACTGGAAGAGTAACACCCGGACGGACGAGTACTCTGCGGAAAGTGACCCCTTGCGCTTCCTGCGCGAGATCGTATACGCCATCCGCGCGCCAGGCGTCGTCCCGGAGGACTTTGTCCTCGGAGTGAAGCTCAATTCAGCGGACTACGCACGGGACACCGCCGAGCCGCAAGAGAGTCGTGCTCTCGACCACGTACGGGAGATTGGTAGCTGGCAATTGGTCGACTTCATCGAAGTGAGCGGTGGCGATTACGAGGACCCCCGTAAGTCCTACGCCACCCCGCTATTGCATGCGATGAAACTTATCCTATTGGGCAGAGTTCATCGACAGCACGGCGGCGTTCAAGTCGCCACGGCAAGTGATCTTCGAATCGTTTGCTGAGCGCAGCAAGGAGATCCTCGCCGAATGCTCTCTCATCGAGGCCGGTCGACCGCCTCCCCTCGTCTGCGTCACGGGCGGACTGGACACGCTTCCTAAGATGGCGTCCGTCATCGGCCACGCGCACGCAGACCTCCTTGGGATCGGCCGCCTCTCCGTCATTCGCCCCCTCCTCCCCGTCGAACTACAGGCCTCGCTCGAGAAGCGCGCCTCGGGCGAGGCCGACTCGTTCCTCATGTCCGAGCCGCACAAGCTCGAGGAGAACGGGCTCGGGATGCGGCCGCCCTCTTATTTCTCCTGGAGGGGTCTAGAGCGGCTCTTTTGCTCCCTGCTCCTCCTCATCTGGGCTGTGGTGCCGTTGCGGATGCCGCGTCTGGTGGGCGCGTCGGGCCCCGTAAGTTGGCACAGCGTCATGCTCCGACGGATCGCGTTCGGGCAAGAGGTCGACTACACAATGGGCACGATCGGGTCGGTGCTCAGGTTCTATTTCATAGGGCCGCCGTACCCGCCAGAGCGATCATAGCTTGCGTATTGCGCGTCAGGAGAAAGACTGATCATGACATCGGGTGAGGGCGCGGGCGGAGACGGGCCCGCAGCACTGGCTGCCACAAGCGCCGGTGTTGTGGCGGGACAATGTTCGTAGTTGGTCAAACGTTCTTCTTTTTCAGAATGAAAGTGCTGTATCGACACCTCTTTGCCATGGCAGTGCTCCTACTCAAATTCGATGCACGCTAGCAGTGCAGTTCGGCAGACGGTACCAAGTCGGCGCTACCGTCGGTACCTTTCGGGGAGTATCGGAATGTTACCGCCGGATAGGAAGCGCCCAACGCACAAACCGTCAATCCGGGTCCCAGGCCTTGGAGCGCTACTCAACGCCAGCCTCTGAGTGTGCGCTATTTCAAGCTTCAGCAAACATTGGCATCTCGTGGCAAAATCTGTCATAGGAATAACAGGAACTGACCATGTCTTCAACCCTCAGGTCGTTGAAAGCAACCCAGTAGGTTGTGTGTCCTCACAAAATGCGATATCAGAGGGTTCAGGAGCGGACGCCGGGCATAGTTGCTACACCGCGTCATCTATCCCTATGCGCCTGTCTGTGGCATGAAGAATGGTTCGTACGGTCACCACCGGTTACCAAATGGTTTTCGAAGACTATAAGCTACCTCTCCTAAACAACTTCTAGGAGCTTCCTGTACACGGTCCCACCCCGCTCACCGTTCGAACGCTTCTTTACAGCATCGCTTGTCACCCGTTAACTCTGGATCTACTCGCCGCTGCAATCCATTTCTTTAGACGCTGCACGCTATTCTTGGTGCACGAACGGACAACAAGTGGTTCGCTGCGCTCCTGATCTTCGGAGAATGCACCCGGCCCGGGCCTTCTGCATCTCTCACAGCTCGTCGTAGCATCCCGGAACGCCCGTCCTCTCCTCGCCTCTAGCTTTCGCCCCTCTCATGCTCACCATCCCTCCCCGGGTCCGCATATGGCAGCTGAGCACGATGGCTAAGCGTCCGCCTCTGTCCGCCTCCGAGGGAGCTGCACGCGCGTAGCCCCGGGGTATGGCCGTCTCTGAATCAAGCGCCCTCCGCAGGCTGCGCGGGACTTTGCGCTCGCACGCCTTCGCGTGTTCTCGGAGGGTGCGTTCCCAGAGGGTGACCGTCTATCTGTTCCCGTGCACCTCCTAGGCCTCGTCCCTGTCTGATCGAGGATGTCGCAGGTGCGGGTGGACATGGGGACGTTGCGGGTGGGTGCATGAGCTCAGCTGGCTGAAGGGAGTCGTGCTCGCGTATATAACCCCTGCCTCCATCGATGCTGTCTTCCCAACACCTCCAAGGGTTCTCCGCCTCCTCGTCCAATCTCATCAGCTCCACTAGATCCCTTCTGTGCTCTCCCCGTCTTAGATTAGATAGCCATGTCCGTCCTCACCGCCTCCGCCTCTGCCGCGTTCAAGCGCAACCTTGCGTCGTCCGCCAAGACTCCGCGCCTTCTCAGCGGCCGCACGCTCGCCCCGACTGTCAACTACAACAGCTCCGCGGGCTTGAAGGTGCGAAGCGAGGCTCAGCGAGATGCGTCTATCAGTGCTAATCCTTGCTCTCCAATGTATAGGTCCTTGCTGTCCTCTACAAAGGCGGTGAGGCTGCTAAGCAGGAGCCCCGTCTCCTCGGTTCCGTAGAGAACCAGCTTGGCATCCGCGAGTGGCTCGAGAGCCAGGGGCACGAATACATCGTATGTCGCCCTTCATTAAAAAACAATCACACCTACTAAACGCGCTGGCGCACCCGTCTCCTCATCCAGGTCACGGACGACAAGGAGGGCCCCAACAGCGTATTCCAAAAGAACCTCAAGGACACCGACATCCTGATCACGACGCCCTTCCACCCGGGCTACCTCACGCGCGAGCTGATCGAGAAGTCGCCGAACCTGAAGCTGTGCGTCACCGCCGGCGTCGGCTCGGACCACATCGACCTGAACGCGGCGGTCGAGCGCGACATCGAGGTGCTCGAGGTGACGGGCTCGAACGTGACCTCGGTCGCGGAGCACGTCGTCATGAGCATCTTGCTCTTGGTCCGCAACTTCGTGCCCGCGCACGAGGTCCGTCTCTCCGATTCTGATCTCACTTGGTTGGCGGATTGCTGAACTGTGCGTGCGCGAACAACAGATGATCGAGCGCGGCGAGTGGCAGGTGTCCGAGATCGCGAAGAACGCGTACGACCTTGAGGGCAAGGTCATCGGTACGCTTGGCGCGGGCCGCATCGGCTTCCGCGTCTTGGAGCGTCTCCAGCCATTCAGCCCTAAGGAGCTCCTTTACTACGACTACAACCCGCTCCCCGAGGGTACGCGCCTCTTTCGCTTTCCGCCCTCCTGCTCTCACACTGACGCTCTCAACAGCTGCCGCGAAGCAGGTGAACGCGCGCCGAGTTGAAGACCTCAAGGACTTCGTCTCACAATGTGACATCGTAACCGTGAACGCGCCGCTGCACGAGGGCACGCGCAATCTGGTCAACGCCGACCTGCTCAAGCACTTCAAGAAGGGCGCGTGGCTCGTGAACACCGCGCGCGGCGCGATCTGCAACGCGGAGGACGTCGCGGCCGCGCTCAAGTCCGGGCAGCTCAATGGCTACGCGGGCGATGTCTGGAACGTCCAGCCCGCGCCGAAGGACCACCCGTGGCGTCAGATGAAGAACAAGTACGGCGGCGGGAACGGCATGGTGCCGCACTACTCGGGCACGACGCTCGACGCGCAGGCGCGCTACGCCGCGGGCACCAAGCAGATCTTGGAGAACTACTTCAAGGGCAAGCCGCAGGAGCCTGCTAACATCATCGTCGGTCGCGGTGAGTTTCATCGTTGTCCTCAGGTTGATGTAGGGCTAGCACTGACGAGCCTCTCTCATTGCAGGCAAGTACGAGACCAAGTCTTACGGCCAGCGGTAAAGGACCCTATTTTACCATCGTGTCTCCATATTTCCGATGTTTGTACAATATCACCCCAATGCTGTAATAATCCGCAATGCAACTCGTCCGCCGCGCATATACGCTGTGATTGGAGCCCATCGCACGAGCAACAAGATTGACAAGAGCGGCGATATATTTGATGAGAAGCCGCCACTGGGTCAAGCAATGACGCGAGCAGGCCTGTAATCACTGCGCGGAGGGACGTTCGGGACCAAGAGCACCGGATTTGAGCGCATACTAGTTTTAGCTTCTTTGCCCTTCTCAAATTCCAACCCACGGCTCGTTGCAACGTAGGAACCCCGGCTCGCACCTACCTGCAATGGGTGGGCGGGAGCGGGGTATTGCGCGCGCTGGTTACATACGCCAATTCTGGGGTAGTGCAATGCCGGACGGCTTCATATCTTGCGCCCAAAGTCGCATAGGAAGCCACGCAGGGTCGGCAATGCCAACGTTCAGCGCTGAGGCTTGTTTGGTGCCAGTGCGGCATTGAATGCTCTGCATGTGATCGCAGAGGCATATGCTCATGGAAGGTCGCCTGTGGGACAGAGGTGGCTACATGTAGTGATGATATGGCTCTTATAGTACGAGGTAGAAGCGGTTGACTGCTTGGAGAGGTAGCAAACGAGAAATTGGCTGCCTGCAGCTCGATTGCGACGGCAGGGAGGAAGTGCGGGTATCCGAATAAGGCAGTCTGGTTTCCTAATCGAGCGATCTGGCGGACGTCCGACGCCGAAGTGGGACCGCCCAGTACATAATGTACGCTGCGCAATACAACCCCTTTGATTTCGCATGCCAAGAGATCGCAACACGACTGCGCAGGGCAGGGCAATGCACAAAGTCTTCTGGCAACTGCTGAACATGTCTTTCTTTCAGGATGAGGAGATCTGAAGCCGCACTCACTAGCTGAGGTTTGGAGCGCTACAACTCCCGAAGGCAGTCACGGGGATAGTGGACAGACGTCAGAATGGAGGTCGCAGAGCGTGTGCACTCGGCTCGTTCTCTTCTCTTCTTTGCCCATGACCACCATCTCAACCTTTCTCCACCCAACCTGACCGCGCTCTCGACCTCATCCTCTTCCTCATCGCGACCCATGACGACTGACCGTATGTACCACAGGGTCATGCCCCCACCCGACTCTCGTTCCATCCTTCGGCGCTGACCCTTCGGTCTTGCAGAACCGCCATCACAGCCTCGGTCCACCCAAACGGTACATCACAAGGCCAATCACTCTAAATTGCCCGGCCCCCACCCACCCGCCGCTGAGACTACAGAGACGCGCACGTCGCTCGGCCATCAACGAACCTCATTCAGAGGTTCGAATTCGCTTCTCTCCTCCTTTCCTCCATCTGCACTCCACGTATAAAAGTGCTGCGCGGCGATAGTACTGACCATCCGCAAGGTTTCCCCTCCAAGCCCCTGTCCGCCGCGCTCATGGGGTCGTTCACCCTGCTCCTCGCGTCCGCCCTGAGCGCCTGGACGCTCTTCTCACGCGAGCCTCCTGTCGCTCACGCCATTGACAATGGCGTTGCCAAGCTGCCAGGTATGGGCACGTACATCCTTTGATGACCATTCCATCTCATGCCTGTCGTTCCAGTGTTGGGTTACAACAGTAAGAGATGTTCCTCTGGTTTTTGTGCTGCGGTTTGCTCATGCAATGAGGCGTTGTTGCCCGTTAGCGTGGAACGCCTACCACGTAAGGCATTTCATATATCAGACAGCGCTTGACAGCCATGCTCATGCACCACTCAGTGCGACATCAATGAGACCGTAGTGTTGCAAGCTGCGAAGTATATGGTCTCCCTTGGCCTCTCGGTCAGTCCCTTGTTCCAGGATCAGCTTTCATGAATCCAGATGGCTCATTGCGAACTACTCTCAGGATGTTGGCTACAAGCATGTCAATATCGATGACTGCTACGCAGAGAAGAACCGGAGCGCGTCCGGGGACATCGTCGCAGGTCCGCATATGCGCCGTCTTCGCCGCTGAGAGGCAATTTGTGACGCATAGAATTCTGCCACAGATAGCGTCCGCTTTGCGTCCGGCATGAACAACCTGACCGATCAGATTCACGCAATGGGCCTGTAAGCTTCCTTGACGCGCTTCGCCCTGGAGTATGTGCTGACGCATCTCATCCCGATCCGCAGGAAAGCAGGAATCGTGAGTTCTCCTGAGTGCGAGGGTGTGCATTCTCCACTGACGTATCATCACAGTACAGCGACTCTGGATGGTTCACTTGCCAGTTGTACCCAGGTTCATACCAGAACGAGGCCAGGTCAGTGTGTGGCCGGCCATACAATTTCTAAGTTTGAGATTCACCTGGTCTCTTCCATGCAGGGATGCTAAGCTCTTCCAGGACTGGGGCTTCGACTACCTGAAGTAAGCAGTATTCTCCCCTCTTTCGGACGATACGCGGGATCCTAATCCTTGCATCGCGGGGTCGCAGGTTCGACAACTGTGCAGGCATGTCCTCTCCCAGCTTATGTTCCCGACGCTCTTGTCTTAGAACGACACTTTCGCCGATATCCAGTTCCTTACGACGACATCATCCGCGAAGGCATCGTCGGCAGTACGTCTCCTTCGCCCTTCTCAGCCATTGTGTGAACGAGAACCTAATGAACCAACTTACGCAGAGTACCAGCGCATGGCAACCGCGATCCAGGACCTCGCCAAGAGCTCGGGCAAGCCGCCGCTCATCTTCTCTCTGTGCGAATGGGGCGAGGTCTGTACCTTGATTTCGAGCGATCGCTGAGGTGGCGGCTAAATAGAATTACTAAAGGAGCAACCGTGGCTCTGGGCGCGCCGCTTCGGACACAGCTGGAGGGTATGTATTGCCGCCCTCGGATGTCGACAGTAATGTGCTGACATAGACATCGTCTTTGTAGACCACGGGCGACATTGGTACGCTTGATTATGGCAGGCTGTACGATATAACATGACTTATTTGCACCGCGTCTAGGTCCTAACTGGGGCTCTGTCGCGAGCATCATCAATCAGTGAGTCGCAATTGAGCGATGATCAGTGTGTCGTCTAACGGTGATGCAACAGGAACTCGTTCATCGCCTGGGCGTCGGATTTCTATGGCCACAACGACATGGACATCGTACGTTCTCTTCACGCATCTCAATCAAGCTGCTTATGATATTGACCCCCCGTGCGCTTCAATGTAGCTCGAGGTGTACGTAGACTTCTTACGTGCAATGTCTTCCACGGCGACTAACATGCTTACGCTTGCATAGCGGCAACGGCGACCTTACCTACGATGAGGCCAAGACGCACTTCACCGCCTGGGCTCTCATGAAGTCCCCTCTGCTCATTGGCACTGACGTGAGTCCTTCCATCCTTCGCTACCTTTCCCTCCCAGACCTGACCGACGGTCTGTTATACTTTGTGCACATCATACAGCTCTCCACGATTAGCGACGAGAACCTCGCGATCCTCAAGAACGAAGAGATCCTCGCGATTAGTCAGGATAACGTCGTCGGCACGAGCGTCACGCCCTTCCGCTGGGGCATCAACGTGCGTTTCCTTCCCAATTTCCATCTCTACCCCCTAAAACACCACGCAATTTCGATTGTTCGACCACACGTACGCTCTGGTACGATGTTAATTGATCGCCGTACAGCCGGACTGGGTCAGCAACAGCACGCACCCCGCGCAATTCTGGAGCGGTGAGAGCCAGAACGGCACCGTTTTCATGCTCGTAAGTCCCCTCTCCTTGCCCAGTTGTGACGCCGGATGACATTGACGGAGCACGAATGGAACTAGATCAACACCCTCGACGAGCCCGCCGACCTGTGGTTCAATCTGACCGAGTCACCCTGGATCCGCGCCGGTCGCCAATACTCCGTCCGGGTACGTCTTCCTACATCTCGTCCTCACCTTCCCTCTTCCTCTCTTCCTTTGTGGATCGACCTGAACCTCCCTAACGCGCGCACCCCGTAGGACCTCTGGACGCACACCGATAACGGCACCGCAGTGCGCAACTTCACCGCCCACGCCGTCCCGCCGCACGGCGTTGTCGCGCTCCTCCTCAAGGACGCGGGTGACGAGCCGCCGAACTCAGGCCCGCCCTGCGCGCGCCCCGAGTGGTGCATCAATCAGAACGGTACGCTTGCCCCCGGGGCGTGAACTCCCTTGTCCGATCCGATCGAGCGCCGCTACCCGAGCTGGAGCGCGAGCCCAAGCCGGATCTGATCTTTCACCCACTCCCCCACTCTTACTCCCAAGCCCAAGTCCGAGCCGAGAGTCAGAGCGTGGTTGTTGTTGTATTGTGATTGCATATGATAGTCGCGGTTGCGCAGTACGCAGTCGTTGTGGACGACGACTCGGAACTCGGAGAGAGGCAACGGGTTGCGAGCTCGAGCGCGCACATCGGGTCTCTTCTATGTGTACGATTGAACGAGAACGAGAAGCTGAAATGAAATCTGTATTTCCTTTGTTGTATAAGGCACATTGGTCGCTTCGCACCCATCGAGTTCACCTCCCAACAAGAGCCAAGGTGGCGGGAGTGGCGGCTCGGGCAAGACGACGAAGACGTCGGGCGCGTTGTCGCTGGCATCATCGTGGCTGGGTGGGAATGGGTTTGCGGGATGGATTGGGAGCATCGGGTTGGGGTGGGTAACCATGCAGCTGTGTATGGCTGGTATGGTCTAGATGTTTGGCTGGTGTTGCAGGGGCTTGTTGGCTCGGACTAGGGCTTCGGATATTCGGACTAGACTTCGGACTAGGGATACTACTTGCTCGGTGTTGTCGCGCGCGTTCGGACGCTTTCTCGTATACACTCGTTAATCCTACACTCGTCGTATTCGTCGTATCAACAGTCGCGGTACGGAAGGGGGTCTCAGAGTTCGCGCGGAGCACGTTGAAAGCAGTAGTAGACTCTACAACTCGATCTCTCTGATCAGGTCCTGGACGACGTCCGAGATGTGCGCCCGGACTATGTCACGCAGTCCGGCATATTTGTCGGTGTCCAGTTCCATTATTTGATTGACTGGCAAGACAGCGGCGTTGTTAGTGCTTGCCACATCATGTTAGCTGGGATGTATGCAGCATACTCACCAGCAAAGTATGGCACAATTGCCGTGGGCGTAAAGGTGTAAAACAGGGCCGAGGAGACCGTGTCGGACTTCGAGTTGTACTGGTGCGCACCGCACTTGAACAGCGCATTGCTCTCCGAGTTGCTGCAAGCGGAACAATGCCACGCCATCAATGAGTAGTAGTCCAAGGAATGGCGAATGCGGGAGACACGTACGATACCACACCGACCTGGAAGCCTGCGTCGAGGCTATGTACAGCCATCTGGTCGAAAACCCTCAGAGGATCGCTGTTCGCGGGCTTCCGGAGCGAGCTGATCATGTCCTGGAACAGGACGAACTCTTGGTCGTCGAGATCTTCCACCTCGAGTTCGATGACCAGCCTGTCCACGGAGCCGTACGCGCTCGCGTTGCCGAGTTCGGTCTCGCTGAGCCGCACAGTCGGCGCGGTGAAGGACCACAGCGTCTGCTATCAGCGTGGCGAGACTTTTGCATGTGGCATGCGTGTCACGTACCTGAAGGATTTGACCGTCCATCCGAGGCCGAGGAGGACAGCCTGGTAGTTATCGTGCCACTCCTTCCTCTTGTCCATCGGGCGGCCCGGGAACATGCGGTCAGACTGGATCTGCGCCCATAGGGTAGAGTACATGACGTCCTCCTGTCAGCAATGCAGCGTCGTCAGCAAATACTTATCGCTCGCTATGGCCGGGGAATGTCAAGCTACACTAGCAAACTTGGGCTTACCTTCATCTGTGCGGTGACACCAGTCATATAGAGCACGGCGGCGCTTCCGTTCACGGCTGCACTGTGCCCTACGTCATACGGTGCAGCTTGTATGGCGGTGTGTTCTTCGGCGGCTGACGGCATAGTGAGCGTGGATATACGGAGTCGCAGACTGAGGTGGTGATGCTGGAGGTGAGCATGCGAGCTGGAAGGCCCGCAGCACAATGCGCAACGACACCTTATACGCAACTACACGCGCGAGAAGTTGGAGGTGTGCATCGCTACGACTGCTAAAGTGTGTGCGATCGAGACGTTAGGCGAACTGGTGCCCGGAACTTCGACATGCTGTTATCTCTGAGTCCATACGTATGCATGGATGCTATGATCGCAGGCGGAGGGTGCGAGGCCCTGGCAATTGAGCCAATGTGCGCAGTTCAGGTACGACTGCCGTGTGCTCTTGAACGAAGGAGTCCCGTCTGGCCACTGTCAGCTTGAGTAGCGGTTCGAGCATTGACGAGTTGAAAGGATTAGCAAGACTGCTGCGACATGCGGAGCTAGAGTGTGGAGGTGGAGAAAGGGGGTATCTTGAGAAGGTACGCGTAGTTTCAGGTAACGCTCCGCGTACGGTCGTCCTCAGTTCAGGACTTGCAGCAGTCATGGTGGTCTGCGATACAGAGTTGCCGCATCGAGCCCACCACATAACCTGCCGCACTGCCACCCCCACGTGGCGCCATCAAATTCGAGCCAGTCAGCAACACGGTGTACCTCGAATTTCTTAGTATAAGCTCTCACTTCGTAGTGTTACTATTTGCATCTAGTCATCTTCGGAAACTCTGGATACTTGCTTACTCTGAGTACCGTTCTCTCAATACGGATCGCTATACTCCGCTGAAGATCTGCCCGAGAGGCTGCGCGGCCATGCTCTATATGCCCTTGGTCCCGTATATGAAGACTTGGACCGACAGCGATGGAGAGCAGCCAGGAAGACGCTGAGGAGCTTTCTGCCCCTCCAAAGTGATGCGCCCTGCTTCCTGCAGTGTATACTAGTACTATAACATCGCCCTAATGGGATCAACCCCGCTCTGATCGATACCGGGCGCGCACGACCTCCGACACAAGAATGACTTCTACGGCTACGTAGTCTACGAGTTGACGTTGAGAGCAAAAGTGCGATTCTATCGACTTAATAGCAAAGCAAAGGGTACAGTTGCGACACCGTAAATAAACATACCACACCCCGGGGATATCCCATCCGCACATCCTTCTCAGACGCTAGTTTGGCACTACCTGGTTCTCGAACGCGAGAACCTTCTCGGGTGGAGATATACCCGCAGCGATGCATGTCCGCTCGAGCACAGCTCGTGTCATCAGGTATTCTCTTCTTGGACCTGAATGCAGAGGCGGGATAGAAACATCGTCAGTTGTGCGCTAATGCAAGACCCGTCGGGAGTATGGAAGAGGACATACTGGCAGTTGGCCATAGAAGCATCAAATGCTCAGTCGCCACGGCGAAATGGCGCGCAACGTCGAGTGCAATCATCAGTGTATGGTCAGCGTTGTACAATGCGAGGGCTCTACGAATAGTGGGTAAACGACTTGATAACAACGACGCACAGGTCAGATGAACACGTACCGGGTGATCTGGGACATGAACCAGAACATGAGGAAGTTGCGACGCGAATGGTCGTCTCCATGCATGTCCGGGTTGCGTAGACAGCCCGCGAAGAACTTCGCTACGCCGAGTTGGTGCATCACTAGACGTACGCGGCTGTCGTGAGTATGCATGCTTCTGAGTGTTAGGGATCAGGGGAGGAAAGCACGTACTCCATCTCTCCGCTTTCGCGTGATAGAAGAGTCGCCCTGGTGCGCTGATACCGCTTCCTTAGCCAGCCTATCTAGAGAGAAGGCGAAAGCGAATGCACTTACGTTGTAGCCTCAGGGATGTATCTCTGGAACTCATGCGACACGCACATCCGAGTGCTGAAGGCTCCAATGTAAGACAAGATGGCAAAACGAATGATACCACGAAATGCCACACTCACTTGAACAGCACGTCGCGCACTTGAACAAGGAACCCAGTCTCGACCGTACAAGAGTGTTGGTCGAGCATCGCCTCGATTGCATCGATCTCGAGCCACGCGTTCATAGCGTACTGCGCGCGGTCCGCGTCGCTCATGCTCATATCGCACCGCATTCGCAGACAGCTGTGCCAAAGGAGCAGCGTGCGCATGTATAAGGCCCACACCGAGTGCTTCGACGCTGCGATCGAGGGTGTCCCAGGTGGAGTCAAGTTCTCTCCCGGGAACAGCAGTGCATACTACGTTTGTCCCATCAGTAAACAGAGCCAAGAGAGTTATAGTTCAGGCTTACGTTAGAAGGATCCTTGATCCACAAATGCTGCGGCTCCCAGTCAGTTCCCGCCGTCGTCTTCGTGTTGTGCGTCGCGGTGAGCATAACCGTCGCCCACACGAGCCGCCGGCACTCCTCCTTCTGCATCTCGCCCTCGCTCACGTTCTTCGGCCACATCGGCATCATCGCCCACTGCGGCGCGAGCTCCCGTACGAGCGGCCAATGGTGCCCAAGTGAGTACGTCTGGCAGCCGCATTGCCACTTATTGGGCCCTGCACTTGTGTCTATGCGGGCGTGCGCGGGGGCGGGGTGCACAGTACCGGCATATGGGAGAACTGCGTTTGCAATAGGGTCGCAGGCGGGTCCGATACTGGTACCAGGTGCGTTTTCTGTGACAGTGGGTACAGTGCGCGGTGCAAAGACTGTCACACGTGGGTCACCGAGGTCGAGCATCGTGAGCGACATGCAGCGGATGATAGAGTCGAGCATGGCCATGGCCTCCCGCGTTCGGCTGCCGCCGATCTTGGGGTGTGCCTGAATTTCAAAGACCGCGAGGATCTACGGAAGGATGTCAGCGATTCATATGCGGAGTTGTGTATATGGGCACGCATGAAAGAAGGATAGATACCCAGGCTGCTTGCACGAGTCCGATGTCGATCCATCCCGAGTTGACGCTCGCGTGGAACGTCGCGTGTGCATGATCAATGAGGCGAAGCGCCTTTGCGCGCCCCTTCGCGCCGAGCTCGAGTTCGGAGCTTTGGAAGAACGTCGCGAGGCCTAGAAGACCGAGGAGGAGGCTTGGTTGGAGCGTCTGCCGGACAGCGGGGTTGTAGAGCGTCGAGAAGAAGCGAGGGATGTTGATGAAGCTGAACCAGTGGAG
Source organism: Cubamyces sp. BRFM 1775 (assembly GCA_022385745.1). NCBI lineage: Eukaryota > Fungi > Basidiomycota > Agaricomycetes > Polyporales > Polyporaceae > Cubamyces > Cubamyces sp. BRFM 1775. Next base: position 284,357 of record MU278477.1, on the reverse strand, counting down.
AGACACCTGAAATAGGAAGCGCAGGTCGGCGGAGACGCGCTCGGACGTCTTGTTCCGGAGGTCGATGGTTAATGTAGGCACGTCTCCCGGCCTGTCGAGTGGTGCAGCATAGACGGACAAGAGTGCGTCCCACCACGTCTCACGAGTGAACTGGACACTAGGCTCCTGCGTGATCGTGGTGAACTCTTGTCCGTCTTGGCCTTGCTCCTCATAGTATATGGCAGTGCGCGGGTTGGATAGTAGGTCAGACTGGTCAGGCGCTAGTAGAAAGTCGCTGGGCTGTAGCAAGAGAGTGTCCAGGTCGAAGTCAAAAGATGCGCTCGCTGACTGTAGAGGGGGCGGGTCGTGTTGCCTTTCTATTGAACGAGACGGCCCTGCCTCATTCGGCGGAGGACCACTTGATACCGAGGACTGCGCCTGTAACGACTTCTTCAGTTTCGCTTCCTCCTCTAATCGCGAGCGAGTTGTGCGCGTCTTCTTTGGAATATATGGTGCAAGCTTTCGCGAGCCAGGCGTCCTGTCTTTGCCTCGCCGCCTTGGGGCAGAATCATATGAGCACGGACCGGCGCTCAGATCAGTGCGCCGACTACAATTGTAGCATTCGGGTTGTGCACCATCACATCGGACTTTGCGTGTTCGGCTGCATGTTTAAAGTAAACACAATGAGTCAGATCAATTTGAGCGAGTGTGCGAAGCCCGAGCAGTTCCATGCCGTACTCTAGTGGTATGTGAGATTCGAGAGAGATAAGCGGACCTACCATTGCACACAAGCCACAAAGACGCGCTCACGAGGCTTACCGTGCGTAGTCGGAGGTTGATTAGGTGCAAGTTGAACGCGTGATCTCTTTGCGCTGGAAGACTCTGATTGTAGTTGGGTTTCCGGAGAAGTCCCTGACGGTCGAGCCTGAGAGGAAGAAGCTGACGAAGAGGACTCTGGAGACGCTGCAGAGGAGGAAGAAGGCGCGGACGGCGAGGTCGTCGAGGCAGGTTGTGTGAGCTCCGACTGCTGGAGAAAGGTTCGTAGGATGGTGTTCGCTTTCTCTGTCGAATACGGAGGAGAACGTGGGCTAGCCTCAGGCTGCTGAGGCTGCGGGGATTTGTTGGCAAGCTCAGGTACTTCCGGGGGTTGTGGGCTCATGGTCGTCAGCGTTCAGGACAAGAACTGCTAACTCTGTGAGATATAATAAGTACTACTGCGCAGCTGCCGGCGGTATGTACCTACTAGCACTTACACTGACAGCCTTCGCCGGAGGATGATGATTCGAATTACCATCTCTGCCCAAAGTTGCACAGCAATGACGGGCGCTAATTCCCACACATGGAGGCGCTAGTGATCCATTCAGACGCCCATCCCGCGGTGGCTGATCAGGCTCTTGCCCGTACCTTCACTTGCTCACCGACACCAACGACGGGCACGGCGACATTCTCACCATGCGTGGCACGTCTTTCTTTTGCCATTATACATCATGCTCCTGTGGCTCAATGTGACGCTTCCCAGGTCTTGTTGCATACGACGATGACCCACTCAGCGACCATGAAGACCAACCTTCAACTTCCCGCCTTCCCGCGTCCGCCAGTACTTCCGTAATGGAGAATGGTATTATGGCGTCCAAGTCTACTCCTGATGTGAGAGCCTTTACTATACTCCCAATCAAATCTCGTTTCCCTCTTTGCTCGCACCCCCTTCCTTCCCGGCCAGGATTCCCAGCTCAACGCCCGCTCTGCCGCCCCTCTAGACCGTGAGTGCGTCTTCAAGCTCAGTTTAACATTCATCTCATTCCAGTTTGAAGAACCTTCACGAACCTCAAACACTTCGTCCTCGTCTTCCAAGCCCGCCATAATCATCCGGAGACACGCCCCTGCAAAACCTCACCTGCGCACGCGGGTTCCCGAAGATCCCGCTGACGATCCGGGCCCTTCAACAGCGCCAGCTGCACGCTCAATATCACAAGAAGCTTCAGCCCCCGCTGCCGATGTCTTGTATGAGGACGACGAACTGGCGCGAATTAGGCAACTCCTCCGTCCCCCGCCAATTCCTGGCGTCGAGGACTGGGGTATCCCGCCAGAACCGGACACGGCCTGCGATGAGACCATTAAAGTGAGTCCACTTGTGCACCTTGCCATGCAGTTCCGTTACCTATCCATGCCTTACCAGGCGAAGATCACCCAATTCCTGGCGCTGAAGCGCGACCCTGTTAACCCGCGACACTTCAATGACTCGCTGATGTCCAACCGCGCGTTCCGCAACCCACATCTGTACGCGAAACTAGTGGAATTCGTCGATGTGGATGAACGTACAATCAATTTCCCAAAACATATATGGGACCCCATGGACGTAAAGGAGGATTGGTATGCGGACCGTATTGGTGCGAGCGCCCCTTCATGCACCTGCATTCTGAGACTGATCGAAGTTGATGTTTTATGCCATTGGCGTGTACACAGCGGAAGCACAGAAAGCACGGTCCGAAGCGACTGCAGCGGCGCAGTCGTCTTCAAAGCGTTCTCACATTGACTTCGCATCCAGTTCATCTTCCTCCGCGGCTCGTTCGCGGCCCACATCAGTAGAGGGGAAACCCAGTCGATTTCAGCCATACAGCGTCCCGCCGCGCGGAGAGCACCTACCGAAGGCTCCGGGAGGAGCTGTACTTGGTGGAGGATATGGGAAGGGAAGAGGAAGGACCCGCTGGGGCTAGTGTATCTGCGAGCATCCGGTGTCGTGACGTGTTAATCTTATCTCTATCAAACTCTCGCTGCTAACGGGCAACAGTACAATAACGCTGCATGCACGCCCAGTCACTAACTGAGCGTATTCCTCATTCACGCGCACGCCCTTGTATTTGGCACACATAGTACAGCTGTATTTCCAAGCACATGTGCGTCAATGCACGGAGAACGCACACAACGCCGGGGGAGGCTGACTCGGACGTGTCAACGCGATCCCGACGTTCTCCCTTATTCGGTCGCCCATGTCAGCCGCGATCGACCTCGGAGCAGCAGGGTACTTAAGTCCGGCCGCCCTCGCCTCGACTCCTCACCTACTTTTGCCCCATACCACCACCATATCACACCCGCTTTCGCTTGACGCGTATTGCACACCACCCCCACCCACCACAACCATGAACAGCCCTTCCACCGCCTCCACCATGTCCTCCACCTCCGCGCCCCTCAAGGTGCACTTCTCCGCCCCCACCCGCAGTCCGTCGGCCGAGCGCAGGCAGCTCCGGTCGCCCCCTCCGAAGCCCAAGGCCAAGTTCTTCACCCGTCCCTCCCAAGTTCAGGCTCAACCCAAGGCGCGCGCTATCCGCCGGCTCGGCGACGGACGGCGGGTCGATCTGGAGTCGTGGGTGCCCATTCCTGACTTCCGCCCGTACGAATACACCCTCCTCGGGCTCGGGGAGGCCCAATCGCGCGACGAGATCGTGCACCGTATGTTCCCTACTCGCGTCTGAGCTAGCTTGCGTTCCGTTTCCCCGCTGCGTTGATCGTGGTCTTTTCTCTCCGCCCTCATACCTAGGCTTCTACTCCATTACGACGCGCGCAGCTGAAGACCGAAGATTGGGATCACTCTCCTGGCCGGACTGGGGGAGAGGTAAGGCTGACAGCTGCGGCTGGTCATCTGAGCGAAGGGGATCCATGCACTCTAATGACCTCGGTGTCCTGTCCCACGCTCGACGCCCATGTTCGATTCTACGTAGACCATCTCTCTTCGAGTCCTTCGCTGCCGCCTTTCCTCTCGTACAGGTATTCCGCTGATAAGACAACAAGCCGACTCGATCGACCGACCCGGACAACCTTCAAGCCTGCCTCGGAGCTTCGGATATACACAGGCGTCGGCGAGGTTGGCAGAGGGCTTGGATCACCCGAGGAAGTCAGCCTCCTGGGCATTGCCGCGGGAGTATCGTTTCGTCCTTGGCTTTGGTTCCTCCGCGCGTGTACTCGTGACAGTTTTAGAGCTACAAGCCTATGCAACTGGAGCAGGGGTAGCTACATATGGTTCGCCCCATTCACTCACTATCCTTCATAAATCATGCTGAACTTCTCAGTAGTCAAGAGACAAGACGCAAGCCACTCCTCAGCAGCAAAGCAGCTATACGACTCGACACCCGGTTGGTATGTCGCCCTCCCGTCGCCACTGCTGTATCATACTGAACTCCAACGAACCTCATAATCTCAGCGAACACGAACACGAACAATCACCAGCGGCTATGCAAAAGGGTGGGAGGTCTGGATGGGAGGTACGGTGTCGGCGGCTCGGGTGAAGTGCGGGAGGGGATGGCGCCCCCCTTCCGCATGGATCTCTGGTCGTCGGCACCGGTCGGAGCGGGGGAGGGGGCCTGGTACCCTCCCTCGCATGAGTCCGAAAAATATGAGTACCTCCACCTCACTTTCTTGATCAGGACGAGCGCTAACTTCTTTACAAGTAAGTCATGCAACGGCGAGGGAATGTAGATAGTTTGCTCCCCGCCGGCCTCTTCGGGCTGCAGGTCGGCTCATGTATTGCAATGCGATGCGACCACAATGTATCTCGTGTGGCGTTCCCTGTCATACATCCAGCGGCCGCAGGGTTGTCTAGTACCACACTGCGCCAAGTCGGCCACGAGCGCCTGATTGACTACGGTGGAGGTGGTTTATGGTTACTGTGGTCGTGCGTCATGTTGCGTCCTCCATTTTCACCGAGTATGGATAAATAATGCACGGCCCAGCGCACGACCCCCCCTGCATGCATAAGGGGGCCAGTCCCGCAGGATGCTCGAGAGACCGGCAGTGGCTGTGGCGATGCTTCTGGCGGTATCATTGTTGACCGAGAGCGCTCTCGTAGAATGACAACGCGGTTGCTCGTCTGAGCTCGGTAGATCCCTGCACGGCCCCCGTGCATGCGGTTACCACTGTCAACGATGTCAACGATAGCATTCCTCGTCCTCGAGCACGTGTAGAGACGACCCGGACCAACGCTTCCGATGGACGCTACCCGCTCGCGTAACCCTTGGGATACCAGATACAGTAACCAGACCCCCGGTCATGGACGGGAAATGTGCTCTTGTTCTCAGCATGTAGCTTGCATTGCTTTGCAAATGCACGGTGCTGCACATACGCCGCTGATGGGATCGCAGTCGGCGATATGCAAGCCCACCGCTGCACGGGAGGCTGGCCGTAGGTCTTCATCGCTATATAGCTGACCGTCTGAAGCTAACAACTTTATCCGCAAGAGCCTCGTTGTCTCTTGTTACACCCCACAGTCCTCGACCTTGGCCATCGACTCGTGCATCTGCGATGGCGTTCCTCCAGCTCATCGTACCTCTCCTGCTGGCGACTTTCGTGTGCGCCGTCGCCCCACCCGCCAGCAGGATGAGGCACGGCATGCACAAAGTCGATGTGCCCTCGTACGAGACGAAGCACAAGTATACCGGCGAGGCCTTGGCTTCGCTGGACACCACGTACTACTTTGACCAGCTCATTGACCACAACGACCCATCGCTTGGAACGTTTCAGCAACGGTACTGGTTCTCGTACTCGTACTACCAGCCTGGTGAGCATTCTCCCATGCCGATCCTCACCCACGGGACACGAGGCGCTGACCGTTCCGTAGGCGGACCAATCCTGATCATGAACGCGGGAGAAGACGATGCCTCTGGTCAGTGATTGCCCTTCTCCTCGCCATCGCCATCCCGCCTGATCATGATGTCTCCATCCGAACTTGCACAGGGTACATCGGCTACCTGACGCCCGAGACCATTACCGGGTCGCTCGCCGAGAAGCTGAACGGGACCGTGATCCTGCTCGAGCACCGCTTCTTCGGCGAGTCGAATCCCTACCCGGACCTCTCGGAGAAGAGCTACAAGGTGCACACGCTGCAGCAGGCGATCGACGACCATGAGTACTTTGCGAAGAATGTGAAGCTCGACATGCCCGGGGGCGACCAACTCGGGCCGGACAAGGCGCCGTGGATCTTGTTTGGGGGCAGCTACCCGGGTGCGCTGACGAGCTATACCATGTACAAGTATGTGCATCGACCACCTACACTGTGGTTGGACTGTGCGTTGACGATTTCTCCAGCAAGCCTGGCCTCTTCTACGCGGGCTATGCTTCTTCCGCCGTGGTCGAAGCCATCTCGTACGTCTCACGCTCCTATCATCTCCGAGAGGATATGTACCAACCTGTGTTCACTGTAGGGATTTCTGGGGTTACTACGAGCCTACCCGGCAGTACATGGCGAAGAACTGCTCCGCAGACGCCGAAGCCGTCATCGCGCACGTCGATACCGTTCTTAACTCCAGCAACACCACCGCGATCCAGGCGCTGAAAGCGAACTTTGGGCTGGACGGTGTCACTCACGATGACGACTTCGCCTATGCACGTACGTACTATTCCTACGTCCAGGCGTCCGACATGCGACCTAACTATCTTATATAGTTGCCTCGGTCATGCAGACCTGGCAAGATCTGCTTCTCTCCGATGGTGCAGGCTCTACCTTCTTCCAGTTCTGCGACGCGCTTGAAGTCGAGAGCGGTGGCAAGGTCGCAGGTCCGAACGGCTGGGGCCTCGACCACGCGCTTGCTGCATGGGGCGCGTACTACAAGGAGTCGTTCTTGCCTAGTTGTAAGCACTATCCCTGTTGCGGGCGTATGCGACTTGGGAGCTCACGATGCTGCTGTAGACTGTGGTGGCTCAAGCAGTGCAGAGGTCGGGTAAGTAGCTCTTCCCACTCTCCGGAGGTAGATCATCCAACTTTGTGTCGTGGATTAGGCAATGCTTCGACACGTACAACAGCGGCAATCCCGCATATACCGACACCGCCGTCAATAACTGGGTACGCTCGTGGTACTGGCTCTTGTGAGTACAAACGACCCTCGCGCATTCGAAAGGGAGAGATGTTGATCATATATCTTCATCGCTTAGGTGTAACGACTTCGGGTTCTGGCAAGACGGCGCGCCGAAATCGAGCCCTACTCTCGTGTCTCGTTTCGTGACGCCCGCATACTTCGAGGTTCGTCCCGCCTCGCTACCCTCTCTATAGAGTATATGTCCTAACATATTGTGTGTGCTACATTCAGCGTCAGTGCACATACTTCTTCCCGGACACGTTCAGTAGCCCTCCACAGACGTCCGTGGACGCCACTCAGACGAACAAGCTCTACGGCGGATGGAACGTGACGACCGAACGCCTCATCTTCCTCAACGGCGAACGTATGCATTGATTCCGATCGTCCCTCAAGCAAAACACTGATCATGCTATTCGCAGGTGACCCATGGCGCGAAGCGACCGTCGCGGCAGACGGGACGACGAACACAGGAACGGACTTGCAGCCGCACCTGCTTGGGGAAGGCTTCCACTGCTCCGACATGCTCATTGCCGAGGGGGATGTGAACCCCTCCGTCCAGGCGGTCCAACAGAAGACGCTGCAGTACTACGCTCAGTGGCTTTCCGAATGGAAGCCCTCCGCATGAGGGATCGTGAAATAGCATCGCACGGCGGGTCGGGTTGTACAACGTGTATCTTGAAGGGCGCATTCGGTTGTCGTAACGTGTATTGTGTATATTCGAGCCATCTATATCCACACTCGTGTTGCAAAGCGAGCGAGCTTGGGACACCCGCGTACAGCATCGGGTGAAGTGCTGACGTACAACAATACGGTACATGCCCCTTCAGCGCAACTTCGTCCCACTGCTCAAGTAGGCGCGGACTCAGGACAGCCAACATCGAGTGTGTTAACTCAGAGATTCATGTCTGAGCAACAAAGCATTGAAAGCAAGCAGTGGGATCGGATACTCAGCTTCAAGCTGATATTACAGCTTTTATTGACCCCTCAGAATGACAACTCACCGACGCAACCGGGAACAATCCTAGCAGCGTAGATCATTGACGACAGGCAGGAGGGTGCAGCGATAGCGAAATACTCAAAGATGCAAGGCAACCACGGTGGCCACCCAATTAAAGCCTTCGGAGTCCGGACGAAATCGGAGCCTCAAGTGGCTGTGCCTGAATTGAAGCGCCTATCTGGCAGCGAGGCAACTTTTGACTTTTGCCTTCATCGCTCAGAGACTGACCCATGACCAATCAGAGAAATAGCCCAAAGCCTCTGGCATAACTCATCCTCCGTGGAACATATTGGGCGCTTTCCAGTGGTACTGTGAGCCAGTGTTAAATGCTCTTGCGGAGGTTCCTCGAGTACTTACTTTGCGCCTATGACTTTTCCGAGCAAGACACCGGCAGTTGAGTGTTGCTCAGTACATACCATGCCACCCACGCGCTCTGAGATTTCCTATGTGGATCGTGCCAAGCACTTCATCTCGCCGCGAACTGTCTGCAGAAACTCACTCTATGAGTTCCCCGTGCCGTATGGCGCTCGAAGCATAGCATCAGCGCTCGCCGCTTGTGGCCGGTAGTAGCTGTGCCATTGGCTCGACTGTCTGCTTCTGGCGGCGATCGCGTTCAGAGCATGACTCTACGGCCGCCTCCATCCTTACCGTCAAACCTCTGAGTCGATGCTAAAATGTCTTGGCATCGCGATGCGTAACGGCGCCCCGCTGTGTTCGCAACAATGGCCCGAACTCGCCGGCATATTGCACAGCCTGGTTCCAGCTTGAATCCGGTGTGGGGACGCCGTATCCGGCCTGTACGGAGTGAACCGTGACCATTGGTTCACCCATCGTTTCCTCCGCATACCCTGAGTTCAATGCCAGTGTCTTCATGCGAGACCGTAGGGGAGGGCAGCCCGCTCGCCCGCTTAGCATGAATATAAAGACGGGCAGCGGAGCACCACTCAAACCCATCCTCCGCTCCCCGCATGACTGCTCTTCGGTTTCTGGTTCCTCTGCTTCTATCGGCGTGGGCGTACGCCGGGCCCAGCATGTGGGGCAACTCACGCCATGGCGTGCCTATCCCTGATGTGGAGTCCTACGAAGTGAAGCACAAGATGACCGGAGAGGCGCTCCCGTCTCTCGACACCGTCTACTACTTTGACCAGCTCATCGACCATGACGATCCCTCGCTCGGTACTTTCCAACAGCGGTATTGGATGTCGTACAACTACTACCAACCTGGTTAGTCCGACGCTAACTTCTTCTCGAGGGCATTGCTGATTTCTTTGGAATTTGAACTTAGGGGGACCGATTCTACTCATGAACGCCGGTGAACAGGACGCATCTGGTATGCACTTACAGTCGTCTTACACTCGGGGTCCACGGATCCTCATCGTGATGCTGTAGCGCTCATCGGGTACCTGACGACCACTACGATCACGGGCTACCTCGCCGAGAAGCTCAACGGCACCGTCGTCTTGCTCGAGCACCGCTTCTTCGGCCAATCCAACCCTTATCCCGATCTCACGACCAAGAGCCTCCGCGTTCTCACTGTACAGCAAGCAATCGACGACCATGAGTACTTTGTCAAGAACGTTCAGCTTCCTATGCCTGGAGGCGATCAGCTTGGACCTGACAAGGCTCCGTGGATCCTCTTCGGCGGCAGCTATCCAGGCGCGCTGACGAGTTACACAATGTACAAGTACGTTTGTCCTCTTCATGCTCATCTGTGAAGACGAAGTGCTTACGCTTTATTACAGCAAACCCGGCCTCTTCGCTGCTGGGTATGCGTCGTCTGCAGTAGTCGAAGCTACCTCGTGCGTATACAGCGGTTTCTAACGAGATACAAGCTGAACTGACGCCGACGTACAGGGACTTCTGGAACTACTATGAGCCAACTCGTGAATATATGCCGCAGAATTGCTCTGCAGACGTCCAGGCTGCAATCGCCTACGTCGACGAAGTCATTGAATCTGGCAACGCGACCGCAATCCAGGCGTTGAAAGAAAACTTCGGACTGGGCGAATTGACTCACGACGACGACTTTGAGTGGGCACGTACGTGCTCTCTCTCTCCCTTTCTCCCCCTTACTATGTTTATGTACGACTGGCTCACCTTTCATGGGTTATAGTTGCGACTGTCATACAGACCTGGCAGGATCTCCTCCTCTCATCCGGCCGTGGCCAGACGTTCAACAAGTTCTGTCTCGCAATCGCGACGAAAGACGGAGAAATCGCGGGTCCCGACGGATGGGGTGCTGAGCATGCTATCTCCGCGTGGGGTGCATTCTATCTGAATGGCCCCTTCCTTCCCAGCCGTGAGTGCTGCCTTCGTTTGATGTCGAGAAGCTGGAGTTACATGCTGATATCGCCTTATCGACACATCTAGGTTGCGGCAGTATCTACGATAGCGATGAAGGACGAGCGTGAGCATCGAATTCAACCTATCTCAATCGGAGGATGTGGAACTCACCAACGGAACTTGACCTGTTCAGAGCATGTTTCAACACTTACAACCCATATGCGTACACTGCGACCAACGTCAACAATTGGGCAAGATCATGGATGTGGTTGCTGTGAGTACTCCAGCTTCGGCCGCTTCCATGGACATCGCTCACTGTTTTCCGCCGCTAGCTGCAACGAGTTCGGGTTTTGGCAGGTCGGTGCGCCCGCGACAAGCCCTGCTCTCGTTTCGCGCTTGATAACGCCTGCGTACTGGGAGGTGCGTTGAGTTCGCGTTGTGCCTGGGCGATGGACCGACTCCGATTCTGATGGCATTTTCGAACAGCGTCAATGCACATACTACTTCCCGGAGGTTTTCAGCAGCCCACCGGACACATCCGCCGCGGCGTCCCGCACGAACCAGAAGTATGGAGGGTGGAACGTCTCGACGGAGCGACTGATCTTCCTCAACGGCGTCCGTGCGTATCTATTCAGCCGTGCCGAAATCTCGACCGTGATCCTCCGAGTGGCTGACCTTCTGCCCCTAGGTGACCCGTGGCGCGAGGTGACCGTTGCTGCAGCTGCTTCGCCGAATGGCGGATCTGACTTGCAACCTCACCTGCTCGGAGACGGCTACCACTGCTCCGACATGCTGATCTCGGAGGGGAACTTGAGCTCATTGGTAAACGCGGAGCAGCAGCAGACGTTACAGTACTTTGCGCAGTGGCTTGCCGACTGGAAGCCAACTTCCGCGTAATACTCCTATTTACATAGTGAAATCGCGTGTCGTTCGTGCCATTGTGACATACCCTGGGACAATACTTACGTAGTATACTAGCGGCGTAGTGCTATTACTTACATCCTTCGTCTAATGGAGATGACGTCAGACCTTAACGAAGTTTGGTGGCTGTGCTTCCTGCCAGGCTGGCGCCAAATTAGAATTTGAGCTTCAGCTTGACTTTTCTCCATCACGAGCGTGCTTTTGGCTGTCCAGCGCCGATTCGTCTTGTTCAATATGTGCTGGTCGCGAGAATATGATAAAATCACGCACATGGTAAGGAGTCGTCAACCAAGCAGGCGGAATCCTGATATCACAGACTTGCATGTTTGCGCGTTAGATGTGTCCGGTGAGTATCTCTCCAACGTGCGTGAACTACTAGCTAGTAACTCGATGACTGATGGGATATTTTTGTGCCAAGTGTTTGGATGTCCGCGAGATGTGTGCTGGTTATCTTGCTGGGTAGCAAAACTTCCATCACGGCCCTTGATCCCCGTCCACGAGCACTGAGAGGCGCTGTTCTCTATGGCTTAAGTACGCCGATGAACCATATGACCTCCCCGCGGAGTTTCTGCACGTTATTCGTTGCAATGACGAGCTCTGGCGAGCTCCACGAGCGAGCCTATGCGATTGAGCCGGACACAGCCTACAGCGATATGCCTCTCACGCTGATACTCGCTCGCCGCACCCTAGACTCGCCAGACTTGGCCCGCATCTTCTGAGCCGACATGTGCGGCGCATGTGACGTATTGCCACAGGGTACAGCATACTACTCCTAATGAGTGCCAAATTTCAGGTGCGTTTTGTTCGTATCTATGCGTGTAGGCATAGTATTCATGCACGTCGCCCAGTGGAAGAGGTGTGCTTTGGCTCCCGGCATTCCAAGATGCGAGCAGGACTTTACACATCACTCGAACTTAGCGGGGTGCTCATGGTCTCTGCTATCTGCGATTGAGTGAAACGAGTCCACCAGTAGGCAAGTACACGGATCACTTCGGCGTCATATGTCGAAGTCGCGCCTTGGCGCTGCGCCGCATATGATGCCGGCAACTGGCACACTGGTACAGTGAACAGGCTACAATGCTGCCGCTTTGCCGCATGCATAGCTTTCCGGAGTGGATTCGCATCTCGTACAAACGGTTGGCTGCCTGCAGCTAGGTCATCTCCACATTCATCATACCGCGTACATCCACCGCTCAAACACGCCCGCCATATGTGCACGTAGGCGACTACATTCCGCTCGGCATCCCAGTTGCGTGCAAGGCAAAATTGCTATAAAGGTGAGTAAGAGCGAATCGACATCCGCTCACCTACCACATCTCTCTCACCTTTCCCCGTTGCTCGTTACATCCAAGACACACCATCGCCTTCTCACTACATGGTGCTTCTTCGGATCCTCGCACCGCTTCTCTTATCGGCCTGTGTGTGCGCCTCGCCGGGTGCGCGGAGCAATGTAGGGCGTGGTGTGCCCAAAGTCCCCGTGCAGTCATACGAAGTGACGCACAAGACGACGGGCGAACCGCTTCCACCGCTGGATACAGTCTATTACTTCGACCAGCTCATCGACCATGATGATCCCACCTTGGGAACGTTCCAGCAAAGGTACTGGGTGTCAGCGCAATATTACCAGCCGGGTGTGTCTCTTTGGTTATCATATTGTATGTCGAATAGACATGCTGACGACTTAGCAGGTGGACCGATTCTCCTCATGAGTGGTGGCGAAGGAGATGCTACCGGTTAGTAAACCTTTCTGTCATGGCAGCGTCACCACGCTCATTTCATTTCCATCGTGCAGACCTTATTGGGTATCTAACCAACTACACGATCACCGGATGGCTCGCTGAGAAGCTCAACGGTACCGTGATCCTCATGGAGCACCGGTTCTTCGGAGAATCCAACCCCTACCCTGATCTCTCCTCGGAGAGCCTCCGCCTCCTCACGTTGCAACAGGCGATCGAAGACTACGAGTACTTCCTGACGAACGTCCATCTCCCCATGCCCGGAGGAGATCAAGTCGGGCCCGACAAGGCGCCATGGGTGCTATTCGGAGGAAGCTATTCCGGCGCACTGGCGAGTTATACTATGTACAAGTGCGCTGATTTGGTTGACTTTAATGTATCTGGCGACGCGCTGACAGAGTTTCATAACATAGCAAACCTGGCCTTTTCGCCGCTGGCTACGCATCATCAGCTGTCGTTGAATCGATCTCGTACGTACCAATGTCAGGGCGCATATGACAACCATCGGCTGACTATGAGGACTACGCAGGGATTACTGGCAGTACTACGACATCATCCGGCAATTCATGCCGCAGAACTGCTCCGCAGACGTAGAAGCCGTAGCCGCCCACGTCGACAAGACCTTTTCTCTCGGCAACGACACGGACATTCAGTCGCTGAAGGACACCTTTGGGTTGGGCGAAGTCACTCACAGCACAGACTTCGCATGGGCACGTGCGTACCTGGAGTTGGTAATGCAGTTGCGCTCAATACTGATGTCTCCCGGATCGCAGTTGCGGGCATCTTGGAACTTTGGCAGGAACTGCTCATCACTTCCGGCCCAAATGCCCCATTTTACCAATTCTGTGACGCGCTCGAAGTCAAGGATGGCCAAGTGGCCGGCCCGGACGGTTGGGGCCTTGAGAATGCGCTCGCTGCGTGGGGTTCTTACTTCAAACACGGACCCTATCTCCAGTCGAGTGAGCGGTTTTCACATTGGGAACATCTCTCGTTCTAACTAACAATGTCGCTAGCTTGTGGAAGCCTTGACAGTTCTACACTGGGGTAAGGTTCTCTTTCCTTGGTGAAACTCACGATTCACTCAAATGTTTCCTATCCGTCTGTGCAGAACATGCCTGAATAGCTACGATCCAACTGTTGCTACGTATACCAACATCACCGTCAACAACTGGTTCCGGTCGTGGCGGTGGCTGTTGTAAGTCCTACCCCTTTCCCCTTATCGGTGTATCACGTCTCATGAGCATGGCTCCAGGTGCAACGAAATCGGGTTTTGGGAAGGCGGCGCTCCCGAGGGCACGCCGTCGCTCATCTCTCACCTGGTCACCCCCGAGTACTTCGAGGTTGGTGCTATCCATGCTCGCCCTCGCGAGTACAGCCGTTCTGACACCACGACAGCGCGAGTGCCCTTACTTCTTCCCCGAGGCCTTCACCAGCCCGCCCAACTCTGACCTCCGCACTGCTCGCACCAACGAGCGCTACGGCGGATGGAACGTGACGATCGAGCATCTCATCTTCGCAAACGGCCGCCGTGCGTATCAATTCTTCGTCCTGCGGCACATCGTTCCTAAGCTCATGCATTCACCCTTTGATTTCAAAGGTGACCCCTGGCGCGACACGACCGTCGCAGCGGACGGATCGACTAACCTCGGCTCCGACTTGAACCCGCACCTCCTCGGGGAAGGCTTCCACGCCTCCGACATGTCCATGCTTGAGGGCGATGCGGACCCTTCGGTGAGGGCGGTGCAGCTCAAGGCCCTACAGTACCTCTCTCAGTGGCTTTCGGAGTGGAAGCCCTCGGCCTGAGCTGTTGGACATGCTATGTAGCGTACGTACCTTGGACTGGGGACGACTCGGACAGTGTTGTCGCTAGTAGGGGATAGCTCAATACAAGTGTTTGCCGACGCGGATACTGTTGTGAGATGGTATTGCTGATGGAATTAGCACAACATATTTTTGAACGAGCCATGTATACTCTATGAGGTGGTCAGCTTCAGTACGACAAGAAACGGGTGCTTTCACGGGAGAGTGTCATTGAAACAAAGGGGCCCGTAGTGGGCGCTTATGTGGCTGTGCTTCAATTAAGTAGCCAGGCTATTGGGAACCGACTAGCAAAACCTAGCAAAACCTGCCACTGGCAACACCTTCACCTTGACCCTTCCCTATCTCCTACCCCTCACAGTCTATCCGCGGTCCCATATTGTCATGAAAGGCCGGGATATGGGTCTTCCTAAGCTTCGAAGCGTATCTGCAGATCGTGGTCGCCTTAAACGCCTATGGATTCCTATTAATACAGTACGTCACAATTGATGATTGACGATCCAGGGTACCCGGTGCAAATACGCCGTGCAGTGACAAGTGCTGATGCCTCGTTACGCTCCAGGACCATACCATACTCTGGCAGCCGCCTTGACCACTATTCGCTGCAATGACGAGCTCTGGACGCAAAATAGAACAAGCGCTTCGCACGCAGCCCAACGGCAATTCCTCTCACGCTCACGCTTCCTCGCCGCGGGGACGCGCCCTTGGCGGGTTTGACTTGCGTCATCTACAACCTGAACATACACGAGGCACACTGTGGCGTTACAGCAAGAGCAAGGAGGGAGACATGGATACAAGCCATCACTGCCCGCGAGACGCGCAGGACTCGGAGACCATCACACACGACGCAAGGTCGAGACATCGATCTCAACGAAGAGGCAAACGCGCGGCAGTGCTGCGGTCCATAGATCTCGCTTCCGAATAGCTATGCCTCGTGACCAGGTGACTCAAGCCCGGTGATGCACACTGAAGTTGCGCCAGCGTCGCATGCCCTGTTGACACCGGTATGCATAGAGGCTCCAACGTCGCCGTCTTGCCGTCTGCATAGCTTTCCGGATTGGCTCTGCGCCTCGTACAATGGTTGGTTGTTGACAAGTAGGCCATCTCCCATTCCCCATACTGCATGCACTCACTGCTTGCCAATTAGTCTTGCAATATGTGCACGTAGGGGACTACATTCCGCCCGGCATCCCGGCGGTGCACAAGCGAAGCGCATGGATAGCGTTATAAAGCTGAGCAAGAGCAAGCTCCCTCCAACCTAGATCCGCCTCGCTTCCCTCTTGTTTGCCATCGCATCGTTACCTCGAAGCCCTGCTATTGCGACGTCGCTACATGGTGCTTCTTCGACTCCTCGCGCCACTCCTTCTGGCGGTGTATGTGTGCGCCTCGCCAAGCACACCGAGCCCTTCAGGACGCGGCGTCCCGAAGGTCCACCTGGAGTCGTACGAAGTGACGCACAAGACGACTGGGGAAGCGCTGCCGCCTCTCGACACGGTGTACCTCTTCGACCAGCTGATTGATCACGATGACCCCACCCTTGGTACATTTCAGCAGCGTTATTGGGTATCTTCGCAGTACTATCAGCCGGGTACGCTCTGGCTCCAATCTGTTTATAGCGCATATATGCTGATGATCCGGCAGGTGGACCGATTCTCCTCATGAACGGCGGAGAAGGGGATGCCACCGGTTAGTAAATCTCCGTTTGCAACATTAGTATCACACACTTTACTCCATGCTCGCCATGCAGAACTTATCGCGTATCTAACCAACTACACGATCACCGGATGGCTCGCTGAGAAGCTCAACGGCTCCGTGATACTCATCGAGCATCGGTTCTTCGGAGAATCCAACCCTTACGCCAATCTCTCTGTGGAGAGCTTCCGCGTCCATAATCTGCAACAATCGATCGACGACTATGAGTACTTCGTAAAGAACGTCCATCTTCCCATCCCTGGCGGCGATCAGCTCGGGCCTGACAAGGCACCGTGGATCCTATTCGGCGGGAGCTACTCGGGTGCGCTGGCAAGCTATACCATGTACAAGTACGTCGTTATTTGGTCGTCTTTCTAAGTGAGCGATGCGCTGACCTTCAATCTCAAGCAAACCTGGCCTTTTCGCCGCTGGTTATGCTTCATCAGCCGTGGTGGAAGCTATCGCGTGCGTATGCAATAGCTGGGATACGTTCACTACCAGCTAACCTGGCTAACACAGGGACTTCTGGGAGTATTACACGCCAATCCAGCAGTACATGCCGCAAAACTGTTCTGCTGACATCCAAGCTGTGATCTCTCACGTCGACAAGGTCTACGAGTCCGGGAACGAGACCGAGATCCAATCACTGAAGGATATCTTCGGCTTGGGTGAGGTGGCTCACGGTGGCGACTTCGCATGGGCACGTACGTATCCCGTAGTCTTCGCGCAAGGGCATTGGTTGATGTCGTCAGGACCGTAGTTGCGAGTGTCATAAACACCTGGCAGTCGCTACAGTTCTCCTCGGGTCCCAACACGACTTTCTTCAACTTCTGCGACGCGCTCGAAGTCAAGGACGGCGAAGTCGCTGGTCCCGACGGGTGGGGTCTCGAGCAGGCTCTTGCGGCATGGGGCTCCTACTACAAGAACGGGCCCTTCCTTTTTGACAGTAAGTGGTGCCTCTATCTCGGCATACGGCAAGCACTCGAGCTAATTGGCCGCAACACGTATAGCCTGTGGTAGTCTCAATAGCTCCACGCTAGCGTAAGAATCGACTCCTCACAGCCTAAGGATCCACGATACTGATGGCTCTTGCAGCACGTGTTTCGACACCTACGACCCGAACGCTGAGCTCTTCACTAACATCACGGTCAACAATTGGAATAGGTCTTGGTATTGGCTGCTGTAAGTCTTGATCGCTTAGGCAACCAGAATATTGCTGACACGATCGCAGGTGTAACGAGTTTGGATTCTCGCTAGGGGGTGCGCCAGAGACCATTCCGACGCTTGCCTCCAGGATGCTCGGGTCTGAGTATTATGAGGTTCGTGTATGCCGCGTTCGAGTTCTGGTATCGTTCTGACATCAGCATAGCGCATATGCACGAACTTCTTCCCCGAGGCATTTAGCAACCCACCCAATATGTCACTTAATGCGGTTCGCACGAACAAGCGGTACGGCGGGTGGAACGTCACGACTGAACACCTCATCTTCCTGAACGGCCTTCGTACGTGTGCAGACTTAGATATCCGGTTTCATGTCTCGTCAAGACATATTATTTACATGTTTTCTTCAGGTGACCCCTGGCGGGAGTCGGGCGTCGCAGTTGACGGATCGACCAATCTGGGATCCGACTTGAACCCGCACCTGCTCGGGGAAGGCTACCACGCTACCGACATGTCTGTGATCGACGGCGACGTTAATCCCTCGGTTCGAGCTGTACAGCTCAAGACGTTGCAGTACTTCTCTCAATGGCTCTCAGAGTGGAAGCCTTCGGTCTAGGGGACTTTTAGGCACTGCATAGGTTATGGCGCACTTCGAATGACATTTCCCCCATCTGCATCACCAATTGTCTGCGGGCTGATGCGTGCAAGACGAATCCCGTGCTTAAGATGGAGACGGTATTGAGCCACTCATGTATAGTGCAGAGTTCAAACATGGCTCCGTCGATCTATCACCGCTCTGCGCTGCAACTTTGCTACGGCACAACACGGAGCGACGTGAGTTTAACTGGCGGAGTAGAACTTAATGGTAGTGGAAGAAGGTGGGGACGCCATGAGAGGACTCACCTGCACCGGTGACGCAATGGACGAAGGTAAGCAGGGCGAACTCTTTCTACTTCAAGGCATCTTTACTCATGGATGATTTGTTGGCCTGTTTTTAGATAAGCTTCGCTTGTACCTGCTGCATACCCACCCGAGGCGTGGCTCCGCCGAAGAGGCCTTTGCGCCACGCCGTCATTAGTATCCAATCTGAGGGCACCACCGTGAACTTGTAAGCATGACCGCAGAGCGATATAGTGCATATGACCCTCGTATTAGGCAAGCGACGAGCAGGCCATGGATGCAATTGTGAGCTTGATAACTCTCTAAGTTATCCGCATGTAGACAGGGGCCGAGTCTCCCGGAATCAGCAAAGTACGAGATCTACGTGTCTACAAGAAAGTTAAACTTCTGGTGCAAAGTCCTCCCAGTATAAGAGTACCATGAACCATCTAACCTCGGAGAGCAGGAACCCCACTCTATCTCTCCTCTTCCACCCCATCATGTCGCTTCCTCAGAGCGTTGACATCCTCGTGGTCGGCGCGGGGCCTACCGGCCTCTGTCTCGCCCTTGCGCTGCAGAAGCACGATTGCACCGCCGTGCTGGTTGTGGACAGCGCTGAGCAGGGCGGGAATACTTCTCGTGCAATTGCAATCCATGCTGCCACTCTTGAGGTAGGTCATAGTCACGTTAGATGATCCTTGCCCGGGCTCATCCTGGAGTCGTTATCTAGGCGTTAGATTCTATGGGCTGTGCTGAAGACGTCATGAAAGAAGCCAGGAAGATGTCTGCGCAGGCCACACACTCGAAAAGGGGTACAGTTGAAACAGCGACCTTCGGTCCTCTCGCAAAGTATTCCAAGTTTCCGTTCGTGATTTGCATCCCCCAGCATGTCACGGAACGCATTCTGGGAAAGATCGTTCAGGACCGCCACATTCCTGTCCTTCGACCTCACAGAGCCACCCGCGTTCAGCCCAGCGCTGAAAACCCCAATCTGACCGACATCATCTTCGAGGATGGACAGGTCGTCCGGGCGCGTGTTGTAGTAGGCGCGGACGGTTCGCATTCGACGGTCAGTATGCCACTCAGAATTCACAGTCTATTCTTACTCGGAATTGACCTGGCAGGTCCGCGAGAGTGCTAAGATCGGCTGGGCGGACCCCGACGGCGAACTCAGCGACGAAGAAGATAACATGCCCATGCAGCTAGTCATCGCCGACGTCACTCTGGAGAATGCTCCCGGCTGGCCGCTGGACAAGATGAACTTCGCCATCAGCACGGACAACATCTTCCTCCTCGGCGCCCTCCCTGGACAACCTTATCCCCAGATTCCTGCAGGTCAGCTCGTCTACCGCATAGCGACAAACGTCCCCGCCTCCTTCGGTGTCCCACCCCACGCTCCGGACACCGAATACCTTCAGAAGATCCTCGACGCGTGGGGCCCGAAAGTTACACTTGGCCTCGACTCGCCTCGCATCATCATCAAGCAAACTGCGTGGTCGAGTCGGTACCGTACGCGCTCTTCGATCGCAGACACGTTCTTCGCCCGGCTCCCCACAGGGACCCACCCAGATGGGACGCCCCTCCGTGAGGGCGGACCCGTCGTCCTTGTCGGAGACGCCGCGCACATTCACCCGCCCATCGGAGGTCAGGGCATGAACCTAGGCATCCGCGACGCGATCAAGCTAGCGCCAGCCCTCATCGAGTACCTACGTACCGCCCCCGCGAGCCCGACCACAACGCGTGCGCAGCTGGATCTCGTCGACGCGCCCCTGCGACAGTGGGCGGAGGAGCGCCACGAGCGCGCGCTGGCCGTCATCAAGTTCGTGAAGCAGATGGAGGGGCTGATGACGCTCCCGAACGAGAGGCGCTGGCTGCTGGGCATCGTTCCTTACAACCCGGCGTGGCTGAGAGATGTTTTCATGGGTATCATGTGTCGCTTCACGTGGTGGAGGGCGCGCACGGCATGGCAGGTTAGTGGACTGGGCAATCCGTGAGCAGATGGAAACACTTCAACCTTCGTCGGGGCAGGATCTGCGGATGAGTCGCCGGTATGTCGTAGTCATGGGCCATGTGATGTACTTAGTATGTAGTTGACTGTCATCCTTATGTACGTTCACCCATTGTCCAATCCAGCGGCGGTCGGGAACAGAAGCCTCGCCGCGATAGAGAAGAAACATGTTCGCGATCACCCGGTTGGGTGCGGATACGCCCACGTGCACCTTTCCAGGTTGGTAAAAGTGCATGAGGGAGTGATTGACATTCGAACATATGCAGTTGCAGAAATACCACTTGGACAGTACAGAGAAGTTGTGTGCGAATTCTGGGCTCGCGTAATACGCAGCTGCTTGCAGAACATGTCGCCTATGATCCAACCATCTGACGATAGTCTTCGAAGTGCATAAGCGATTACGGCAATGAAGCATTACAATCGACTACCAAGGTACGAGACGCTCCAAAGTGACCGATTATACTACAAGTATTGACAAGTCCGTATCCATGCGTCGAGTCATGAGTGTGCGTGTGTAATCATACAAGGTCCGTGATGGATGTCCGTAGAGTCTAGAAGCTGTAACAAGAGCGCGCCTAATGAGGACTCATACTACGTCTCGATAGTCAACAGCGCCACTAACCTGGCCAATCAGATACCGCATTGGGTGCTGGTGAGTTGTTCCACCTGGACGTCGACATGGCCCAACACAATGCCTTCGCCATCGGTGAGCTCGTCCATCGCCTCCTCCGAGATGTTGAAGCCCTCCGCGGCGTGGTCGAGCGCGAGGAGGTTGATGCTCTTCCCATTGTACGTGAGCTTCCAGCACGTCCCGCAAGAGGGCGAGTCGTAGCTGGCGATCGCGCCGGCGCCTCCGATGTAGGGGAAGTTCGCGAGCAAGCCGAATGTGGTGAAGCCTCTGCGGGACATGAAGCCGGAACAAGCGACAGTGTCCACGGTCGCGTTCTTGTTGTCGTAGTTGGAGTCCCAGGTGACCGTAGCAGTGGTGGCCACGGCGCTGGTCGCGAGGGCAGCAGCGGTGACGATGAGAGTGGTGAAGGAGGTGAACTGCATGACGATGGAGTGTCTTGGAGGAGGTGATGCGACTGAGGAAGGCTGTTTGGGTGCTGACTTTCCAGGACCAAACCCGCTCGCTTTTATATGGCGGACGACGAGGCGAGCACGAACGATCGCCCGCCGTTCAGATCAGGGCACTGCGTCCCACACGGTCACCAGGCCAGGCGGGGCCGTGAGGCACGCGTGCAGCGAGCGTAGTACGTACTGATGTCGGAGGTCGGTCAAGGACGCCAATATTTCTGCCGCCCAGGCAGCTCGAGCCCGATGTGACTGTCGCTGGCGTGCAGGGCACGGTGTAGAACGGCGTTCTCAATCCGACGAATATGCGTAAGCAGCGGAGCGGCCATTGTCCCCCTACCAAATAGGCGCACGCGATGGGGATCAGCATGCACAACCCTTCCCTGTGCCGGAGGACTTCGTCGTCTGCAGAAGGAAGAGGGCAAGGTTGAGGCAGGCAGCCCGGCTCATGCACATTCCGCCGGAGCGGTGTCCAAGGGCCGGAGGCTCGGAGCGCCCACTGCACTCGACGCTACACATGTAGAGTGCATGCTTGCCATGTTCCGATCGGTTCGGAGTCATGAAGCCTGAGCTTCGTCACATTTGACGGGTTGCAAAACTACACTGTCTCGTTGTCTGGAGAGAAATGCAAGTGGGGCCATAGACGACAACGCAGTTGATCTTCAAGACGAGCCACGATATGTGCATATCTTACCTCGTATAACAAGAGGCGTATTGACGAAATATGACCCAAGACATCGGGGTCACAGCCGTCGCCGCTATCGGCGTATGGATCCCGCTTGAGCATTTTGACATGCGGATCCAGGCTGGGTTGTGCACCGCGTTGTTCGGGCTCCCGGTGCCGCGGATACGCTTGACTCGACCCATGGCATATGCTCATTGGCACTGATACAGGGTCAGTGGGCTTCGCTGTAAATCAGCTCAGAGACGTACGCTAGCCCGTATATCCCCGTCAAAGGGTGGACAGGTGACGTTTGAACCGCCTAGACTGTTACATGCTCAGACACGTCGGTCCGTGCTGCCGTGTGTCTCGCTGAGTATGTTTGACGCAAGTAATCGTCGCCACTGGAAGATGTCGAGATGAAATGTATCGAGATCTACAAACAATCGGTATGCGCTGCCCGCTCAGCAAGGCCTTCAGCTACCGCTTAAAAGCATAGTCAGTAAGTGCAACCCCGCATCCACCTGCACTCGCATTGTGACGTTTACCATCATCATGCACCTCAGCACTTTCTTCCTATCGACCATCACCCTCTTACTTCCTGCCGCACTCGCCGTGAGGGTGACTTACGACGAGCTCTATGACAACGCGTCGCAGGACATAGAAGCGCTTACGTGCGCAGATGGGTCAAACGGCCTGGAGACTCTGGGCTACACGACATTAGGCTCACTCCCCAGCTTCCCCAACGTCGGAGGCGCAGCTGCCGTGACCGGTTTCAACTCACCGAATTGCGGGTCTTGCTGGCAATTGACGTACAACGGAACGAGCATCAACGTACTTGCAGTCGACCATGCGGCGGAAGGCTTCGTCCTCTCGCTCGAGGCGTTGAACACGCTCACAAACGGCCAAGGTCTTGAATTGGACTTGGTAGAGGCTGAGGTTCAAGAAGTTCAGAGGTCACAGTGCGGCCTTTGAGGTGAGTCTGGCGTCTGTTTCGTGGCCTTCGTTGCGCGCCAAACGGTACTGAACGACGAGGACAGAGATCATATACGCGCGGGGAATCTACGCTACCTCAACCAGGGGTTGTTAGCGGATCAGACAGTTTTGCAATGCGATGCCAGAACTTACTATGTGCTGTTCGTTTGTTCCATACTTTGGTGTATAGTGGGATTTAGCAAAGTCTCTATGAAAAAGAGACATCAATGCGCTAAATGCGCTTCAGATCCCCAGGTTGCCTGGGAGGACAATCTTCAAGTAATGGAAGACATATCCCGATGTTACAATCAGTGATGATGGTGTTAGAGATTGAAGCGATGCCAGGCAAGTGGTGAATCTTCTGGATATGCGCACACCGCATATTCTGCGAACCTGGAAACTACGCACTTCTATCTGGAGGATAGTACTTAGGACGTAGTCAGTCAGAATGGCAGAAAGACGACAGCCAAAGGACTCCGGGACAAGTGTGGCGTTCTTGAGCGCCCGACAGTTAGCGCCCGACTTTGTGGCGCCGCCGATTATGGCAGCAAACGCCAGCGGTCATCTCATCCTCTTACCGTCATCGCCCGTTGTACACTTCCGACATCGAGGCCCAGAACGTGTTATGGCTCATGCGCAACGAAGAGCTTTGATAAGAAAAGGGACTGGCCTGCGTCTTCTCGGGTGCAAGCAGCCGCTGTGCCTTCTCGTTGGAGCACGTCGGATGGGGCGGGCAGCTCTCCGCTGCCTTGGGGTCGCCCGTGTCGAGTTTCGGCAAGACGCCGAGGGCGCTCGCCGCGTTCACTGTGAATCGCGTCGTGAGAGATGGACAAGTGAAGACGTGAGAAAAAAAGAGACGTACGCCAGTCCTGCCAGCTGCAGAATCGAATCCGTGTCACTCATATACGATATACGCAGATATACGCAAAAGGAGAAGGCGTACATGATGAGGCGATGAAGCGTTCGCCACCCGCGGCTTCGACCTCGAGTGCGCGGACGTGCATCTCGACAGCGTCGTGCACGTCGACGTAGTTGAAGCACGGCGGCTCGCGCTGCGCGGGTGCGGGAACAGCGAACAGTTGATCATACAGGTAGCACGGCGTGGAACCCATCTCTGCAGGAGAGGAGGGATCGTTTGACGGAGTCTACGACAGACAACGCGAGTTCAGCATATTACTATGTGAGTGATAGGTGTGGATCAGGCGCATACACCCATGGACCATGAGATGAGGACGGTGCAGAGGTCGAACCTCACAGCATCCTTGTGTTCGCGCATGAACTCCCAGGCAGCTGCACGTAGCGTCGACGTCGTGAGTCCTACCCTCCAGCGGCTTGCTCGCCATGTACTTGACGTCTCCGGGCGCCTTGCGCCCTTGTTCAGCCACGATCCTCACCGCGTCGTCATTCCACACGTCTTCTGCGTACAGGCCTGGGGGAGCATCGGCAGGGCATACCGTGAACGCTAATGGACGGCGTCTCTGTAAGTCATCACTTCTTTGCCGTACAGAGCGCGTTTGATTGGAAATTGCTCCCCGGCTTTTGGTTTTCAGTATGCAGTCGACGGCCTCCCGGCCGGCGATGCACAAGCAACAGCACACAGCGAATGGTATAAAGCAGCATATGTGAATGCCTGCAGCCCACACCCCCATCGGTGTGTCCACTCTCTTCCGACTACCTCGAACCATACGACTCTATATGGTATTGCTTCAATCCCTCGTGCCCCTTCTTTTCTCCTCCTTAGTGCTCGCTGCGCCCAAATGGAATAGCTTGAGGCATAGCTTGCACAAGGTGAAGGTGGACTCTTACGAAGTGCAGCACAAGACCACAGGGGAGCCGCTGCCGCCCCTAGACACCGTGTACTACTTTGACCAGCTCATCGACCATGATGACCCTTCGCTTGGCACATTCCAACAGCGCTACTGGGCCTCGTGGGACTACTATCAGCCTGGTGCGCCTAGTTCGGCTTCGATGTGGACTGAATGGCTGATCACGCTCGCAGGCGGACCTATCTTGTTGATGAACGCCGGCGAAGAAGATGCTTCTGGTCAGTGCATCCGCGCGCCCTTCCGTCTCCCGCGGAATCAGGACGCTCACCTCGCT
Source organism: Cubamyces sp. BRFM 1775 (assembly GCA_022385745.1). NCBI lineage: Eukaryota > Fungi > Basidiomycota > Agaricomycetes > Polyporales > Polyporaceae > Cubamyces > Cubamyces sp. BRFM 1775. The sequence continues at coordinate 259,231 of MU278477.1, read as the reverse complement.
ACTATTCTGTAGCATACGTTGGGTACCTGACCGTCAGTACCATCACGGGCTACCTTGCCGAGAAGCTCAACGGCTCCGTTGTCCTACTTGAGCACCGGTTTTTCGGAGATTCCAATCCTTATCCCGATCTCACGACGGAGAGCCTGCGTGTTCTCACACTCCAGCAAGCGATCGACGACCACGAATACTTCATCAAGAACGTCCAGCTCCCTATCCCCGGTGGAGACCAGGTTGGGCCCGACAAAGCGCCGTGGGTCCTCTTTGGCGGCAGCTATCCAGGTGCCCTGACCAGTTATACACTGTACAAGTACGCTACTTCATGTGTGTACTTATCGGGCAAGGGGTTTCTCACGCTGTTTCCTTACTCTAGTAAACCTGGCCTTTTTGCCGCCGGGTATGCATCATCTGCCGTGGTGCAAGCCATCTCGTGCGTATATAGTCGCGCTGCACAGACGCTCGAGCGAATCTCACAATTCCCACCTTCAGGGACCTCCGGGGTTACTATGAGCCAACCCGTGAATATATGCCGAAGAACTGCTCAGCGGACGTTGAGGCCGTGATTGCTCACGTCGACGACATTCTCGATTCCGGCAATGCTACCGCCATCCAGGCCCTGAAGGACAACTTCGGACTGGGCAGCTTGCCTGCTAACGATGACTTTGCATGGGCACGTGAGTGTTCCTTCCAGACCGTCCTGATCCAGCCTAGGCCTCCGCTTGACTCCCGTCGACACTTCCTGCATGCTAGTCGCGACCGTTCTGCAAACCTGGCAAGATCTCCTCCTCGAATCCGGCAGTGGGACCGTCTTCTTCGAGTTCTGCGACGCTCTCGAGGTCAAAGACGGCCAGAATGCGGGACCCAGCGGATGGGGCCTCGACCACGCACTCGCAGCGTGGGGAGACTACTACCAGAATAGCTTCTTCCTTGTCGACCGTGAGTCACTTTATAGGGCGCTCTCTCTGATATAACTACTGGAATTCATCGATGTGTGTTACAGTTTGCGGTGGTACAGACAATTACACGCTATTGTGAGCCTCAGTCGTCTCCCCTCCTTCAGTGTCTGCTTACATGGATCTCTCGTGACTTTTGCGACTTTACACAGCTACTGTTTCGATTCGTACGACCCGTACGATTACACCTATACCGAAACCTACACAGACAACTGGTATAGGTCGTGGTATTGGCTGTTGTGAGTGCCTGCTTCCCGAACATCACGTGTGAGGATCTACGCTCATCATCCTGGAATCAGGTGTAATGAATTTGGGTTCTGGCAAGACGGCGCCCCTCAGGGCACCCCTACCCTCGTGTCCCGCTTCGCATTGCCTGAGCGCTGGGAGGTGCGTCCATAGTCCGCCCTCAGGCTCATATGATATTAACTGTCGAACCATACCAGCGCCAGTGCACTTACTTCTTCCCCGAGGTCTTCAGCAGCCCGCCCGACACATCCCTCGCCGCTGCCCGCACGAACCAACAGTACGCAGGGTGGAACGTGCCGACCGAGCATCTTCTCTTCGCGAACGGCGTCCGTAAGTAACAGCACCACACCTTCTCGACTCTGAGCTTCTGGTCAGACCTGAGCGCTGATTCCTGGTTAATACTGTAGGTGATCCATGGCGCGAAGCGACTGTAGCAGCAAATGAGTCGCCCAACGCAGGGTCAGACTTGCAGCCCCACCTTATCGGCGAGGGCTTCCACTGCTCCGACATGCTCATTGAAGAAGGGAACGTGAACCCTTCGGTCAAGGCGGTGCAGCAGCAGGCCCTGCAATATATCGCGCAATGGCTCGAAGATTGGAAGCCTTCTGCTTAAGTTCCTGTGCGCAGAAGGATTCCGTTGATCTAGGATGGATCTGTGATATGTCGGGTTTGGCGTCATTGAAGGATTAGGACGTGTTTCGACTGTGTATTATATAGTGTGTCGTCGGACATAATGGTGCACAGAATGACGAGTTACTTGCATGGAGGAGTGCTAGAAACACTCGCAGGCGTTGAGAGACTCGGACGCCGGTGGCCATCTCCGTCTTTCCCGGGATCTGCCATGTGGCACGCGCTACTACTACCACCGCACCGACTCTCCGCATCTGTCCTTCTTGTTCCGAACGCCCATGCTCGCTCCCTTTGGAGAACTCGGAGGTTCTCGACGACAGAACACCTACCAGCGTCAGGTACCACCCCCGTACATGGGCAGTCCCGAGCCCAGCTTCCAATCTTGAAGACGCGTGCTCGAGGTGCCGCAGTACAAGTGGCTGCACACGTAGGATCCCTGCAGTTGCTTCAAGTTCTGCCAGACGTGGCTTAGCGGGATGTACCACGACCATCCCAACTTCCAGCCATATCGAGAACTTGAATCCTGAACACACCAGAGGTATCATCGGGGTGTAGCACAGTATGTCTCGTCCAACTCGCCCTGCACGACCACGACTGAACTTCGTGGTCCTTCGTCACCGCCGGTTGGGCTCAGGCTCGATTCCGTGCGGAAAGGATCGTACATCCCGACATGGCCTCCGCATGCTGTGTCTACGGTCGCTCTGCGCCGTTCATCATGATATACCTCGGAATCCGAGGGACTTGGAAATGCTGCGTAGGAAGCGGAGCACACGTCCCTACTAACCCAGCGGACTGGGTTATTCCTCCGACTCGAGGACGACGGGGGCACCTGAAGACCAGGAATTGGCTCTCTTGACCAGGCCGGGAGAGTGGCGGGCCGAGGCTGACAGCCGCAGCTCAGGAAAGTCAGACGAGGCTCTGATCACTTCGGCGCCCCATTCAAGCCTACTCAACGTTCGTATCAGCCCCTGCTTTTCGACTTTGTCCTCTACTCCATGGAGACATGCCATCCTCTTACAGGTCCCCACCCCCATCACTGGATTTGTGGTAGGCTCCGGCACCGGTCGGAGCGGGAGAGGGAGCGCCTCGTACCCTCCCTCGAGGCCCGCACAAGTCCGAAGAAGACCAGTGTCATGATTGCTCTTCTATCCTGCCAGCGAGCTCGAGGACGCGCTGCTCACGCCTTCCCTGGCGAATTGTACGTCCTATCTCCAAGAATAAGATACTGCGCAGGTTTCCCTGCGAGCCGGGACCGTTCGAGTCTCTCGCGCATGCATGCAACGCAACACTCGGGAGCCAACTTTTTTCGTAAGTAACTTGATCCTGCATTGATCAAGCAAATGTTCACATGAAGCTCGCGCAGGAATCACGATGCGCCAGATTACAGGACCAGGGACGCGCACCAAGGTTTGCGATGCTGCGATAGCAAACTACTGGCACAACCCGGAGCTCAAGCTCAAGCTCCATCACTGAACTCAAGAACTCAAACGAAACGCCTCCGGACGCACAGTTAGACTCTGAGATGCTACTTGTATCGCCTCTTCGTCGTATCAGCTCTTGCCATCGCCAGCGCCATCGCCGCCCTCAACTTCGCCGATGTCGATGTTCTCGCCCTCGCTGTGGCTCTCGCCTTCCCCGTCACAGGTCCCGTTCAACTTCCCAGGCTTCGTGCATCGCGCATCATGCCATCATGGCATCGCTACCGCATTCATCTTCCACGCCTTGTGTGCTGCTCTTGGGCTTCTGGCTTCTGACCCTGCCTCGAGGGGGCCATGTCCGAGTCTGGTCATGCTCGTACTGTTGTGAGCTTGCGCAGCACTTCGGACGCGAAGCGGAGGGAGCCGATCACTATAGCAGTTTCTGGGAAGGCGGAGTGCTATACACAGAGAGGTGAACAATCGCATCGAACGCGCCCGCAGTTGGCAATTGTTCGCGCGTGCTTCCACGCAGCCTGACATCCCCCTCGCGCTGGCAACCCCACACCGAGGGCCCTGGTCGCACCTAAAATCAAACAACAATTGTGCATGCGCGTCGAAGCTTGTGAGTGTTCACGAGTCTATCATACTACCCATCATCATCATCATCGTTGCTGTGCTTATTGAATATTCGCACCTACACGCCCTCAGGCTGCTGTGCTCACATGAGCGCTGATGACTATCCAGTGAGAAGTGAGAATTTCTATCTCTGCTCCACGGCTATGCTCATCCCAATCTACACGAACACTCACGCGTAAAACGATACTTGCTGCTTATTATCGTACCAGTATCCTGGTAACCGCGTGTCTTCGCGGCGAACCCACGCATACACGCAGCACGCTTGACGCCCGGCAAATTAGCCCTGAGCCCCGGATCCCCAAGTGCCCCCGGGCCCGGGGGCCAGCCAGTCTGCGTCTGTTTGCCTAGACCAGGCCCTACCGTGTCCATCCGGCGTCCGCCCACCTTCGAAGGGCAGAACCGCAGAACGCGACCTGAACCTGGACCGCGACCTCGAGATTGAATATTGAGGCCTGAAGGAATCAGAAGCGCGACCACGCGCAGACGTCGCCCCCCGCGCGGACGTTTTTCTCGCAACGCGGGCACTCGAACACTCGAAAGCTCGGACGTTCGGAATGACGCACCCATCAGACGTAGTATGCGCATTCAAACCCGCTTGCGTTCCTGTACGTACATGTACGTAGTGTCAGGCTGGTGCGATCGGAGGACGAGGCGAGGGCCCGGGTCTGCTCGGACTGAGTACTGAGTACTGAGTACTGGGTACTGATCGCGAGCGGAGTGCAACGTAGAGAACGCGATCCCAGCCTGTGCATCAAGTAGCTCCGAGGCTTGCGTATGGTCCACCGTCCATGGGGGTCCGGTTTGACGCGGACGCCTGATCACTCGACGCTATCAGGGCCGTGAAAGCCGGAGGATGAGTATATTGATCTGGCTAGCTGCTCGAATGCTGTGCAGGCCTCTTGCTTGGTGTGTATTCAAATATCAAAACGGCAGGCACAGGCCTGTTGTTACTCCAAGGGGATGATGAGCGTGAACAGCGTCGAACATGTCATCTCACCGCCTAATACTAGACTAGTGGTGCTTTTCGCGAGGTCTTGCCGCTGCATGAGGCCCACACTACTGTATCAGCCACATTTATGGTGGTGCCGATGCCGGCGGATACCACGAGCCAAGTCCATCGAGCGCTGTGTCCGTTACGCATACGCACTCGCCGCCATCGCCGTCATCATGATCAAGGACGGCCATGGACACAATTGACAACTGACAACTGCCGGACCCTGAGGCCTGGGCGCCGCGCGTCAATGGCCATTGGCGTTGTCCGTTGAAACGCTGACGCCGTGTTTGAGCCGCGCTTGCCGCCATGAGCGCTTCAGCAATAGTACCACTTAATACAAGAGGCACGACGACGAATCGGGGCGAGTTGCGAGCAAGCTGTCAATGAATGTCAAGATTGACGCAGAGGCGTGCTGCTGGGCATCGAGACGGCTTGAGGGCAGAGAAGGGGTGCGTGCGCAGCTGAGCTAAGCTTGATCCCTGGCAGGCGGAATCTCCGATGGTACGATTGAGAGCTTTAAGCTGGCCGGCGGGGCGAGGACTCACCTGGAACCTGGAGTATCATGACAGATGTGTACGTCGACATGGCGTGTGACAAGCTGCTGCTGCCCTGCCACGGGCCGAAGCGACGAATGGTTTGTGTTGTTGTTGCTATGAGCGGGGAATTAACCGATGGCCGACGGGTTGTTGACAACTCTGTCTCTGTCCGTTCGCCGACCGTCCTCAGAGCGGAGGGAGTATCCTTGGAGGGAAGCTGGTGACGTGAACTTGAAACCATGTCGAACCGCCAGACATCACGAAGATGTGTGCTATCTGACATGGAGCTTATAACTGTGCGGCACGTCTGTTGTTGGATGCGCTTGGATTGAGCGCGCATGGAGGCGTGAGAACGAGGGAGAGGGGGTACGGGGATGAGCGTGCGGGAGCGCTCGGAAAGGGAGTCGGGAGCCGAGAGGGAAGAGGGCTGGCAGCTGGGGAGGGTGGGACAGCGGCGAAGGTTCGCGGAGTGCGAATGCTGATGTGCGTGGGACGGCGCGCACCACCGCCACGCAGGCGCAGTGGCCAGTTGCCGCCTACGGGAGTGCTACGGGGCGAGGACGGGCGGAGCGCCAGGCCGAGCCGGGGTCCAGGAGACACGGTATGCAGCCGCTGCAATGTGCCTAGAAGCGGTCTGTGAGAGCACCAGGCTGCGAAGAAGAGGAGGGCGTGTGAGGAGAGAACGGGGTGGGAAGCGATGGCGGGCGGAAGGCGGCAGGTCGCGCGCGCGAGAAGAGACTAGGCCATAGACTCGGAGAGCGATTCGGGCAGGGTGCAGTCGTCGCGAACCATCGACGTACGTGCCAGAGGCGCAGCCTGGTGGGAGCCCGGTGAGAAGCCGTGCTTGTGGGACAGAAATAGAGGGGCGATGGAAAGGGCAGGGCAGAGATGCTTGGCCTGAGAATTTGAGAAGACGGTGGGCCGAGAGCGGGAAGCAGGACGGTCGCATTAGTTGGTGCACGAGGGGGTGCTAAGATGGTTTGGGCTGGTAATGTTGGGCGACGGTCAGCGAAGTGAATGCTGGTTGTGTTTAAAACATAGCGAGTCAGTAAGGCAGAATGACGGGCGTTGGGCGCTTGAAGGCGAATGGGCCGCTGGGTGATGGGACGTCAGGCGGGTGAAGGCGATAAGATCTGGATCTGGGCGGGAAGGGGCGTCATCGCAGCCAATTATGGTCCATGCCGTCTTTGGAGAAGCCGGCGGGAACGTTGTTTGGGTGTGGGAACAAGATCTGAGATGTCGAACATCGGGGTAGTGCCACGTGGATGAGATCAGAGGAGAGCGATGAGACTTAAGGCGAGTGCCGCGCCCGCGCTTGCGCTTCCCTCCTTCATCTCTCCCATCATCCCCTCCCCCGCTACATGACCTCCACAATATACAACGTGCGTCCCTCCTCCGCCACTCCTTTCTCATCCGCATCCTCACCTTTCTTCCCCCTTCCAGCACAAACAATTACAGCCAACAGGCGCCGCGACTCAGGGCCAACCTCGTCAGGCTCCCATGTCGAGCACCGTCGAGCACGCATTCGAGGCCATTCGCCAGGAGTTCGACGGCCTTCAAGCCGAGCTCAGCAGCCTCCGTGCTCAACGCGACGAGTACGAGTCAAAGGGTTAGTTCCCTCCCTTTCACTCTCCCGCACTCGCACACAAACAGTCGCATACAACTCGTCCTTGTTTTTCCTTTCTAGTCACGAGCCAAGTCAACGAGCTCAACATCATCCGCCAGTCTCTCTACGACCTGGAGACCCAGCATGGCAAGATCCGTCAGCAATATGAGGAGGACGTCCGGAATCTGAGAGCGGAACTCGACTCGTACAAGCGCCGAGGACAAGAACCCCTTGGGCTCGCGTCCCTAGGTCGTGATCGCGACCGAGACATCGTCGCCCGCGAGCGCGAACAAATGGCCATCGCCCGTGAACGAGACATTCGTGAACGTGAAATGCGGGAACGCGAGGCACGTGAGCGGGAGCGCGATAGGGACGTCGTTATGACCCCGGCAGGTTCGAGTCGCGGTGACGCGCTCGGGCGTGAAGCGCTTGGTCTCGGTCGACCACCAGTCAACGTGCCCGGAGGTCCGCCTCCTGGTCCGGGTGGAGAGGGACCATTGGGATTGACCCCTCATGCTGGACCTGTTGGCCTTGGGGTTGGTGCCGGTCCTGGTGGAGGTGGAGGATATGCCGATTCTTTCTACGGCCGTGATCGTGACCGGGAAAGGGAAAGAGAGCGGGGCAGGGACAGAGATAGGGACCGCAGCATCCTCGACCGTGACCGCGACCGCGAAAGGGAGAGGGAGGGTGACACGCGCGAAGTAAAGAGGATCAAGACGGAGTCTAGGATGAAGTCGGATCGGCCAGGTATGTACTACGCTTCGACGGTCTCCGCGTTCGCACATTCTCAACGGACCCCCGTCCCTCTTCTTCCTCTCCCTCGATTGCGCCTTCTCGCCACCCCATTTGCGTCCGTGCTTCGCCCGCCTCTGTTCTCACGCCCACGTCTGCACCTGCACCTCTGTCCACCCCATTCGCCCCGCTGCGCCCGCAAAAATCGCCATGCGTGCTGCCCGTCATCCATCGCCTGTCGCCCGTCCGATCAACACGTCCTGCACCCGAACAAGCAGACCAGTTTTCGCCATCCATGGGCCCACAGCCTCCTCCGCATCATCTGACCCCGCACCACCCTCATCACCAGTCAATCTCGCTCGGCCCACCCTCCGCGTTACCTCCGCCGTCCAGTTCTAACGGTGCACCACCGACTCCTTCAGGGCTGCAGGGCCCTTCGGTAGCACAGGCGACCCCAAAATTGCCTCCAACGCCGAGCGCGGGGCCTCCATACGGTAACGGGCCAGGACAGGTGCAGGGACCGGGCGGACCAGGACAGGGACCAGGGCAAGAGGGCGCGAACGGGGCTGCGGGTAAGTGGGCACCGCCGCGATTTCATCTCATTGTTGCGTTCTGCGTTCTGCGGCTTTGCACGGATGTCTTGTCTTCTCCTGTTCTTCGCTATTGTGCATCGTAGCCATGGTACTGACGCAAACCCTCCCTCCCGTTTTCCGCGCGCCTCGGTGACTTTGTTCACACGCTCGTGCTGCACCCCCGACAGGCCCGCCACCGTACCCGTCAACTCCCACTGCCCCGTCTGCCTCCGCACCTGACCAGGGCGGAGGCGGGCCGGGGCCCGTCGCGACGCTCCCCCCTCCACCGTCGTCTTCGGGGCCCATGATGGATGTTATGGACCCGCACAGCGTACCTCCGGAGCTGAGGAAAGAAGGCTCGGACTGGTTCGCAATCTTCACCCCGCAAGGGACGAGCGGCGAGGCCACGAAGAAACGCTCTCTGGACGTGCAGCTGGTGCACACACTCATGCATGAGAGGTGCGTGGTTCCCGGCGAGACGCGGATTTGGGAGGGATCGAAGCTGACGAGGGTGTTTGGTGGGCAGCGTGGTGTGCTGTGTAAGGTTCTCGGCAGATGGCAAGTATCTCGCGACGGGCTGCAATAGGACTGCGCAGATCTATGATACCAAGACGGGACAAAAGACATGGTGCGTTCGTTTGAAGTGTTGGCGTTGATGGATTGCTCATCGTGCATCTACAGTGTACTTGTAGACGAACAAGCAAGCAAGACCGGCGACCTGTACATTCGCAGTGTATGCTTCAGCCCCGACGGCCAGTACCTCGCGACAGGCGCCGAGGACAAGCAGATCCGCGTACGTACCTTCCCACCCTCGCTTTTGCTCGCTCCATCATTCGCCGGGCGTCGCTAACGTGCATCGTCGGCGTGCCGTCGCGTATGGTGCGCGCGTGCAGATCTGGGACATCGCGGAGAAGCGGATCCGGACGATCTTCGAGGGGCACCAGCAGGAGATCTACTCGCTCGACTTTTCGCGCGACGGCCGGCTGATCGTGTCTGGCTCGGGGGACCGCACCGCGCGCATCTGGGACATGAGCGACGGGAAGATCAACAAAGTTTGTGAGTAGCCCTACATCCCCCTCTACCGTGTTCATCTCTCCACATTGTGTACTCACCGTATGGACAGTGACGATTCCTGAGCCAGAGAACGTCGACGCGGGTGTTACGTCAGTATGCATCTCGCCCGATGGTCGACTCGTCGCCGCGGGTTCGCTCGACACCGTCGTGCGCATCTGGGACGTGCAGACTGGCCAGCTGGTCGAACGCCTCAAAGGGCACCGAGACAGCGTCTACTCGGTCGCGTTCACGCCAGACGGGTATGGCCTAGTTTCGGGCTCACTCGACAAGACGCTCAAATACTGGGACGTCCGGCCCATCCTGCGCGGGGTCGGCGGGCGCGCCCCTGGGCCTGCATCGGGCAGCAGCAAGAACGGCGCGGGGCCGAGCGGAGGCTCGCAGGGCAAGGAGAGCGGGGCAGGCGAGAAGGGGAGCCAGTGCACGATGAACTTCACGGGCCACAAAGACTACGTGCTGAGCGTGGCGGTGTCGCACGACGGCAAGTGGGTCGTGTCGGGCTCGAAGGACCGCGGGGTGCAGTTTTGGGACGCGAATACGGCGGTGGCGCAGTGCATGCTGCAGGGGCATAAGAACTCTGGTACGTCTCTCGCCGCCTTGCTTCTTCGTTCATTCTGCGTGCGCTTGTGCGGGTTTCGTCCTGCGGCATAGAAGAGGGGGGGGGGGGGTGCCTGGCGACTCGCTGGCGCGCCACGATTGCGACGCTGTTTTATTTGATTTGCACGCTCGGGTTGTGGGTTGTGGGTGGTCTGGCCGTTTGCTGATCTGGATCTTTGTGTTCCTCTTTCCATCTCGCAGTGATCTCGATCGATCTCAGTCCGGCAGGAAACGTCCTCGCGACGGGCAGTGGCGACTGGCAAGCACGAATATGTACGTCTGGGGTTTTTCATCTGTTCTATCCTTCCCTCTACCCCATCTCCTCTCGACGCACATTACTATCTCCCTTGTCCCCATCACCATCGCCATTCCTAACCTCTCTCCTGTACAAATGGCTGATCGCTGATTGGTCTCGGTTTGCAGGGAGTTATCAGACGCTCTGAACGCGTCCAATTTCCCATTTCGTGTTCCTCTCTGTCTGTGCTCGTCGTCCGTGTGTTCTCCTCTTGTTCCTCTCCGTGTCTGTGCAACGATGCCTGTCCCCCGCTTGTATAATACATACATACACACATACCATCACCACCACTGCCGCCACCGCCACCGCCCTGTGTCCCTGCGCCTCGCCTAGCCTCGCCTCCCCCCTGTCGTATACGCTCACGCTCTCGCTGCTGTTCACGCCGCCCCCCTCCAACCCACCCCGTACGCTCACATCCCCCGTTCGTCGGTCCGCCCCGTCCTACTTACTACTACACGTTCACCACGATATGACATCATACGATTGCACGCACGGCTGCTTCCTCCTTCCTCCCGTTCTGACTCTGACTTCGTCGTCCCGAAGTCGAGGTTGACTGCGGTAATCCCGTACGCTCGCTCCTTCCCGGCCTTTGCGTCGTGGCTGGTCCGCTGGCGCTCCTGCACCCTTACCCTCACCCTCACCCACCACGCCCTACTCTCCCCTCACCTTACCTCCCCTATCATCGTTCCCTCCTACACCCCGTCACCCAGCCGTGCCCCCCGCATCGTGTATGTCGTCCTGCCTCCCTACCAACTCCCCCGCGACCCCGCGACCCGCGACCCGCGTTGACGATAACGATACTACGTACTGTCTCACCTGCCATACTGCCATATTGTCCTACTGTGCTACTGCCACTGCGTACTACTGCCCTGCCCTATATCTCTGTTTCTCTGCGTCTCTGTGCGTCTCTGTGCGTCTGAATCTTCTCCTCCTGTGTCCTGCGTGTGTGCGTATGTGTTCGATTGAGCCAGTGTTCGATGTGTGGTTTTTTCTTCGTCTGAGCTAGTACTACTGTGACTGCTTCTGCGTCTTGCGTGCCGTGCCACCATTCTCGGGTCTTGCGTGTGTGAGTACTTGCTAGGCCCATAAGCTTTTATGCGTGGATCCGCTCAAGCGCCCGTTATTTGAACCTTGCTACCGACTGCCACCACCAGCTGCTGCAGCTGATACAGCATCGTCGCCCCTCCTCAGCAGCAGGAACTGCTGCGTTGCTGACTTGCCAGGAACCCGACTAACGAAGCTCAAAAGACCCTTGTTTATCTAACAGATCGCGTCGACGGCGATGTGGATGCGTGTGACGAGTCGTTGGCATATATAGCCTATGGCTGAGAGTACCTGGTACGTTGTCTCCGCGGAGCTACACGATTCAGGGCTCACGAAGAGTAGAGTACTGACAGATTGTCCCTTGGCAGGGTCAGGGCCATTGGGTTGCCATCCAGGGTCATGTCGCGGAGGTTCGCGGATGACGGGCGCGAGATAGTACAGTAGTACTGTGGGCCACCGCGACCTCGGGAAGTACCTATGGCTCGGGAAGCAAGACGCCAATATTCGAGTGAACACACCTTTACGTCTCGTGTGCGACTGAGAGCGGCTCGCAACTGCTCAGGCCCATGTTATCAGCCGCATATCAGGGCACGAGTCGCGAGTCGCCTCTCTATTCATTCATTTCCGTGGGTTCTGAGGACGGCTCGAGCTGTGGGCGCTCGCGTATCGCTAGCATCTACGGGCACGTTGCAGCCAGCTGCCCCTCGGCTCCCAGAAGCATTTGAAGAGGGGAGCTGGCCTCCTGCGCTGCCGTTTACCCCCTCTTCTTCCTTCTCACCTCATCGTTCCACAGGCACAGAGAAGACATGTCCGAATCCGGCGACGAGAGCGCTACGCCTGGACGGCCAGACGTTGTCGATTCCGAACCAGGCTCGGAAGGCGACCTTGAGAACCACGTAGAGGAGACGTCCGACGACGACGAGAGCGCCAGCGCTTCCGACTCCAGCAAACCTCGGCCGGACGACACACTCGAGTTCCGCTCGCCGTTCGAGTTCCAGCAGCGCGAGCCCATCACCCTCGTCGAGCTGCGCATGCGCTGCTTCTCGGGCAAGATACGCCAGAAGCCGCGCTGGTGGAAGAAGGTCCAGGACGACGCGCTCGTGGAGAAGTGGCGCAAGGAGATGATTGCTGAAGATTGGGAGCTCGTCGAGAGCCTCTGGGGCGGCAAGGAGCGCTTCAAGGTGGGCCAGGCTGGCCAGGAGAAGCGGTGGCCGCGAGACCCTATTGGGCCTGGTCAGCTCGACTATATCTTTGACGAGCTGCGATACGACGCACAGGCGATGGACATGGATACTGGGATCTACGTGAGTGGTGAACTACTATCGTTCAATCGGGATCGATTCTCACGTTAGTGATTGCAGCCTGCCGCTGTTCCATTGGTGTACGAGTCGCAGCTATTGATACCGTCAGAACTGAGGGACGCACTGCTCAAAGGCGTTTCGATCCTAGAATCCGTGCCGGACGAGGAGAAGGACTGGCATCCCCATTCGGATGGCCAGGTCCTTGACCTCGTCCATCCGTCACTGTATCCACTCCGCATCGGCCGCACTTCGGTGGTCGATACACCTGCAGCTGGGGATCCGGATGGACATGTCCGCCTACGCACCGTCACGAAGGACGAGTACATGCGCCGTCCTGACATCCGGCGATACTTTGGCCAGCAATGGGCAATGTCCGAACACTTTCAGTGGCTTCCGACAGACTTTTCCGTCTCCACGCAAGGGAAAGTAACACCGCTCGGGTACATCAACAACCTCCACCCGCTCGAGCACCGCGAGATGTACTCGACGATCTCCGCCATTCTCGAACGCTTCTTGCCCATGTTCGAAAGAACAATCTTTCAGCCGCTCCCTCAGCGTATCATCGTACCGGCCTATCGGGCATGGTATGACCACATTCCTCAGTCAGACCCAAGATATGAGGGTAAAGACAGGCGCAGAGACGAGAAGTGGCGGGATCTCATGGAATGGCCGGCCATCCCGGACCCGCCGCCCTTCACTCCTCCCGCTCAAGACTCGGTCGTGAACCTCGAGTTGAGCGGGCGTACGATCCAGGTGATCGTCAAGCTCGCGAACATCATCCTCACCCCAGAGAAGCCCGAGTATCCAGGCGGCCATTGGCACGTTGAGGGCATGGCGGAAGAGCGCATCATCGCCACCGGCCTGTACTACTACTCGTGCGACAACATCTCCGAGTCGCGGCTCTCGTTCTGCGCGACGGTCGGCACGGAAAATCCGTACCGTGCCAACTTCCACGAGCAGGCGGACAATCGAGGTTGCATGGTCGCGTACGGCTTTGGGGAATACAGCAGCCTCAATCAGAAGCTCGGTAACATTGTGGCACTCGAAGGGAAATGCATCGCGTTCCCCAACGAGTACCAGCATGCTGTAGAGCCATTCAAGCTCCTCGACCCCACGAGGCCGGGCTACCGCAAAATCCTGTGCTTCTTCCTAGTAGACCCGCTCTACAGCGTGCATTCTACGAGCGACGTCCCACCTCAGCAAGCGGATTGGTGGGACCATCGCTTTGTTAGAGAGGTGTTTCCTGGTTTCTCCCGCTTCCCACCAGAGCTACAGGACGCCATTCTGGATGCGATTCGAGATGAATCAGTCTCACGAACACAAGCCGAGGAAGATAGACTGAAGCTCATGTACCAGCGCACAGACTTCACGGGGTACCATGATGAAGTCGTGTTTGCACGCGAGTTCAATATGTGCGAACACTGAACCGGGTCGCGGAGCCCTTCAGCGTCCACAGCCCCGAGTAGCAGGAAACGACTCGGAGGCGCAATTGCGGGCGTCTGTAATCGACGATTGCCAGCGGATGTATGGGTTGTTGTCTAGATAGTGGATGCTGGTGTAACACAGAGCTTCTGTCTCGCAGTTATGTAGAAAAGAATGACGAAGGAATGACGAGGGAAACGAAGGACAAGTCACAGAAGGTTACATGCGCCCATTAGGCGACGAGTACAACAACTTCAACAACCCTAATAATGCAGAGTACAACCTCTCTCCCGATTAATGCGAGATTCAGCACCGTCATGTCGTTGTGCAGCAGGCTCAGAAATGATCGTGGTCCTTGACCCTTCTGCTCTCCTCACTCGTCCGAACAGCCACGGCCAGCTCGAGGTCGACGGCCTCAGGAGCGAAACGAGTAACCACCGGAGAGCGCATCTCGTGAAGTGAGCCGATGCCTGTGCCGCGGGTTCGCGCCGCCATCATGCTCGCGGTGCCGCCGAAGCGGATCGAGCTCACGCCGTCGGGCCCTATGGCAGTTTCTGACTTCTCCTCACCGCCTACGCGGGCGCGGACGATGAGCATTGTGAAGACGAGTGCCTATAGACACGCGAAGGGGTGTCAGTAGGTCGTGATACCGAGACGATGGAAGACGTACGCCGACTGGGGTAACCTGATGGAGGCGATGATTCACTCAAGTCAGCAGGGAGTTGCGACACCCGATGTTATCGGGACGAGGTAGACGGCGTACCGGGTCGAGGAAGAGGAAGAACACGTTGGAGCCGAGACACTGCGTGATGATGAGGACAAGAAGGTATGCGCAGTACAGCGCCGCTGTCAACAGTTGTCTATGTGAGCATCCCTGACTTTGCACGCATATGTGTTCTCGACGTACCGGTTTGGACGATGATCTCTACTATGTTCGAGCCCTTGGGAGCCAACCCACCGTAGGCCTTTGACATCCGCGAATGCACCCGCCAGATCTTATAGCAGATGAGCCCTGCATTGATGCCATGCGTGAGCTAACTGTAAGAAGATAACACCAAAATGAGACCTTCGCACTCACCCGCGCAAATGAAGTTGAGGCAGAAAGTGAGGATGTAGAAGTAACGGACGCGGAGGGACACGGCGGCGAGGATGGGGATCTCGCCAGTCTTGGTTTGAGCGAGACTCCATGCTGCCCAAACACCAAGGGCTGTTCGTCCGCGCATGCGTGCGTGATGAACCAGAGGACAAGGGGTGAGGACTGCTCATGGACTTACCGATGACTCCAAGAAGCAGCGCGAGGGGGAGCAGGACAATGTATATGTTCATGTTCCATACAATGTAGGTCCGATACACCTATAGTGAACGCGACGTGTCAGAACTGAATGCTGGACACGAGTCGATATGCTTGGTACTCACAAAGACCATATCAGAGAGAAGAGAGACGATGACGTTCATCCAATTCTTAAGGAGCGACGTTGTTGCAGCCGAGTCTGCGTAAACTGCAGCGGGGTCGGGAGCCTCTCCACTGCTTGGAATCGAGAAGGCCATGTATGCACGCGCGGCACTCGAGACGACATTCTAAGGCGTAATCAGATGTATAGAATGATGAATCGGCCGGCATAGTCGTACGTACAATCATTGTCACCACGAAGATGAGTGCACAGACTGCAGGAATGAGCATTGAGACACCTCGTTGCCGCCTCCGTGCGAGTATGACGACGCATTTTGGCAGGTAAACCAGGTATGCGCCTAAATAAGGAGTCATCAGTAGTGCCTCTTAGTCTGGGGGCATGAAGACGCTTAGCGCATACCTGCTGCAAGCAGCTGCAGCCACACCCCGAGCAAGTTGGCGTTGACGAGGCTTATGTCTTGCATATCGAGAGGACAGCAGCGTTCCGAGTCCGAGGGCCCTGATCGGAGCGAGGTTAGGGACGAGAGGGAGATCCTGGCGTCTCCTGAGCTGAGCTCATAAACGACGATCGTCGAGGGAGAGGGAGCTTGATCCCGAGAGGGGTATCATGTGGTGTGCTGTGGGGTTCCCGCGACGATAGGTTTCGTTCAGGAGCTGACGGCGACGGGCGGAGAGTATGGCGGATTCACAGCCGTGATTGGTCGCCTCTTTTTGGGAGGTATAGATAGTCCTGGCCGTGGAATGCTGAACTCGGTGGGCGGAGATGGCCGTTGTTCCTTTGCAGGGACAGGATTGCGGGACCTGCATTAGAGCAAAGCACAAGTTATGATGCCAACTTCTTCGCGTATCTGGAGAAGCCAGCTTTCTTGATGATACCAACTCGACATTGGAAATACTCAGTGGCTTATGATGTGGTAGCGCGGATACTAGATTCGGAGTCGAGGGCCGTAGACGCAGGTGCTGCCCGGCCAGTGACCCGGCATGACTCTCTGCACGGCGAAAGTACACGATAGTTCATGACGATCACATGTATGTTCATGAATGATCATGATGATCAAAGCTTCAAATCCGGGCGTTCAGGTGAGCTGATAGTTCTACGGCTAGTGAGGGAGCTGCTGTACGTTACCTTTTCTCTATTGCCTCCCAACCCTATCTCGAGAGTGCGACATTGACTACAACTCCTGCGGCGACTGTGGCCCCCTGGGTTGAGATGACGCTGGCGGGTCATTGTCAGTAGACTCGAAACCAGTGTAAAGCCAAGGAAAATGCATGAGATTTTTGGCACATCTTCGCGTGCGCAAAACAGAGGTATCCGCTATACCACGTACAATGCGGGCGAGTACTATGCCATAGTACATAGCCCGCCTCAGGCGGACGGAGTGAGTGTCAGTGCCATCTGTTTAGGCGCGTATGGCGCTACTGCTGCAGCTTTCCCACGGCGGTACACGCTTCGATCTTTCAAAGGGTCCTGACAGGCGCCGGCTCTCTCTCATAAGTACTCCCAACTTGCTATGGCACACTGGTACGAACCTACTAAGATATGTACGTAGCGTGCCTTGCTGCGCCGTGCGGATCTTTTTGGTTTTAGACCTCAGGCTTGTATCGCTGATCTGCCACGTTGATATCCGCCGCGCAGGTAGGGCACTTATAAGCACCTTGTTGCCCGCCTGAAGGGGAATACTAGCAATCGCGTCCCGCCAATGACAGCATGCAAGACCAGTTGACGCGATTCGACAAGCATAGCACAATGGCATAAGGAGCCAATCCCCACAATTCCTGTCCATTTCAGATAGCGGTATTCCATTTAAACACCGTACTTAATGTATAATTAATTCTTCAGTCACTGCGGCAAACGCCACATAGGCCGCCTAACCTTCCGGGCACGTTCGTCTCCTTGTAAACCAGTATACACCCTCCGCTCACGCGGGATCACCACACGTACGAGCAAAAGCTCATCTATCCCTTTTCTCTCTCCGGGGAAACACAAACTCACTGTCCTCATCGCAGCATCCAATCCCTTTTCCTTATACACTCGGTGCCACCAAAGGCAGGCGATATGGATGACAGAGTGCTTCCTGAGCTGCGGAAGGAAGGCTCGCACTGGCACGCGATTGTTGCGCCTGAAGCGACGAACGGCGAAGGTACAAAGAAACCTTCAATGGACGTGGAGCTCGTACACACGCTCTTGCATGAGAGGTGCGTGGCTCCAGACGAACGGGGTTTGATAAAGCTGTTGTATGTTGGCTAACACGCACTTTGCCGCTGGAACGTGCGGCGTGTTGTGTGCGATTCCCTGAAGATGGCCAGTATCTAGCGACAGGCTGCGACAGGAGCGCGCAGATCTACGATACAAAGACGGCCGTTGGATTATGGCACTTATGTGAGCTTGTTCAAGGCTTCATTAATCTTTTCACTCCAATGCATTTCCACATGAGGTATCAGGCGTGAGCCGTATCCGGGATATGTACGTTCGTTGGGCTCGAAGGTCCGGGACGGGAGGTTCTGGGATTCGGACGCCGCCACAACGCAGTGCATACTGCAGGGGCATACGAATAGCGGTATGTGCTGTCACGACCATTACCCCTGGACACTCGCAAAGCCAAGCCTGCCCTATTGGGCTGGCTTGTCCTTGCAACCCACCATCTGTACAAGGACTGCGCTGATCCGCATCCCCCATCATCTTACCGTACAGTGATCTCAGTCGAGTTTAGTTCCACCAACCTCTTCGCTACAGGCAGCGGAGATTGGGCAGCAAAAATATGTATGTTACCCCTGTCCTTCCTAGCCTAAACTGCAAGAGCTGACATGACATTGCTCCGCAGGGAGGTACCGGGCGCTCTGAGCACGATTCAACCTCACACGCCATCCTCAGACGCGACCGTCTAACATTTCTAGTCCACAACCTATCCCAAAACATGTACATCATCCTGTGTCTGTGCCCCCTTCTCCTATGCGCCCTGTCAAGACGAGTCTCGACGTCACTTCTTCGACTTCCATTCACGTTCGCTTGCCTCGTGCCTCTCGTCCGTCTTGTCAAGGAAACGTTCTCTTGCGTCAATACATCCTCTTGCTGTACATTGTGCGCTGATATGAATCTAGGATACTTACGCGATGGTCAGATATAGGAATAGTCACCGCCCTTACCGCCTGAGACGTGCAAGATCTCCGGGTCGATCTTCCGCCGCTCCACTCCAGCCCTCTCCTCCTGCCCATTGCCCCGCCTTATACCCGAATGGGCGTAGTAGGTTGAGCCTCCTACCGAGCCGCACCTGCGGGTGCAAACAGCTTGCGCCAGGCACCTGTGCCTCGATTGGAGGCGCGGCAGAGCGACCCGGTTGCGAACGTACCGCAGGCGTGGCAGTGTTTGCCACCCAACCCTGTACCGAACAACTATAGCTAGAAGGTTCAAGTTGTGCTTGGATGTCGGCGATTTGGAGTCAACCTGGCATATCGCTTTGTGATACACATCACGTGGGATGAGACACCCATGAATCAGCGCGGGTCTGGTCAAGTATCAATGCTCAATGGCACCGGGAATCGCGGCGGGACCTGGCGGGACACGGTATAACTCGGACCCACGGCAGGACGACTGAACTCTCAGGTACAAGCGCCGTTCAATTGCATGCTTTCTGGATGGCAGCCTTTACATGCCCCGCATATACGGTATGCAGACAATTGTGTATTCAGCCCGACTGATACACTCGCAAACATGGTCATCCATATGACACTGCAATGGTGCAATTTGGCGTCCTGTATTTCGCAGCATTTTTGACATCGCCCTAGTAGCTACCGCAGGGCGCGCAGGAAGAACTAACGCCGGCGTTTCATCCTGAAGGCGTCTCGTTGAATGGCTTAATTGACGTCGATCCGAGTAGTGGGCTCACCCAATCGCATTGACGACCGGTTTTTCGAGCGCTCACGGCCCCGTACGTGCCCGAATACCGACAGCAAGCCCCACACACATCGCGAACACAGAGTCTTTGGGACTCCCGCTCGTCGTAACCGCGGATGGCGAATCCCCGCCATCATCCTCATGGTCGTGCAGTGCACGTAGTAGAGTCGAGACCCTGTGCTCATGCAGCGTCATAAAAGCCAGGCGGGGATCCTCATCCTCATCGCGGCAACCGTCCTCGAGAAGCTACTTCGATGAGCACAAAGCCAGAGGACATCTCGGAGCCTAACGTCCACCTCATTGGTCTGTGGATGCAGCTATTCATCACTGGTACGTCTTGCCTCCAATGAATTTGCATTCATACCACTCGTCTCACGTACCATCTCCAACAGGTGCTTATTTCCTGTACCTACCGCAATGCACGGTCATCATAGCCCGGAAGGTGAGGAACGGAATGCCGTTCTGGCTTCCTATCGCAGGCTTCTTAATCTTCGTGAGCACTACACTTGTGAGTCTACAAGCATAACATTTCCTGGACGACGTCTTTAGCCTGTTCCAGGATTTCGCGGTGGGAATGTTACGTGCCTACGAGGCGTATTCCATGCATGGTGCCGAGCGGCCCGATCCCGTAGCGGTTTATGGAGATTCCTCTTCGAGGCTCTCGGTCTTGAAGAACACCTCGAACATCGTGGTCGCGACCATTCTAGACGCGGTGATTGTGAGTCTATATGTGGTACAAGGATGGACGCAAACTGATGAGGAGATAGGTCTATCGGACGTACATGGTCTGGAATCGGAGTATACGGGTCGTCCTCGTGCCCGTCGCCCTCCTGCTCGGCGATACTGGTACGTTTCAAATAGGCTGGCCATAGCGAACTTGACCTCCCTAAAGTGCAAGCACCTTCAAGCTATGGCTGCATGGGCTGTATGGACTCTCGCACACACAGAGCCCGGAGTGAACGCGATTGTCGCCGCCGTCACCGTTCGCGTGCGGTACTTTTTCATCATCACATTCATGCTCAACCTGATGTGTTCTGGTGAGAAACCTGTCCCTCTGATGTCTTGCAGTAGGAACGACATGCTGACCTCCGATGTTGTCAGGGCTGATCTGTTTCAAGATCTGGTATGTCAGATCGAACGTACCACAACAGTTCTTGAACACGTCTTCTACTGGGAGAGTATTGGAAGTTATCATAGAATCTGGTAGGTTCTACAGCAATCGTCCTATACGTCCAAGAGCCCCGCTCATTCATCGCCGCAGCTGGGATCTATTGCACACACCTGTTCCTCCTAATCCTCACCAATGTTCTCGGCACTAACTGCTTCTTCTTGTTCCTCGACCCGGTGAGCTTTCTCAGGAGATTTGTCAGCGGCCGCGAACTGAAATTGCGCGATGTTGGTTAGCTTCCTGCCGTCGGGGTGAGTCCAGTTATGCGGTCGCATGACACCGCTCACGCTCACCTCGGTTCTATCGTAACTTGAATGCACAGGCATACGTCTTCTCAATGCTCATCGTCCGCGGTGCCCGGGCGAACATCGCATATCAGGACAGCTCGTCGTCAGCCATGGCGCCGAGCATCGTCTTCCGCCAAAGCGGGGGCGGCACACAGCCGACAGTCACGTCCGTTGGCGTCGAAGCCGACATTGACTTGGAGCGCGTTAGCCCGGGCTGACCTCCATAGTGTCGTCCGCTGCCTGGATCCCGGATTGGATATGGACCTAGGGACTCTGCATATGGGGATTGACGATAGGAACGTTCTCGACGCCCACATCCACATTGAGGGTGATGACCAAAGAGAGGAGCATGAGGAGGCGAGCAGCGTTGAGGAGCGCTTGGTTTGCGAGTAACATTCGGACTTGGACAACTTTGGGCAGTGACAGTACGATATCTGGTTGAACTTTTGGCCGCTTCTCGGACGCCCATTATAGCTTATAATGCCCTTTACGTCTGTATGACTATAATTCCTATATGTATGACCTTCGCATACTGACCGACAATCGATCTTAGTATCAAGCACTTGCGATGAGGAGTGTCCGCCAATGCTTGGGTTCGAAAAGTTCACGCTCGAGGGGTGCGGAACGCTATGTCATACACGGCAAGGCTGCACTCAGGCCCACTCCATGGCCCATATACATGTGGTCCTCGCCATCTTCGCCACATTCACGTGAAGGGCGAAATAATAAGACATCGGCATTGACTCAGTACTACACTGGTCGCGCAGTAGTCTGCACAACCTGTACATAGTTCCTCCGGATCCAGAGGACATGAGTACATACACAAACGCCCTGCGGAAACACGATTCCGAACTTAGGACGAGACGATGTTCAGCGTGAACGTCTGGCTGTGGCTGCTGCCAGCGTACACCGTCTCCTGGGCAGACCCGCTCGGGGTGTCATCGCTCGAGAAATCCGTCGAGCCCGAGTACGCAAGCAGCAAGTTACCTCCGGACGCAACCTGCGCGAGCATTATCATCCCGAGGTCAGCTTTTATTCTCCGCGCGGTGGACATGTCATTGACTCACCGCAGAGAAGTCAGACGCGGTGACGCCGCTCCCACATGTGAGGCTTCCGTCGGAAACGCCACAGCTCCCCTTGGACGTCGTCATCGTGAAGCTGCTCGTCGAGCCCGAGAAGTGGTAAGTCGCGAGCGTCTGCGTCGACCACGTCCCAGTCGACAGGAGTCCGCCGGTTGTGCTCGCGTGAATCGTGCCCGCGGAAGGCAGGCTACCAGGAGGCTGCACGTCCGTCATTTAAGCGAGCCATCCCGTATGCGTCACGCTGAGGCTATCCCTCATACGGGTAGGAGAGTACTTACCGCGGTGGGTGAGCCGCCAGGCTATGAGTAAGACAACGGAGATCAGCAAGGGCGCCTAACGAAGACAGGGCGGGACGGCGGCACTCACAAACGTAGTTGTAGAAGAGGAACCTCCCGTCTTTGGGGGGTATTTGATGCCGCTGGACTTGCACGAGCCTTTGGAAGTTGCATCTGCAAGAGTACAGTGAGGCGACGCTTCGCGGAGCTTATCCAGCAAGGCACACCAATAGCAACGAACTCGCCGTCGATCAGAGAGCCCTTAAGGTTGAAGTACCACTGAATAGAGCTCAGGCTACTGCCGGCGCAGTTGAGGGTGGGTGTGACGCCGGTGGCATTCTTCAGCGCGTCCGTCAGCGCCGAAAGCGAGTACGTGACGCTCGTAGAGGGCGTGATGCCGGCCTGGGCGAGGAAGTCGTATGTGGGTAGCGTCTGTATACGGTGCGTAAGCACGTGCGCATGCACCTATATGTATGAGGCATACCTTGAATAGCTTGACCACGGCCTGGAAGAAGGCGACGGCCTACGGTACAGGGTATTGTGAGACCGGAATTAGCATGTTACGAACGTGCGCGGTACATACCTCCGCACCCTTTGAGCTCCCAGAAGGCAGGCACGAGGGATTCAGGGTGCTGTAACACGTCCCGTGCGTGTTCCATTCGTGTTCCCAGAACTGCTCGTTCTGGCCGTGAATGTCAACCCAATACTGTGACGGGCCATGGATTAGTCAAGGTCCGAGGAGCACTGTGTGAAGTGCATCTTACCTCCTGCATGAATGACAGGGTATCATTGGCGCCTTGGTCTTGCAAGAGCTACGAGTATAACCGGATAAATGTCCGCGCCAACGTCAGCCACAGTGCTTGTGTTGTGGGACTTACACTGGCGAGGTTGGAGTAGTCTCGCGAGGAGTCGCAGTTCTCAGAGAAGGTGCCATCACAGCTATATGGATGATCCTGAGCTCCCGCACTTCTCGTATTTCCTGGTACCTCAGTGATACTCACTGGTCTGGCCAGAGACCGTGGATTGTCCAACTGTTCGAAGGACCCGACGGAGGGTCAGTGTCCCAGAGCTGCGTCTGAAGAAGCACGCCCTGGTAACATCCAATCCGCATGTCAGCCGCCATAAATAATCCTCCCACGCGTCCGTAAGTTGGGTGTATACGTACTCCTGGCGCCTCGAAGCAGCACAGATTCGTCTCTTCTGTATTGTTATGGCAGGACGCAGGGCCGCTCGTCGAACACCCGGAGCTGATCTGCTTGAACAGATTGTCGTAGTCCACGAGGATCACCTGGGAGGACGCGAGCGCAGCGCCGGCCATGGCCCCTAAGGTCACAAGAGCAGAGAACATATCGTACTAATGGCGGCACAGAGACGATGAGTGGGGAGTGGAATGTATGTTGCGGGGCGAGAGTCTTTGAGGTTCTGGACGGGAGAAGGTGCAGGCTATATACCAGCAGCGCGTGGGCCCTATAGCACGCGTTCCCGCAGGTTTGCGGCGGATGCATCCACCGCGATGAACTCTCACTTGCGGACGCCGATCATGCAGTAGGGGGAGAAAGTTTTTGACATGAAGACGGAGCTCCGGGTGTGCATCCAGGAATAGCCAGCTGGAGTATCCTGCCCGGATGGAGACTTGGTAATTCACTTGGAGAAGGGAAGTGGAGACAAACGAGCGGGAACATTGTGCGTCTGTGCAGTTGAATATGACGGTGCAAGGACCGGGAGATGGGGGAGCGGGTCGCCAGCGCCGCCGGAACCAATAAACTTATGCTATGCATGGAAGCAGGGTGGAAAAATGACGTACCAACCCTGAGTGACAGAACGCACGGCAGGGATGGAAGTTCGGGTCGCACCGTCCCCAGCGGTCGACGACGATCGTTCTGGTGTTCGTGAGCTCTCGGAGCCCCTCGGGGCCGCCTGAATGTGGAACCTATTGAAGTGGCATGGGTGATGAGCCAGTCCAATCTCGAGCAAGTGGTAATAATCTCGCGGAGAGCAGCATGAGCACTACGAACATCATATCAGGACTGTACACAAAAGCAAAAACGCGACTGACTCGTCTTGCCGGTATCTCTGGAGGTCATCTTCGTGCAAACCTCCTGGAAGTTGTCGACGAGCCACTTCTTCAGAGTCCTCATGATGCGCCTGCAGTCATGGTGCTCCTCGAGAGTTTGCTGTTCGGTAAATCAGCGAGAATGGGTTTGAAGTGGTATGCAACTTTGGCGGGCTCATAAGCAAATATCTATTTGCGGCGGGGCAGGAGGAGGCTAGGAAACAGGTCGTTGAGGGTGAGGTTGTGCATCACTGGACGGCTGAGGTAGACTGTTTGCCATCCATGTATCCCTGATTGCTACGCATACGCGCGCGCTTTAGCCTTACATTCCTTCATGTCCGAATAGGACAGGCAATCCTAGGCGCGTAGAATTAGTAACGCTAGTCTGAAGTAGATCGCGCGGTTGAGCAAAGAGCGATGACGTTACTGGACAAACCATATTCCTCGGAGAGCAAACTGAAGCAGATAGTAAGCAATTTGACGGGGTCAATAACGCCCCCCTCATCGTCGTCACAGTCGTAGTCAATTTACCGGCAGCTCATACTTAGCGAAACATGCGCCACGCAGCCAGCACAAGGGGAGGAGGAGAGGTTAATCTCCCGTCCAATGTTGTACATATGTTCAGCATTAGAACTCCGCTGTGGCTGCCCTCACGCGCGGGATGGCTCGCGACATGCCACTGCTTGTGCGTGGTTGACCAGATGAGCCTTCACCCTAACAGAAAGGAATACATGGCCAACACTCCTCTGAACGTCGACCTCCACCCACATGTGCGTTAAACCCAGCAGTCCAAGGTGCCGTGATGAATCCTGAAGACCTCCTTCACGGGGAATCCGATTGAGATCATCATAGACTCTGGTGAGCTTATCCGTCTTGCCTGTGAAAAGTAAACACTGATCTAGCACAGCTGGGCTGCATTGCGCGCACCTGTTCTTCCTCATCGTCACAATTTGCGTTGGCACCAACTACTCTTTCTTATTGCTCGGTCTAGTAAGAGCAGCTTATGCGTACTGATAGAACCACGCTTCTCAGCTTCCTGCTGTCGAAGTGAGTTCAGCCGGACAGATCGCAACCCTCTACTGTACTGCTCACGTCTAACTCAATTTGGCCATGTCCTATAGGCATACGTCTTCTCGATGCTCATCGTCCGTGGTGCTCGTGCCAGCAGCTCAGATGCTGACAGTTCGTTGTGAGCCGATTTGCCGACCATCGTCTTCCGTTGAAGTACTGGAAGCAGTACACGACCAATCACGCCCTTTGACTTCATGGACGTCGAGATGGACTTGGGCCCGCCCATCATGTCCACCCCGGCCGATAGACATGGCACCATAGGGGATCCTGGCCAGTCAGGTGCGGTACGGTCGTCGGCTTCGTCTGTGTACGGCGAGAGCGATCACTGACAAGGGGGAGAAGGATGTGGTCTAAGCCGTGCGTGTGATATATACGGGCTTGGGCTACCTGCCATATCCGTGTTGTTTTACACTGTCGAAGCTGATCGTACGTCCTACGTTCCCCCTGCGTATCTGCTGACTAACTGCATTTCCAATACAGAGTGAGTTGCCATACACGTTTGGCCAAACTCCCTGTCCCACTCACACCAGCTCCTCTGGTTGGCATCGGCGAAGTACGTTCACAAATGGAAGCTCCTTGCATGTGCATGCGCTCTTGCCGCTGTCTGCTAGTACTCCCCAGTATGTAGCGTAATCTCTTACCCTTCGTGCGTCTGCATCACGGCGACCTCAGAACATTCATGTGAGCAGCAAAGGCCAAACGTAACCTCGGGAGGAAAGACAGACAGAGTCGGACCCGGCTGCCGGGGCTTTGGACTTGATTTGGCCAGTCCTTTTGCAATACTTGCACTGCGTGCTCGGTCGGATAGCCGTGACGAAGTCCGAGCTGTGTCGGGTTCGTTCAAACAACGCAAATCGTGATAAGTTGTTGCCGCCGGTGCATGTCTTCGGAGAGGAGACCGAACACTGACATGCGCCGGAATTGCATGACATCAAGTATGGTCCACCATACAGCTTCCTCATGTGTCGTCATCGATCTGTATATACGGTATGCACGCTTCACATCCACCCGCAGCCACCAAACTGATGTTGATAAGACCACGGTCACTTACATGTCCCTTCGGTAGTACTAATACGATGGCGACTGGTGTGCTATGTCCTTGGCCTCTACCACTACAGCGGGTAGAGAGCGCACAAATGGCCATATGACCCTTACACGCAGGAATAGCAAACGCCGTTCTAT
The DNA here is from genome assembly GCA_022385745.1 of Cubamyces sp. BRFM 1775. NCBI lineage: Eukaryota > Fungi > Basidiomycota > Agaricomycetes > Polyporales > Polyporaceae > Cubamyces > Cubamyces sp. BRFM 1775. The sequence continues at coordinate 232,760 of MU278477.1, read as the reverse complement.
CGGAAGGCGTCTTACTGAATGGCAAGATGACCGATTCCAGCGGCGATCCGAATAGCCTTGTCCAATAGCACCGGCCACCGGTCCTCCAAGCGCCCTAGTCCAAGAAGCGTAGGACCCCCGACCACAATCTACACGCGCATGTCGAAATGTGTGTGGCATAGTCCCTCAATTGCCGCGCTTCGCGGATGCGTCCCCAGGGCCACTGGCCTCGTGGACGTGCAATCCGGGGCTATCCTCAGGCTCTGCGCTTATGCGGGTCCATAAGAGCCAACCCGCAGTCCTTTCCTCCACGCGAGGATCCGCCTTGGAGAGTTCACTCCGATGAGTGCAGCGCCAGTGGACATCTCGGAGCCCAACGCCCATCTCATCGGCCTGTGGATCCAGCTGTTCGTCACTGGTATGTCTTACTTTCCGACCATCTAGGTGATCATATCAGTAGTCTCACGTACACGCATCTTGAACAGGTGCTTACTTTCTGTACTTACCGCACTGCGCGGTCATCTTGGCGAGGAAAGTGAGGAATGGATTGTCGTTCTGGCTTCCTATAGCGTTTCTGCTCATCTTCGTGAGCACCGCGCTTGTAAGCGTTTCCCCGCTGTATCTCCGCCGTGCAATGTTACAACCCATTCTAGGACTTCGTCGTTGGTTTGATACGGGCCTATGAGGCGTATTCCATGCATGGCGCTGAACGTCCCGACCCCGTTGCCGTCTACGGGAGTAGCTCGTCAAGGCTGTCACTGATGAAGAACGCCATGAACATCGTGGTCGCGATCATCTCGGACGTGATCATCGTGAGCTCCCGTGTCAACTTGAACGTATGTGCAGCGCACTAAGACGCGGTAGGTCTATCGGACGTACATGATCTGGAACCTGAGCATATGGATAATCCTGGCGCCGGTCGGCCTTCTGCTAGGTGATACCGGTACGTCGCAGAGGGGCCGGCAATGATCATCATGTGCCTGATATGGGCATTGCTCCGTTTTCAGCGATCGGTATATGGGCTGTGTGGACTCTCGCACAAACGGGTACGGGAGTGAACGCTATCGCAGCCGCCGTTACCATTCGCGTGCGATACTTCTTCGTCATCACATTCGTTCTCAATCTCTTATGCTCTGGTGAGGTTCCGAATTCAAGTTCTGACGAGTCGACTTACTCACCTATAATCTCCTTAGGCTTGATCTGCTTCAAAATCTGGCATGTGAGATCAAAGGTGCCCCAGCGTGTGCTGAACACTTCCTCGACAAGGAGAGTGCTTGAGATCATCATAGAGTCTGGTAGGCTTTACCTCCCTTATGCGTGCAAGCAAAGCGCTTATTCACAACAGCTGGGCTGTACTGCGCGCACTTGTTCATCCTCATCGTTACCAACTGCGTTGGCACAAATTATTTCTTCATGTTTCTCGATCCGGTAAGTCGTTCGAGGTTGATCATCAGCTTCTGCGTACTGATAGACCCTTAGCTTCCTGCTGTCGGGGTAGGTTCCGTCAGGCGGTTCGTATCACCTTGTGACTCACGTTTAACTTGGTTCTGTCATGACACACAGGCATACGTCTTCTCGATGCTCATCGTCCGTGGCGCTCGTGCCAACAATCCGTCCAGCGACAGTTCGTTATCAGCCACCACACCGACCATCGTCTTCCGTCGGAGCAGGGGCGGCACGCGGCAGGTCATGTCCGCGGGTGTGGAAGTCGAAATCGACTTGGAGCGCATCGTACATACCGACCGCCATAGTACCATTCGCGGCCTTGACAGGTCCGATACAGACAGGACATCAGAGGCGGACGTGTATGACGATGGAGATGGTCATGGGGAGTTGAAGGACAAGGATGTGAGCGCCGCTGGTGAAGGCTTGGACTGCGTGTGATATTCGGACTTTCTCACAATTTTGGGAGATTGGTTGTATGCCCGATTGTCTTGTGTATCGTTAGAGTCTTGTACTGTTGGAATGAAGATACCCTTCGACCCGAGAATACTACTCGAGGGTTGCAATCAGTAGAACATCCCACGAGACTTGTCCACTACCAGTTGAGCGCGCCTCGCATTTCCTCGAACCATGAGTTGGGACCGTTCTAGTCGTTAGTAATAAGCCGACTCACGCTCGTGTGTATCTGAAGACGCGGAATCACGCCGTGAGCGCAGTTGCTATGCATCATCTAAGTACTCACCTCTCATAGACACAAGAGCCAAAACAACATGTGTAAGGCGATGTGGACAAATGAACGGCGGGGCAGCCTCCTTGAGGTCGTGCTGGTGGAGTGCTCGTGGCTTGCAGCACGATTGTGCGTTCAGTGGCTCGCACTGCCATGGACGAAAGATGATAAAGCGACCGTGGGGCGAGGCTATTGCGTAACTTCTTCCGAGTGTTCTTCTTCCTGTTATCGCCTCCTGACAACCAGAAGATAGCCAGCGTCCCTGCAAGACCGCATACGACAACACCCGCGTACTAAGCTGTACTAAGCCAAGCCGCATAGAAGCCGACTTGAGCGAGTTCAACTTACGAACCGTGACTAAATCGTGACGGATTGTCACGAACACGCGCCCCGAAGTGTCGCGTCGCCGCCGCCGCCGTCGTCCTCACCACCATCCCCATCCCTTCCTCCCCCTCCTCCCTCTCGTCGTCGGTCGTCGGGCACGATGGCCACGTTCTCCGACGGCGAGGACGCGATGTCCTCGCTTTCCCGCCCGCTGTCCCCCTCAGCGGTGCACTTTGACACGACAGACGGCATGCGCCTGCACCTACAGGCTCTGCTCGACAGCAAGGAAAAGCAGCTGCAGTCCGCGGCGACGCTCGGTCACCAGCTCCTCGCGCAGCGCATGGAGCTCGAAGAGCGCATCCGACAGCTGCAGGACCTCGACTTGGACGGTAGTATCGGCAGCGGAGGCAGTAGTGATGACGGACACAGCGGATTGGACGTGAGCGTACGGGAGCGATACCGCGAACTGGCAGACGCGATCAAGGCGTGGGACACGGAGAACGAGCAGTTGACAAGTGTGTTCGGAGGCCCCAAGGTGAGTGGCACGTCTCCAGGGTGAAGCATGAAGAAATTTGACCTGAGAGGTGTCGCGTGTGGTTAGTTGACGAACGGTGTGCATGCACCCGCAGCCACTCGCCACGGAGAGCCGTCCAGGAACGAACATGAGCGCGCCAAAGGAGCAGCTGCTGGCCCATCTGCAGCACAATCGTCTCGTCGTGCAAAGAATGCCGCCCATCGCGCTGATGACGTTGGTAAGTCCTAAAGCAACTCTTGTGGCTGCAATCTAGCCTTCCTCCATCATGGCGCGAATGATACTCATGTTACCTCCAGAGTTTGCGTTTGAGATCGGCAGCGGCCTCCTCACCGAAGTTAGGCGATTGCAAAGTCTGCTCGGAGAACGGGACAAGGCGATCCAAGATATGAAGGAGGAGAAAGATGATCTAGAGAAGACAGTCGAGAACCTCCGGGGAGCGCTGCGCCAGCAAGAGCAATCCGCTGATAAGTTCAAGGAGGAGAACTGGAACCTCGAAGTGACCCTGCAAGAACTGCGTACGCAGATCCAGGACGCGCAGTCCACCGCACAACGGCTTGAAGGCGAGAACAAACGACTCACTCGCCAACTCACCCAGGCGCGTGAAGCGGTGGATCAGCACAAGAACGAGGCGGAGCGCCAGCAAACGGCCTACGAGGATCTCAAGGCGAAGCATGAGACAGACGTCGCTCAAGCAAGGAAGCATGCTGCAAGCTTGCAGCGCGACAAATCCGACCTCCAGCAGGCGCTTGATTCGATGAAGGTCGAGATGGCGAAGCAAAGTCGCCGTCTGCCTCGCTTCGGTTCGCCGCTCACGCCTAACGGCGCTGCCGCCTCGCAGGTTGCCACTCCAGCAGAGCACGATGACGACGACATATTCAGCGTTGCAGGCGCATCGACGCATACGCGCAAGAAGCTGGATAACTCTGGTCTTTTCCCTCCTGACGGCTTCGACTTCGACACCGAGTCCCCCGACCCCTCACCGTCCCGTCCGTTCCTTGCTCCGAACCATCCCAGCAACGAGATTGAGGCTCTTCAGCAGCGTCTAGCGCACGCGCAGAGGCAGATTAACACCCTCAAGAGCACGCTGCAGCGCGAGAAGGAGCTCCGTATGGACTATCGCCGCAAGCTCGAGGCGTCTCCTGGGTTCGCGATCGAAGAGGAGGAAGACGAAGTTGCCGAGGAACCAGAGATCGCGAAGCCCAAAGCGCGCCTTACCCCCTATCGTTCAGGCCGTGGTCGCGGTCGCGGCAGAGGTCGCGGCGGACTCACGCTCACTCAACGCCTCGGCATGGCTGCGCACAGTCCTGCTTCTGAGTACAATGATGACATCGACTCTGATGCTTCACCCGCACCTCCTGTACCTCCTTTGCCTGCTGCTTTCCGACCAGAGGACGCGAAGGACTTCATGGACGATATGGACGAAGAGCCCGATCTGCAAGCTTCTCCTTCCCCCAACGTCCGGTCTAACCGTACCAGCGTCGATGGCATGGATCCCGCTTTTGCGAACATCCTCCGTCGGTCCGCGTCTGCTGGCTCACTCCAGCAGAACACGAGCCCTCTCCGTCAGAGCGTCATTGCGCGCGCCCAACGCGGCGGCACTCTCCCCCGTCGCTCGCGTGGCGGTGCTGCATACCAGGAAGCGCGTCCTCCCTCGCTCGTTGGCCAGCCAGAGGCGCTTGCTGCTGAGCTTGGGTTCGGCATGATTGGCTCTCCCCTTGCTGATGACCTCAAGCAGGAGCTTGCAGCTATCGAGACTGCCGACTGCGCCGTTCAGACTGACTTCGAAGCGTCCCCTCCCCCGCCTCCACCTCCACCGATCCGCGTCACACCCGCTACGATTGAGATGGGTATTCAGGTCGAGCCTGAGCCCGAGATCCCCATCCCTCGGATCGAGGTGTCCATGCAGACAGACGAGGAGCCCGTTCCCACCCGTGCGGACGCCGAGGTACAGCACGAGGATCTCGAACCTCCAGTCGTACTCTTGTCCACTGGCGTCAACACTGATGTCGTCGAAGAGCCTGTTGTGGAGCCCACACCAGCACCTGTGCAGCCAGTGTTCGCTGCGGCCGAGGTACAGACTCTCCCTCCCTCAGTAGCGAACGCTGAGATGCAGACGGTACCGGAGCCTGCGCCAGCCGTCCCTGAGAAGGTCGACATGGACATTCAGACTCAGGAGACGCCCACGCCCATCACCGTTGCTGCGCAGACCCAAACCTCAGTCGTCCTCGCAGATGCCTCTGCTCAAGCGGATGGTGCTCCTCGCACACATATCGACACTTCGATTGGCGACTCTAGCGGTGACACCACCATCCACGCGCCACGCCCCGCATCAGCTGACTACAGCGACTACGCTTACGATGAGGACGATGGCATGACTGAGACGGCCTCAATCATGGGCGAGACGACACAGACGGAGGAGTTCACGGACGCACGCAGCGTGCTCATGACGCCGACGGAGTCTCTCAGCGACTACCACTCGATCATGACCGTGTCAGACGCGGACTACGCGTCCGACTCGGCTAGTGACGACGAGAGCATCAAGGCGTCGCGCCTCCACAGCCGGAACGGGAACTTCTCTGCGATGTCCTCGACAGCGTCGATTCCGCTCGCTTCACCCTCGTACGCGACGGCGCCTCCTGTGCCTCCACCCCAGCTAGAGCCCGAGGCTCCGCCCAAACCTCAGCCAACGTACGAGTCCGTTGGTATCGAGACCGAGCCTATCCCAGAGCCACCTCGGGTTGAGTTGGTTGAGGTCGAGGTTCAGGTTGAACCAGAACCTGAGCCCGAACTTGAGGTGATCCCTGAGCCGCCCAGCGAGCCTGAGCCTGAGGTCGAGCCCGAACCCGAGCCTGTACAGTCTGTGCCTGCGCCAGAACCAGTTCCTGAGCCCATACCAGAACCCAAGCCGGAACTCAAGGAAATGTCTGTGCAGACAGATGAATGGGTCCCCCCAGCACCGCCGGCGCCCCCAGCACCGCTCGCCCCTGCATTCTCTCTTTCCCCCACACCCGCCCGTGCTTCTGCACTCTTACCTGCTGCTGCCGTCGCAGCTGCCACTTCCGCCACACAAGTGCCCACACTTGCACCAGCACCGGCGATTGCTACCGCTCCATCTACCACTCCTTCCGCCGCCTCCGCATCGTCCGCGTCTGCACCCTCGGTGCCAACCGTATTCCGCGTCGGACCGAGCTCTCAGCAATTCCAGTTCATTTCCCCTCCCCCGTCGGCGGGCCCGACAACCACTTCGACACCCGCCGTGGTCGCCGCTCCCTCACCCAATACCACCATCCGGGATGCCAATGCTACCTTCATTGCCCGTCCACGTACTTCTCACTCTGACAGGCGCCAGTCCATCGAGTCGACGCTCTCGTCGGTCATGGACGATGTCATCAATCGCTCGCGCACGCCCTCGATGCTGCCCAACATCGACAAGTCGCGGCCGCCGATGATGGTCCTCCCGCCCCCGCCTCGTCAACCGCCTCCTCCCAACAGCATGTTACCCCCACCATTCATACCCGAGAAGAGGATGTCTCACGACTTGCCGCCTCCTCGGCCCTCTTCACCCCCTCCTCCCGAACTCATCCAACGGGCAACTACACCGAGCCTCGGTGTTCCGGGACGAGGCACTATCGGCCGTTCGCATGGCTCGATGCCGCCGTCTCAACAAGGTCTCCGTCAACCTCCCTCCACAAGCAGTTTCCGATCTGCTGCAAATGCCGCCGCTCGCGCGCCTCTGTCGAGTCCGTCCGCGCTCTCTTTCAACCTCCGGGACCGCGAGCGCCGCGAACTCTCTTCGGCGTCCCTGCACTCGGGCGGGCAGAGCATCGGCTCGCAGCGCTCGTCCATATCGTCTGAGCACCACATGTACGAGCACATGCGCCGGCACAGCAATCTCGAGGCGTCGCAGGTACCGGACCGTGCAGCGCAAGCCGCTGGCGCTGGCTCGACGGACCCTACCATAATCCACGCCATTACTCAAACAATGATCGGCGAGTTCCTGTACAAGTACACACGTCGGGCGATTGGCAAGGGCCACGGCGAGCGCCGCCACAAGCGCTTCTTCTGGGTCCACCCGTACACGAGAACATTGTACTGGAGTTCCGCCGATCCTGGCTCCTCGAACGTCACCGAGTCAAGCGCGAAGAGTGGTACGTGTGGCAATTCTACTATCCCAGAATCCTAGCTCACTGTCTCATCTGCTAGCTTACATCGAGGGTGTGAGAGCGGTGATGGATCCCAACCCTATGCCTCCGGGCATCCACCAATACAGCGTAATCGTTTCGACGCCCCAACGTGAGATGAAGTTCACAGCGCCAACTAAGGAGAGACACGACATTTGGTACAACGTGAGTGCCCCATCGAACACCCTCGACGCCTTGAAACAAATGTTGACACCGCCTACTAGGCCCTGACATATCTCCTCACACGACCGGGCCAGATGCATGGCGCTCCTGGAAACACTGGCCCCGTGCCTGCTCCCATGAGCCCAATGTCCGTGAACGGCGAACTGCCCGAAGAGGATGCTCCGTACCAACCCAACATGGTCTCAAGCCCAGAGAGTCAGCGGAGTACACGCACTGGGCGAACAGCCCTCAGTGGCGAGTCGTGGAACGTCACGCCTCGTGGTCAACGCAGCCGCTCTCAGATCTCTCTGGGAGGCTCGATGGGCAAACGTTCCGGCACGCCCGCAGCAGAGTACCTCCGCTGGGCCAACCAGGAACCGCCGAGCAGCCCGTCCAAGGACTTCGAGCACGTTCCCGGTGGTCAGGACGACGACGACCTCGACTTCGAGCTGCACGACGACACGTTGTCCGACGGCGGTTTCGAAGGCCTCGAGAACGTCCGCGCGTGCTGCGACGGTCGCCATACCGTCGGCCGCTCTGGCCGTCCCGGGCACCACCACCATCATCACCATCACCACGACCCTCCTCCGCCAAAGCGCGAACCGTCGCGCGCGCGAGAGCAGCTGCTCGACCCGAATCCTATAGAGCTCCAGCGGCCGGTCTCCCCGGCGTGGTCGTTCCGGTCTCGCGCGGGGAGCGCGACGTCGCACGACGGCGGCGGCTTCTTCTCTAGGTTCGGCTCGCGGCGGTCGGCGAAGACGATTCCGGGCACTTCGGTTGGGCATGATTCATAGGGTCCGTAGGATGGACGATTTTTTCTTCTACGCTTTTTTCTCCGCCTCTTTTTTTTTTTTTTTTTTTTTTTTTACTCGCGCGCGCGTCATACCATGGCCGTAATCTCCCACCTTGTTGCATTGTTTCCGCCCCCAAGTTCCGCCTGTGTCTTCTCTCCCACTCGCCTCGCCGCCCTCCTCTCTCTCACACTTGCTTTGTTACTCGTTTTGCTCAGCTCGTACCCACTCCTTGATAATCCGGTTCTTGTCCATGCATGCACTGATTTTTACCCCGTTCTTTGCCCTGCCCTCTACTACGCCGCATGTACTCAGTTATTTTGTGCGATTACGCAGCATACACCAAACACATTCCTTGTTGATCAGCGTCGCTCCTACACGAGTGCCGGATGCCGTCTGAACGACTTTCAAGATGTGCGGGTGTACAATAGGTTCATCAATGCTTGAGGTTTTTACGAGATGCAGTCTACGTGAGCTCGTGAGCTCTGCAAACCAGTGGATATAGTCTCACTGACCAAAGCACTCTCCACCTCTTCTCAGATATCGTTGATCAGGACAGAGATGTCAACGTGTAGCAAATCCCCGCTGCGATACGGAACGCATGAACAACATTTCAACGGCGAGTACTAATGGCAGAAAGGCAAGGAGGGTGTACAGTACAGTATGATCTATGGGTACAGCGCTAGCAAAATCAGAGAAAGGCGTGGCGACACATCCAGAATTTGGAAACTTCGGAACGTAGCCGACATGTCAACAACAGGCAGCGACAACAGCAGCAGCACAACGCGACGCAACCGCGCGGGGGCGGACGGAGCGCGGGCCAGGTATCAAGCACTATTAGTAGGTATCCAAACTTCTACCCTCCGCGGCGCACTCAGATGTCCGTTTTCGCTCCTCTCTCCTCCCCGGTATCGGCCCCCTGCCCCCCACCACGACGGCGATAGGTCGACTCGACTCCTGCATCGGAACCGCCAAACTCCCCCGTCTCAGCCTCAACCCCAAGGCCACAGGCCTCAGACCTTATCGAGGTCCTTATCCCTCGACATCTCCCCCGACGCATGCATCGCATACCCGATCCTCGACACGCTATCGCCCACGCTCTCCCCCTCCTCCCCATGGCGCTCGGCGACGCACGCCAGGTCGAGCTCGACGCCGCCGGCGGTGTAGTCGCGCGTCGTCGTCGTGTTCCGGGCGGTGGTGCTCACCCCGGGCCCGAAGCTGCGGCTGCCGAAGCGGATCGTGCTCGTTTGGGCGGTCGCGGCGGGCCCGCCTCCTCCTCTGGAGACGCCCGTTTGGGCGCGGACGATGAGCATGGAGAAGACGACGGCCTGGGAGAACGCGCTAATGTGAGCATTGACGCTATTGATAGGCAGAGAGGAGACGTACCGTTACCGGGGGTAGCTAGAGATAGGCATGATCTGGTAAGTAGGAGCTGCGAAGATCTGGCGAACGCGCAGACGTACCGGGTCGAGGAAGATGAAGAACACGTTCGAGCCTACGCTGCTCGTGACGATCAAAATGAACAGATACGCGCAATACAGCGCAGCTGCAACAATGCCCCGCCGTCAGCCCTCTACATCCTCCCGTCGCACATGCAGCCCTCAGCCCGCACGCGCATATACAAGTACACATGTGGCATATGTATGTACTCACCGCTCTCAATAACAATTTCAAGCACGTTCTTGGTCGCCGACGCGTCCGAGACGCGCTTCGCGAGGGCGTGCACGCGCCAGATCTTGAGGCAGATGAGGCTCGCGCAGATCATGTTCACGCAGAACGTGAGCACGAAGAAGTACCGGATCCGGACCGTCACGTCCGCGAGGATGAGCACGTCCCCCACGCGCGTCTGCGACAGCGTCCACATCGCCCATATCCCGATCGCTGTCCCACGTCAATGTCACGCACACACACACACGCACACACATAGACACGGACAGAGACAGAGACACAGACAGAGACACAGAGGTGACGTCAGCGACCCGATCGTGCGCTTGGGAAGGGGGGGGGGGGGTGGGATAGGGTAGCAGCTTACCGATGTTGGCGAGGATGAGGCCGGAGGGGATGAGGACGATCGCGAGGTTCATGTTCCAGATCACGAACGTGCGGTACACCTGTCACAGCCAGTCAGTACGAACTGCCAAAGACGACCGCCACGAATCCTCTCGCAGTGAAGGCGAGAGAGAGACGTGCGTGTGGTCATGGACGCTCTGTAGTGCCGCGCCTCCCTCCCACTCACCATGATCATGTCTGAAATCACGGCGACGATGACGTTCAGCGCGTTCTTCACGAGCGACTCGGGCGCCGCCGCGTTCGCGTAGAACGCGCTCGGGTTCGGGAGCGCCGTCCCATGGATCGCGAACGCGTGGAATCCGCGGATCATCTCCACGACGAGGTCCTGTCCGACACCAACAACGACAACAACAAAAGGAAAGCCGATGTCAGTATGCGTACAGTATACTTCGCTGTCTCACGCCCAGCACGCCGCGCCGTTCCAGGACGTTGTACTCGGAGACGCTGTGAAACATCATGCGTGGGACTCTGTCACGGGTACCAAGTCCTCCACGCTGTGTACGAGAAAGAGAACCATCCATATACACAACGCGCAGCGCCAACGTACTTACGGCGGCCTGTCGACGCAGACGCCTGCACGCATCTCGCCGAGAAGGCCTGCCCACAGACCGCACGTTGGATGGTGTGGTTGTGTGGTCGAACAGATGGATCCCCCACCGAACAGTTCCCCGCCACAAAGCAGAAAAGATAGACACGTACGATGATGGTGCTCACGAACATGACCGCCGCCGCGGCCGGGAGCCATATCGACAGCCCCTGGCGGAGCTTTCTCCGGAGGATGACGATGCACTGGGGGAGGATGACAAAGTACGCGCCTGTAGGTAGCGTTCGCCCGTTCGCCGTGTCCGCGCCGGCAACGGCATTCAAGGGCGGTGTACAGGTGTACAGACAGCACAGGGACAGATCGTGTTTGTGCATATGGGCGCGCGCGGTGGTGGTTGGGTCGGTCGGGTATGCGGTACAAGAGTCGATAGGGCAAGACGTCACGATCAGCTAGGCCAGGCACGGACAGACATGGACCGCCGCCACCACCACCACCACCACCACCACCAAACCACCACCACCGGCGGGTCGCGGGATAATTGAAGACGCACCTGTCGCGAGCATCTGGAGCCACAGCCCTACGAGGTGCGCATTCGCTACGAGGATGTTCGCCATATCGGCTGCCCGAACTGCGAGGAGTGCTGGAGGCGAAGGTGCGAGGAGGAGGTATGTGGATTCCGGTTCCTTACGGGGGATCCAGAGTGCGGTCGGTAAGGCGGGTAAGGTAGCGACCGCCGGGTGCGCGCTGTGCTCACAGCTGCGCGTTTTCGAGTTGCCGCTGGTCAGACAACGGGGTGGACGTCCTAGGATGCCAGGACGGGTGCGACAGTGCTAGCTGGTCAGTGTGAGAGGAGCGGAGAGAGAGAGAGAAGGAGGGGAGGAAGAGGAGGAGGAGGAGTGCGAGCGGGGCGGGGGAAGAGGCCCATGGGAAGGGCACATGGGACAGAGAAGCGGTCGTGCGCGCTAGAGCCTAGACGATCCGCCGCAGAAAGGCAACAGCGCTTCTCCGCCTTGGAGCGCGAGCCGCGTTGGGTTGGGGGGGAAGGAGGGAGCGGGCGCATCTTCTGATCTGACTAGGCTGCAGTTGATGACATGAACATCCGACCATCTCGCCATCTTCCCTCTCTTAGGTCTTCTAGCCGCGCGGGTCGCTCGGCCTTAAGTGCGTTATCCCCTCGCGAGTCGCGAGCACCCGACGGGCGCGATCTCTTTTGGTGAACCTCGCCCGGGGCGGCGAGTGCGCGCTGCAACGAGGACCGGGCGTGGTAGCGAGAGCGGGAGGAGAGCTGGCTAGACGCGGAGGTAATACGTACACGGCTCCGAGGAGACATGGAAGCTGCCCGATCCAGGGATTCAGGGATTCGGGGTGCGTCCTCGTTTTTAGCTCACGCTGCGGCCCGGCCTAGCTAGCTCAGCTAAAGCTTCTGAATCTGCCTGGGAGAGACGCGGCGGCGGCGGTGAGATAGATTCGTGGTGCCATAGGCCATGATGCATGACGTGCAGAAGTGTTGCGCCGTCCCAGATGAAGTTCAGCTATATATCAGGGGGCGATAGACCAGTTCGCAGGCCCGGTAATGTTTGGGAACTTGAAGAGATAAGTCGGTCAGTGGCAAGCGCGGGAGTCGTAAGTACTCCGGCATGAGTGCGCAGTCGCCGGAGAGACTCCGGAGATCAAAGCGAGGACGAAGAACAGAGTTGAGGGGGCAGTCGCGCTCCCACCGCCGGAGCGCGTGGCTATAGCTCGGACCTCGGACATCGCGAATACGAGTGCAGCGATCCACGTTTGTCTGGCTATTTTTGAAGGACAAAGTAAGGTATAGCCGATCCGAACAGTCAACGGCTTATTCCATCATAAACATTCTGATAAGGATGCACGACGCCGCTTGCAGGTGATTCCGCCCACGCCGTCAAGAGCTCTCTTATAGCAGTGTCCAGGGTCCTGCGGCTTAGCGTGAAGAAACGCCACGAAGGCCTCGAGAAGCGCTCGCTTGTGTACTTGTTTGATCCCTCCAAGCACGCTAAAAAAGTTGCGTGGAATTTCCAGGAGGGCTCTGGTTTCAACCAGAGACCAGTTGCAAGCAGCGCGGATAAGCCAGACGGGTGAGTGGCATCGTTTGAGACATCGGGAGAAACGATACAAGAAGTTGGTTGGTGGGAGAGGAAGCCGAGAAGCCCACGGACGCATGTGCATGTGGCAGATGGGCAGAATGCGGCGCCGTTTCTTCCAGCCGGAACCCCACAAGCTCGCTCGTTCTCTCTGCATTCCATCCACGTCAATTCCTGACTCGTCTATTCTCAGGCGGTCTCTCTGTCAGCGGATAATAGCAGCATGCGCATGCGCATGCGGACATGCGGAAGATGCAGCTCACGGCCGGAGATTCTCTCCCGTTTCGTCCAGTGCGGTGCCCGAGCCTTCCTCCGCGTGCCTCCTCCGGCCGGCCCCTCCGATGAGCCTCTCCCCCAGGCCGGGTTTCAAGCTCTGTGAAGCGTGTGTGGACACGACGTGCGGCCGTGCGGCCATGCGCCGCGCACAAGGCTCTGCAAAAGGCTAGGAAAAAAAGCCAATCTGCCGCGCCCGGGCGCGGAGCATCGCCCGCTACGTACAGCCAGTGGATGCGCGCGCGCGATCCGTGAGGCCCATCCACTGGCACGCTCCGGCCCAGCCCCAGTATGGTCTGAGATCCTCCGCTCCCGCGCCACGCCCGCGATCTGAAGAAGCAGCGTCCTGCATTTCCAGAAGGAGCCGATAGCTGGCGATTCTCCCGAGTGCCCCCACCCTGCGCCGGACCCTCCCCTATTCGGTCCGCTGTGGTCACTATCAGCAGCAGCAGCAGCAGCAGCACCACTGCGATCCCCGAGGTCGACTCGATCCGACAGACGTCGTCGTCTCTTGCCATCTTTCCACCATGTCCGAGCCTGCAGCGTCTCCGTCCGCGTCTGCGTCTGCGTCGACGACGACGATGGCCTCTGTCAAGGAGGAGGTAAACCCCACCGCGGAAGGGGCCAAGGCGGACGCTGCCGTGCCCGCTGCACCCACACCCACGGCGAAGCGTGGCTGGCGGTTTTGGGTCATCTTCCTCGCCCTCTGTCTCTCCTTGTTTCTCACCGCGCTCGATTTGGTACGTCATTCTCTCTCTATTCTCGTCGTGTGCAACATGAGGCAGCACTTGCATCGAGGACTGGCGAACAATGGCACTGCATGATGGCGCTTGGGCGCTTTCAGTAATGGATGAATGTGGTGCTACTTGCGACTGGCTACAGGATCGTGCAGGACGGCATTTGTTCGTTCTCGTATGAGACCTCTGTGGTGCACATATGCGACGACTGCTCGGATTGCTGCCACGCCGTGTCCGCTTCTGACTGCTATTGGTATACACCGACGCTAACCTTGTCCATGTTCTTCCGCAGGCTTCCGTATACACCGCGCTTCCATCGATCGTCCACGACCTGGAAGGCGCAGACTCCTTCGTATGGGTCTCGTCCGCGTACACGCTCTCCTGCTCCGCGGTGCTCCCCATGAGCGGCCGCCTCGCGGACATCTTTGGGCGGCAGCGCGTCCTCCTCGTCGCCATCGTCCTCTTCGCAGCGGGCTCCGCCGTGACCGGAGCCGCGGACACGATGGGCAAGATCATCATTGGTCGCAGTAAGTCACCGCGCCCGGATGCACTAGGTGCGTTTGTATGCGGAAGGCTGATGCTATCATGCGTTGCGTGCAGCGATACAGGGCGTTGGTTCGGGCGCGATCCAGGTGCTTGTTGCGATTGTCACGGCGGACTTGATCCCTCTGAAGGAGCGTGGGTTCTTCCAGTCCATCACGGGAGCGTGAGTGTCTGCGGATGAGCGTGCGCTTGGAGTCGTAGCTGAGGGAACCACATGCAGTACGTTTAGCTTTGCGTCTGCGACCGGCCCTTTCATCGGCGGGGCGCTCGCACAGCATGCGTCCTGGAGATGGTGAGTGTGAATTTCCTGTACTCGTTCTTTGTGACTCACACCATATATCTTCTAGGCTATTCTGTACGTACCAGGCCGAGTCGCTGCGGACTCCGCGCAGTATTAGGGCTAACGTTTTGCGTCACTACAGACCTGAACCTTCCGCTGTGCGGGCTCGCGTTCGCGGTGGTGCTCGTCTTCCTCCGGCTGCGCAAGCCCCCAATCGAGAGCTACAAGAAGGCGTTCCTCGCCGTCGACTGGATGTACGTCATCCCCTCCGTGTCGTGTGTCTCGTGTGTGCGTGTGTGTGTGTGGGACCGTTCGCCGGCTGACTACTGTGCGCCCAGCGGGAACGCCATCATCATCGCGAGCTCGACGTCGTGCATCGTCGGCCTGACGTGGGCGGGGATCCGGTACCCGTGGTCGTCCGCGCAGGTCATCGCGCCGCTCGTTGTGGGCGTGCTCGGTTTGTGCGGCGCGCTGGTGTACGATGCGTACGTAGCGTCGCATCCCGTCGTACGTCCCCATCTTGATCGGCTTGAGTGTGCGCGGCTGATCGTGCTGCTGCAGATTCCGACGGCGATCATTAAGCACAGGACGACGCTGGGAGGGTACATCGGCTCGTTCTTCCACATCATGGTGGCGAACAGCATCACTTGTGAGTGCTGCTTTGTGATGTAGCACTGAGACAACATCTGACGGGCGCCCACAGTTTACTTGTACGTGCTCCTTCCCAGGGAGAACTGGGCGCGATGCTGATAGATTTATAGGCCGACGTACTTTCAAGCATCCAAGGTCGCGTCACCGCTGCTATCTGGGTTGTACATCTTCCCTACGGTGATCTGCATCTCGCCAGCGGCGATTCTACAGGGTATCCTAGTCAGCAAGACTGGCCGCTATCGTCTGATTGTGAGTATCTGCGAATGCGCCACCGACCGCCTGCTGACGCGAGACGCTTCACAGAACTTCGTTGGATGGTGTGGGATGATCACGGGCGTCGGACTCCTGACCCTAATGAAAGCAAGCACACCGGTAGCAGTAAGCATCCCGTTCCAGATGCTGGCCGCAGTCGGCGTCGGGTTCGTCTACTCGACGACGTTCTCGGTGCTCGCCCCGCTCGAGCCGACGCAGAACGCCTCCGCACTAAGCTTCCTGCTCTTCATGCGCACCTTCTCCTCCGCCTGGGCGTCCTCCATCTCCGCCACGGTCTTCCAGAACCGGCTGAACGCCCGGCTCCCGCGCGCGTTCCTCGCGCTCATCCCGCCCGGGCAGGACGTGACGTACAGCGGGATCCCGCTCATCGGCGGGCTCCCCGCGCCGCTGCAGGACGAGGTGCGCCGGGTGTTCGCGGAGAGCATCCATTTGGTGTGGTACATCTCCCTCGGGCTGTGTGGGGCGGGCTTTGTGAGCGTGGGGATGCAGAGGCATGTGCCGCTGCATGCGAAGATGGACGATCGGTTTGGGATGAAGGACAAGAAGGCGAAGGCGGACGAGGAGAAGGCAGAGAAACCGACGGCTGGCGGCGGCGGCGGCGGCGGGGGAGAGCCCCGGATAGAAGAGGAGCCGAAGGTGGATCACGACGAGAAGGTGTCTGTCGTCGCGAATGCGGCGGACGTAGAAGAAATCCCGGCTTTCCCTGTCAGCGCCGACGTCGACTCGGACCAGGATTCTGCTGTGCAGTCCTGAGGTTTCAGTTTTTGTGTTATGTGTTTTGTTGTCTTATATCCTGCATGATCACGGTCTTGTGTGTGTGTATGTACGTACTGGTTAGAGCTTGTCCCTGTCTCTGTTTCTGTTTCTGTCCCTGTCCCTGCCCTCTCCCCCATGTCTGTCTTTCCAGTGTATAACTTAGAATGTCTCCTGTTTTCGTTCTGCGATCCCTCCTGCCAGTGTATACTCTCCCTCCGCTCTCTCTCTCTCTCCCTCACCCACTCTCATTCGTTGCCTGTAGCTTTTTGGACGCGTTGACCGTCGCGACGTAGCACCCTCGCTGTCATTACTACTATTCAATGCATGCGCACCGCCGTTAATAGGCTGGGTTGCACCAATCGTCGGGGACGACACTCGAGAGTCAAGATAAGATATTGGATGAATTCCTGTACGTCCTCTACAATTACTGAGTAAGCACAATCTGTATTCGGAGCTTGCATGTTACGTATACACCGCTCTAGTAGCTGAGCGCGTGAGCATGGCTAGAGTTGTCCGCTACACAAAGCCTCAACGTACATCCCACGATACGGCAGAACAGCTAATTGATTAACATCGCACGACAAACGGCAGGAGCAAGTGGTAATAACGAGTGCACAAGGATCAGCCAGAGTATCAAAACGGAGAGCATGCAGGTGAAACGAGAGCATATGCGACGAACACAGAACGCGCAGGGGTGATAGGAGTACAGATTCAAGGAGGCAATATACTGTATATAGCGAAGAGATGATGAGAGCGACATCGACAACACGAGATCGAGCGGGGCAGCAGCTGAACCGTGGGGTGCATGCCAGTGCGCAGCCCCACGGCCAGAAAGACAACTGATATGACACGACGGAAGTTGAGCCGTACATACGGCTCATCACTATTCGCATCGCTCATGAAACCAGCTTGTTCAAGGTCGAGGGGTCCACTGAGACGTCGATGTCGACGGCGCAGGCGCGGTCAATGGGCCCGCAACAGGCTGCTGCTGTGCCTACAAGACCTGAGGCGTGGAAGGCGCTGCCTTGGTCTTCTCCTCGCGCCCGCCCTTAGCCTTGACTGCAGCAGAACGACCGGCGCCTCTGTGTAAGGCTCTCGGAGTACGATAAATCCGGGAAGCGATCCTCCTCACGCGACTGACAAGTACTCCGCCTCTGGAGTCGCTGGCCCGGGGGAGATCTACAGCAGAGGCCGTCTCGTGGAGAGGGGGAGTGGCAGCGTCAGCTGTGAGAGTCATAGGTGTGGGGGTCGGGCTCGCTGGACTGGCCGGCGCGGGGGAGGAGATGGAGATGGTGGGGGAGGCATGGCTGGCGGTGGGAGAGGGGGGACTAGGCGGATCAGATGGGATGTCTGGCTGAGCGGGGACGGGAGGAGCGGATGCGTCCAAGCTTCGCTCCTGTGAAGCAGCCATCTGAGTCACTTTCTCGAGCATGGACTCCATCTTCTTCATAGTAGACTCCACAGTAGACATGCGTTTGTCCACAGAGGCCTTGAGCTCCTCGAGCTCGCGTTTCGTGGCTGTGAGCTCGCGCTCGAGATCAATAACCGTATTCTCCAATGATTTGATACGATCTTTGGTGGAGCTGGTGGATGAGTCCGACGATGACGAGCGGGCTGCGCGAGCGGCGAGGGCGCGGCCGATCTTGGAGGGTGTAGGTGAACCGATAAGCTGATTCTCCCCGAACATGCGGGCGCTTGGTACGACTGACACACGACATACAGAGCACAGTTAGCATCTGGCAAACTGACGACTAGAGCACAGGGACTTACGAGGGACAGCCATCAGCCGTAGCTTGTCTTGCGGGGTCGGCGAGACATGTAGAGAGAGGTGGACGCCGACAGACTGGGAGGGGGTAGAGAAGGAGAAGGAAGGGAGCGTGCGGAGGATGATATACGGCCGCCTGGGGTCGGCCTTGTTAATAGACTTGGATTTCTGGCTCTTGGGAGCCATGCTGGACAAACAAAGACGACGATCTCAACAAGAACGACAAGCACGAAGGGTTGGGGATGACTCGAAGAGACAATTGCGCAAGCTGTAAGGATGAGCTGCAGCACGACCTCCACGAGGCGTGCTATAGTCCGCTATGGTACGTATGTTGTGGGCTGTTTGTTCCGATAATACTGTATTACCCAGCTTGCCACAAAAGGCCACAAATATAGACTATACTTACTCTCCTTGAACCACTTGTCCGTGACTATTCCTTCCTCCAGAATTGTGCCAGGCACAACTGCCCTTCGGTCATTCCATTCACTAATGGGGCTGCGGCACTCAGATTGTTTGGGTCAGGTCGCTCCGGCACCGTATCCACCGCGATGCCGCCAGCGCAACTTTGAGCGACAATATTGATCTATGCATTGCAGCTGGTCGCAGAAAACTAGCCGCCGTGTGTGGGCTTATGGTGCGACTCACTTGTAATCATCGTTCTAAGCTACGCCTATGACACTCCGTGTTACTGGTGACGGTGAGCATGTGAGGTCTCTCTTCCTTCTAGCGACTCATGCTTACTAGTCACATTAATATTTCTTCAGAGAGATATTGGCCCTCTGATGGGCAACAGAACCCATTGCTGCCGTTGGGGCGTTGGTTATGACCGTCAAGCGTGATAGCCCCGCCTGCCCGGTGGGTTAATAGTGGCATCGGGAGATAGAATCCCGGTGTTGAAAGTGCCTGCCTTGCGTCTACTCGGCTCGCTAGGTGTAGCGCGCGCGATACTGCGCTGCATTGCACGCCAGCGCAGAGCTTTGTCAAAGCGAAAGAGCATCCGGCGTGCCGCCTACATATTTGGCGGTAGGTACGGCCGAAGTACACCTCTTTCCAGGTACTGAGGCGTGCAGTCCGATATTGACTTCGCTATTGCAAGGTCTCTATAGCCGCTATGCTCAACGCATAGATGGCGTCTGAGGACGATAATCGAACGTGGATCATGACAGGAAGCGTATAGGTCCCGGGCTGTCCGGAGGCACGCTGAGGCGATTCGCATCCAATCAAAAGATGACCACGTACGTTCTGCTACTATCTTGGAAGCGTCCAATTGCCACCTCCTAGCCCGCTGCTTCGTCGCGATGACACGCACATACGCCCCCGAGCCTATCTGCTCTGACTACTTCAAACCCCTGGCGAGCGATGTCGACCACCAGCACCAGCATGACTCAGTCTGAGCCTGCCCGCCGAATATGGAGATTCTGGCTCATCTTCCTCGCCCTCTGTGTCTCCCTCTTCTTGACCGCCCTGGACCTGGTACGTATGACTACTCGTCAGACTTTGCGCACTTTCTGACCAGTTGTCCCACGACACATCATCCCACTGCAGGCCTCGGTCGGTACTGCGTTACCTTCAATCGTCCATGACCTCAACGGCACAGACTCGTTCGTCTGGGTGTCTTCCGCGTACACTCTCGCGTGCACGGCGGTGCTCCCCATGAGCGGACGACTTGCAGATCTGTTCGGCCGCCGGGGCGTCCTCCTCGCTGCCATTCTCCTTTTTGGCGCAGGCTCTGCAGTCGCCGGCGCGGCACGATCCATGGCTATGCTTATAGCAGGTCGAAGTGCGTTCTTACAAAAGAGATGGCTCAAAACGGCATTGCCTTTCGGGTGTTGATAATGCGTCTGTAATCTCTCTCAGCTATCCAAGGGATCGGGTCGGGCGCGATACAGGTACTGGTCGCAATCGTCATCGCGGACCTTGTTCCCCTGAAAGATAGAGGGTTCTTTCAAGCGCTTACGGGGGCGTGAGTCCTCATGCAATGATTTGCGCTAACTATGTCGCTCAATTGGGGGCATACAGAACGTTCAGTTTCGCATCCGCAATTGGGCCCTTCATTGGCGGTGCTATTACACAACGGACAACTTGGAGATGGTATGGACATCCTTGAGTTTCTATGTCACGCTGCAATCGGGCTAAGACATACCGTTCACCAGGCTGTTCTGTAAGTGTCGAACAATGCTACTAGCACCCCCAGGCTATCTCGGAGACCCTATTGACTTGCGTTACACAGACCTCAACCTCCCTCTTTGCGGGATCGCGTTCGGGATTGTCTTCTTGTTCCTCCGACTTCGTAAGCCGGCCGTCGACAACTATCTTGTCTCCATCAAATCAATGGATTGGATGTGGGTCCCCCGAATTTCTGTATCAACTGTATTTTGCCGACCTCATCCATCCACACAGCGGCAACACTGTGATCATCGGAAGCGCGACATCCTGTATGATTGCTATCACGTGGGCGGGAGTCTCCTTCCCCTGGGCTTCGGTTCAAGTGATAGTGCCGCTGGCCGTTGGCCTGGTCGGATTTGCCATTGCCCTCTTGTATGACGCCTACATAGCCCTCTACCCCGTAGTACGTCTATGTGAGTCTGTGCTTGTTACTCGAGCATCGGTTTTGACTTCGCGTAGATCCCCGCTGCCATTATCAAGAACAGAACGAGTATCGCTGGGCAAGTCTGGGTTGCCCTCCAAATCTTGACATATACTGAGATTATGCATCCCAGGTACATCGGCTCCTTCTTCCACTACTTGGTTCTCAACAGTGTTGTGTGTGAGTCATATGTACTATGTTTGACTCGGGAGGTCTTAACGCAGTTCATAGTCTACCTGTAGGCACCATAGTGAACACGTCGAAAGCGTCGCCGAGTTTATTCACGACAATGCTGCAGGCCTGCGTACTTTCAATCCTCAAAGCTCGCTCCTCCTCTTATCTCCGGGCTGTACCTCCTTCCGACGGCCCTCTGTATATCGCCTTCTGCAACCATCCAAGGCATCATCGTCAGCAGGACGGGAACATACCGTCTCATCGTGAGTCCCATCCAGCACTACCTCACTGGCAAACAGCACACGCGCCGAGATTCATCTTGATATCCTCGACAGACCGTCGTAGGCTGGGCAGCGATGCTCATTGGAGTGGGCCTGATGACGCTGTTGGATGCCGACTCGTCCATCGCTATGATCATCACCGTGCAAGTTGTCGCTGCGGTAGGCATCGGGCTCGTTTACGCGACAACGTTCACGGTGATGGCCCCACTTGAGCCTATCCACAACGCGTCGGCGCTTTCCTTCCTGCTCTTTGTCAGAACCCTATCCTCCGTAAGTATCATCCGGCCTCAGTTATGGCAACATGAATCTCCATATCGTTCTCTGGTTTCCCTACAGGCATGGGCGATCCCCATCTCCGCCACGATCCTGCAGAACGAGCTGCGCGCCCGCCTCCCGTCTGCCTTCCTCGCCACGATCCCTCCGGGGCACGACCTCGCGTACAGTGCGATTCCCGCGATACCCGCCCTGCCAGAGCTACTCCAGCGCGAGGTCCGCGACGCGTTCGCAGAGAGCTTCCAGCTGGTGTGGCGGGTCATGCTCGGGTTCTGCGGCGCGGGGCTCGCGAGCGTGGCGCTGCAGAAGCACGTCCCGCTGCATACGAAGATGGATGAGCGGTGGGGCTTGGAGGAGGAGCCTAGTACGGAGAGAGTGGGCGCGCGTACTGACGAGGAACTTGTGTGCGGGAAGGAAGAATCTCACGGGCTTTCGAGTCCAGCTGGTGCGGTTTCCATATAGTCCGCACGTGCCGCCGCGTTTACTGTACATGATCCTCACATAACGAACCATGGTCTTCATGTTGATACATCGATAGGTCGGTCCCGGTATCCTAAGACCTGCACTCATTCAAATCGCAGTCTTGTCAGAAGAGTCGTACACATCCTCTGCCCCGCGGTATATTCGACTCTCCGGCGCTCCTCGAATACTGTCAGCGCGATCCGTCACGCGCTCGAGGTCAATCTCCACACCGACGGATATGGCGGACGTTGGGAGGTCGCGGGTGCGCGGGTTGAACCGTATTGTTGTGGAGCCGAGCGAGGTGCCGTTGCTCGCGCCGTTCTCGTGCCCGCGTACGATGAGCATGGTGAACACATACGCCTGTACCCAGAATATGTCAGTATTGGAAATTGAGAGAAAGCAGCGTGGCTAACTGACTCCAACAGGAGGAAGCTACACGTGGATGGATAAAAAGGTGAGGCCGGGCACTCGGTATATGATTATACTGGAGGAACGCACCGGATCCAGGAACATGAAGAAGTAGTTGTTCTTCAAGCAGCTCAGCAGGACCACCATAAAAAGGTGCGCGCAGTACACGCCGGCTAGTTGAGCGGCAAGTCAGGGCGCGGTCTTCTTGCGAGCGTTCCAGGAGAAGCATCTGGGTACTCACCGCATTCAACGACAATCTCGATAACTCTACTAGGTGACCAGCGCCCCCGAGTGAGCTCGCGCGGGACCCCGGATTGCACCGACCATATCTTGTAGCAGATCATACCTGCGTCAACGTGTTAGCCTGGATGTGCTATAGAGGGAGGAGGGACCGGTCGTTCACCTGAGCAGACTATGTTGACGACGAACGTAACGATGAAAAAGCAGCGGGCGCTGTACGTGACCCGAGCGAGGATTGGCGCGGTGCCAGCTTTCGTCTGGGTGAGAGTGGCGAATGCCCAACAGCCAAGAGCTGGAAGACGGCGGGTTAGTCAAGCTCAGCTGAGAAGTTCCGCAGCCCTTCCGCGGAGGATACACACCGATGTCGGCAAGGAACAGGCCAAAGGGGAGGAGCATCACCCAGAGGTTCATGTTCCATACGATCCACGCCCGATATACCTAGTAAATAGATGTTAGCCGCTCATGTCCAGCATATGTGCAATCGGGCATAACATACGATGATAAAATCGGACACAAGGGCGACAAATACGATCAGGAAGTTCTTTATGAGGGGCGCAGTGCCCGATGGGTTTGCCCACAGAGTGATCGGATCGGGCTTCGTCGTTCCATGGACAGAGTAACCATTGTATGAGTGAACCAATGTGACGAAGCAATCCTGTTGGACATCAGAAGCTCAGCATCCGGTACACAATTGCTGGTGCTCATGAGTCGAACAAAGCCACTCACAAGTACAGTGGCCGCGAAGATCAGAAAGCAAGCAATTGGCAACCACGGCGAGATGCCGTCCCTGACCTTCCTTGCCAGAATGAGCACGCAAGTCGGCAGGTAGACGAGGTACGCGCCTAGAGGCGAGTCAGATTCATATCATTAGCCTTCATCAGGTAAGCTCACAGCACTACGAGGTTTGCGTACCCGTGGCGAGCAACTGAAACCACAGCCCGATGAGGTGCGCATTGGTCTCAACGTCCAGACCTCCTGGGACAGACATGTTGGGCCAGCTGTTGGGTCAGCTGCACCGTCTGTATATAGCGGATCGGTGATACTAACCGGAGCTTTGCGGTGACGGCAACCCTACCTTATATATCCCACGACGAGCGCAGCAGCATCTCTTCGAATCCGCTCACAGGGCCAGCGTGTGATCTGCACCTGGGATGTATGTCAGAGTGATACTTCATAGAAGACGTTGGACGTCAAACCTCTTTTCGAGACTGTATCCGAGAGGGGGTAGCACAGGAACACTGACTCCAAGACTCTTGGAAGCCCCGGGGGAAGCTGGCGAGCGGCTCGTCCAATCGGAGCCCGGTGCGGGCTTCGAACGGATTGACAGATGGAAGACAGTACTCAATCGCGGCCGACCCCACTACAATCAGTATCGCCCTCCGTACGAGCGTTCTACTTCGAGCGTCGCCACGATGCCGATGACGTCGGAAGCGCATGATGCCTTTCCACGGGTTGGAGACTCGCTCATGCACACACGCCGAGTGCCCCTGTCGATGAGATGAGATGAAACCTCGTAGTATACGAGAAGCTGCTATTGACACCGGTTATATATCAGAGAATCCGCATCGACTTCCACCGGTCCGTTGAACGTAGGCTGGCAGGTACCGCTATCCAGCGTGTGTTTTATAGAGACGTCCTGGATATGAACTGCAGTGCTTGCGCGCTCATGATGTAAATCCCGTTGGGAATGCCTTCGCCAAAGACCTTACCGTAGGTCGAGGGAACGCCTTTGGCCTCTTGTTCCAGAGGAACACGCAGAGCGGCTGAGTAAACTTACACCTTGCTATTGCTCCCCGCCTTTCAAATCTATGCTTGTGATGTCGCATTTAGACCCCTCCTGGAGCACAAACACGTATGCGGTGAACTTACTTACCACCAGCTCGTTATACCCCGGCAAGTACGGTGGTTGTATTCAAGTTGTGCAAATTCCTGCGGTAGCGCAGGACTCACAAGCGTCAATTATCGCAGCCACGTGTCCGTTGAGCGCGGCTGTAGCTGGCTGTAGCGCCCGCGACTGGTCTGTTTGCCTCCTCCGAGTCCCAACTGTAGCCTCCTCCCTCCTCCATCGGCAGCTAACCTTCCATCTCTGACAGTTCATAACTGGTTCCTGTTGGATCCTCTCGCAGGCAGCCCAACTCAAATGCTCTAGTAGTTGAAGGGGGGTGAGCGGAGTCACGTATAGCTTGGTTTAGCTGAACTCTGCCACTGTGATAACCTCGTCCGGGCTCTTCGATTGCTCATAGTACAGCACTTCGTCCAGACGCCGTGGAGTGGTTGATATTGGGTACAATATGGCCATCATCGGCAGATGTCATAGAGCTACTGCCTGAGCATTCCGACTCCACCTTCTGCGACGACTCTCCTGCGGCCGGCAGACTCGCTCTCAGGCGGGCCATGAGCTACCTATTCTCGCCCGGCGGTTCCTGAAGCCATACACGATATCGGTGCTGCGCTGGTGACCATATACGCCCTCTGAGCATGTGATGGCGAGCTCGGACCGCTGTTTTTGGCTTATCCAAACGGTTGCGGCTTCAAATTGCACACCAGGTTTCCCAGCATCATAGGCCGAAGGTCATACATCAGGGGAAGACGAAGAAAGAAGGCTGATGTTCGTATGTTGTTCCGCAGCCGAGTCAATGCAGATGCTGCTGTAGCCTGAACCGTTGTGGCGCCGCAGCGTTTGTCTCGTCGCCAAGGTAGTTCCGGACGGCCTGGACTTCGACGAGGTCCATATCCTGGGCGAAGTACATGTGAGAGCCTCTCCCAGGGTCGTACATACGTGTGGGGTCCGTGACGCTCACCATTGCGACGATGCGCTCGCGGTCCATTTCGATGGCGATGGCGATGCGCTATCGGGTGCTCCGGTTGCCCTGAATTCATATGGTCGCAGACGCGACACTGTCGATGTTCTGCAGTGTGTACGATGAGCTTCCGGTAGGTCACATATTGTCCAAGCACCGGCGACACCCTCCAGTCGTCCTCTGACTTGCGTATAGAGGTGTGACTGGCGTACAGATGTGGACGACGGCGATATCTGCCACAATCCTGCACAATGAGCTGTGTGCGCGCCTTCCTCACCTAGATCCCGCCGGGGTGTCACCTCGCGTACAGTGCGATACTTGCAGTACACAGTGCCAGAGCCGCTTCGGCGCCAGATGGGCGGCGCGTTTTCGCGGAGAGCTCCTGGCTCGTGTGCCGGATCATGCTTGGGGCTTGGTCCGGATACAGCAATGCAGTAGCGGGCGTGGGTAGCGGAGAAGGAAGGATCCCTGGAACCCCCGAAACCAACCTGTGCCACTGCAAAAGCGTAGAAGAGGCACAATGATGGCCGCCTTCAAGTCGGGCGGTCAAAATCCACTGCAACATACGCTCTCTTCCTTGGCTTCAGGCCCACTTACCCTACTAGCCGTGACCCTGCCTTTCCTGTCTTAGTGTCTAGCTCCGAGACCGTTGAAGGCAGTCCGAAGTCTCAGCGCTCAGTATTTTACGGTTCAAGTTGGCGGCATGTTACTAAATGCCGAGAGTCTCTCTTCAGCGCTGATGAACCAGAGACTTCTGTTGCTGTTTCTTCCGTATGTGCCATCCATAAACCTCGCAAGTATAATGACCTCCATGTAATGGCTAACAAATGGCTCATATGCATATCCGCGGGATGCCACGGGATGTAAGCGCCATTCAAGCGCCCGCACATTACCTTCCGGCCACAATTTGAAGTACAGTCGTAGCACCGTACCCGGTCCATTGTATCGACCAATGACACCTTCATCTTCACTCCTCGGCGAAAGCAATCCCCTGCATTCTTCTTGAAACAAAGAGTTTGAAGACTCAGCCCTGTGGAATTGACATGTTTCTGTTTCTGCTGCTCCGTACTGCGCCCATCGCGCTTCTCAGAAATCTGATGAAACAGCGCGCTTGATGATAGAGCTCCGGCTCAGCTCTGAGCTGTCCTCGTGGAACCCGCCTGCCAGCGCCCGCACTCACTCGGAGATCTGCCCAGCTCCCGCGTGCGGATAGCGTCCTGCGAACAGCCCCCTAGCCCCGGGAACGGAGCCAGATATGAGGTAAGAATCGCCTCCCCAGAACACCGACGCACAGCGGCTATCCGAGGAAGGCTCGAGCTTCAAGACCTTGACTTGCGACTCGTTGCGCCTCGTATTTCTACGAGCCGTTCCGTGCTCTCTTGCCTGTAGTTCTCCCACCACTCGTCTTCTGGTCATGCTCCGAATTGTGTTGATTGCTTTAGTCTCAGGCCTTTTGGCCTTGATCGTCCCTGAAGTGAGGAAACGCCTTCGGCAGAGAGCTCTGAAGAACATCCCGGGCCCTCCTTGCCCTTCGTTTTGGACTGGTAAGCTTCTCTGCTATCATGAGCCCTACATGGTATTGAAAACGTCCGTTCTTTCTTCATAGGTGTATCGAAGCAACTGCACAACCCGTTTGCAGTGGAGTATCGCGAGCGCGTACTTACGGAGTACGGGCGCGTAGTCAAGCTTCCCGCGTTCGTTGGGGTATGCACGCTCTACGATCCGTAGCGCCCAACAAATCTCATCCGCTCTCTGGAAATTTACTATGATAGGACATTCATCTTGCCGTGTCCGACTCGTTGGCGTTGTCCACGCTTTATGGAAAATATCGCGACGCGTTCGACCTTCCTGGATGGCACTCAGAGTGAGCGCTAAGGTAGTCAATCTGCTGAACGTTCACTGACTGGTTCAATTCAGGACGTCTAACACCGTATTCGGACCAGGATTGACCGCTGCTCGAGGTCAGTACGTCATGCAGGCGCCCGGAACCATTACTGATACGACAGAATGGACAGGGCACCAGCACACGAAGCAACGCAAGCACCTTAGCCCGGTGTTCTCTGTACGTTACCTGAAGGACATGGTCACCATGTTCAACCAAGTCGCCCAAGAGGTACGACATCTAAGCTTCTTACAACACGAATGCAGCTCTAACGCGTCTCGCAGCTTTCCGAGACTTTGGCAGGCAAGGTCTCCAAGGATGGCACTGAGGTTGAGATTTCAGAATACCTCAGTCGCTTCTCGTTGGAGGCTGTCGGTCGTACTGCGCTCGGATACTCGTTTGGACCTCTCGACGTGCACGGCACCGACTACAGCCGCGCTCTCAAAGAGTTTGGGTACGCCATCCAACCTCGTACATCCCATAGCGTACACTGATATAGCTTTCCTCCTCAGACCGACCCTCGTGAAACTCCACCTATGGCGTCCCGTACTGCCATGGATCAAACGTCTCCTCCCGCTGAACGTTCTCCGTTACCTCGCATCGGTCTTCCCGTGGTATCCCGTCCGGCACATGCAGGCGATCTCGGACAATGTATACGAGACGTCGCGCCAGGTCCTGCGCCGCAAGGGCGAGCTTTTGAAACAAGGCGATGCTGTTATGCGTCAGGAGATCGGTGAGGGCAAGGACCTCATGAGTATCCTGCGTGAGTGTTTTCACACCTTCTGGTTTCTAGTATCCCACTAATGACCGTCATTGCAGTGCGCCAGAACGTGATGGGGCTAGAGGGTGAAAGGCTGACCGAGGATGACATACTGGGCCAGATGTCGTACGTCCATTTCGTTTAACCTTGGCCAAATGTCTGGAACTGACAAGTTCTTGCTCTTAGTCTCCTGCTTCTCGCTGCGACAGACACGACGTCTGCGTCGATCACGCGTGTGATCCAACTGCTCGCCGAACACCAAGAAATGCAAGAGACCCTTCGGCGCGAGCTGCTCGACGCGACCACGCACGCGGGACGCACGCTGTTTGATCTCGACTATGACGGGTTCGCTAAGCTGCCATACCTCGAGGCGGTGGTCCGCGAGACTATCCGCATGTACGTACCTTTCCTTGTTGGTGGATCGAGACGATGGCTCACACCGAGCGCAGGTATCCTGTATTCTACATGTCGAACCGGGTGTACGTTACACGCATTGTTTCCTACCTAAGCATGCTGCATGCTGACAGTCTTGCGTTTCATCTGTAGCTCCGACGAGGACGCAGTCCTTCCTCTCTCCGAGCCCATCACCGGGACAGACGGCAAGCTCATCAGCGAGCTCTTCGTCCCCGCAGGCACGACAATCTGGATCAACATGCTCGGCTCCAACCGCGACCCCGCGATCTGGGGCCCGGACGCGAACGAGTTCAAGCCCGAGCGTTGGCTCGCGCCCCTTCCCCCGACCGTCGCGGAGGCGCGCGTCCCTAGCATCTTTGCGAACATGTACGTATGAACTCACTAGCTGCGGGGAGGTGTGTCTATGAAACGTCTGACGGACATCCGTTGGCAGGTCGACGTTTGCTGCTGGACCGCGGTCGTGCATGTAAGTCATCCTGCCGCTCTCTGCGCAGTCCTTGTCATGCTGATACCAACATGCCGCAGCGGATACAATTACGCCCTCACGGAGATGCGTGCGTGATCCCTCTTTGGCATTGTTCACTCGTATTCACTCGTGCTTATCTTCTCGTCGGTGTAGGTATCGCCGTTGCGCACCTAGTAATGCAGTTCAAGTTCACGCCTTCGGACAAGGAGATCGTCTGGAAGCTGGGCGGCATCGTCTCTCCCTCGGTGCGCGGCTCCAAGTCGATGAAGCCCGAGTTCCCTGTGGTCATCTCCCGTGTGTGAGTAGATTCGCCTCCTGGTGTCAGTTCCGTGCTGTTCGTCTGTATTCTTTCGTGTGGTATTACTATGATATGTCTTATTCACGCTTTCAAACGAGCTCTGCGGTTAAGCTGCAATATTCTATTACCCGAGTATGCCCAAAGAGCTCGGTCACTGGTCCCAGAGAGACTCCCGACGTGTATCGGATCGCGGAGACTACGGGCGAGCTAGGGAAGCAGAAGCTACGGAACCGCGCCCTCAGACTCATCATGATCGCGACCTCAGAAGCACCTTGTCCTGCGGCCTCGTCTCTCGGAGCCTGTATGCTGCAGTTCTCTGCCAAGACCTACAATGCTTCTCATCCTCAGCACTCACTGCGCCGTGCGCTGGAAGTCCGAAAAAGGAGACGGTGCCGGCCGGGTAGCCTAAATGCCAATTCGAATGATCTCGCAGGAGGACGGTGCTGCCGCTGCGTGCGTGTCATGATGGATCACTGATAGCGGGCATCGACGCATCTGCTTCAGAAGGCCATCCAGGCCCGTCAATACTATTGTTCAGCGGACTGGCCTGACTGGGGATTTTACTGCTGGCCAGGTAGAACTTCGTTCGGAAGAGTGCGACAGGCACAGTGATAGAAGCACGCTGGAAGATGCTGCCCATAGGTATCGCGATTGCGAGCCCGATATCAGGCGAAGACTCACTGCCATGAGGAGGGAGTCAGAGGGACGGGCGGCCGTGGTCCTGGGCGATTTCGAAGAATTGCCTGGTTCGGAGGTGCCAGTACGCTTGGTGATTTCCATTCCTCGGCGCAGCCCCGAAGCGATGTGTAATGCTTCGCGGCTCACTGAGCGCAAAGCCAAACTACTCTGAGTGCATGCCGCGATGCTCACGTTCAAGTTGGGCCTTGTATGGTATCAATAATCAAGCGCCACTTACCCTTTCGCGGCGGTGGCCGGCGGGACACGGGCGGCGATGCAGCAGGTTGAATGGGAACAGCAATAGCCACCGCCAACTCCGCGCGTAGTAGCGGCATCATCGTCAGCCTGAGGATCTCCGTGACAGTGCACATGCGTGGATGATTGTGATACAAGGCACAACAGGAGTTCTCCGAAGAAGCCATCACCAATATGAGGTGAGAACACTTGAGAGACTTCTAGGTACTAGTAGGTATGTGTCGGTGGGAATGGAAGCTGGACCCGGAAGGGGGCCGACCGGAAGTGAGATGAAGGGAAGGGAAGGCCCCAAACATTGTACGCCTGGGCCGCAGTGCACAACTAGAGGGTTCTTGATACCTCGCAGCATCCGCAGATGTGTGGACACAGTACGTACTGCGGACGGGGCCTATACTGGCGGAGCAACGGAAACGACGCCCGCGGTAGACAGCAACACTGCACTGCACACTAGTGAGATTTGACAAGATGCAATGCCGTATTTATATGATAGAGAGGGTCCCGTAGTAGTCCAGTAGTCCAGTAGTGTATTAGCAACGGTACATATTCACAAGAGAGCGTGTTTCCAAGGGGTCGAGGCACAATGGCTGCGGCGGCGGCATCTGCCCTACTTACATTACGCTAACATAGTCGTACAAGATTCCAAGCCAGATCGCAACGCCCACCCAACCGTTGGACTGTATCACAAGTTCGCGGTGGCGACCATGATCAGTCTCACCGTTCCAAATCGAGAGAGTCGCGGACGTACCTCGAACTTTGCACGGTGGTCTTTGAGGTCTGCCTCGTTCCATGTTGCGAGCTGCCACGCCGAGTGTACGAGCGTCCCACCGACAGAGAGCACCGCGTATCCTACGCCTAGGTGAAGTGCCCACCCGGCGTACGTGAGGCACAGTAGGAGCACTGCGACCATGACCGCTAGAACCTCCCGCACGTAGTCACCGAAGAGCAGCGCTGTCGACTTCACGCCCACGCGCTTGTCATCTTCCCGGTCCTGGCACGCGTAGATGGTATCGTACACGATCGTCCAGCTGCCGCGGTAAAGGAGAGCCGTTACGTCAGTGTCCGTCCCAAATTGTCTGGTGGAGATTGAGCGGGTGCCGCCACTGCTGTCACTTACCACACGCCGCCAAAGAAGAGCACCCAGAGCGGTAGCGGTGGCAGATGCCCAGTGACCGACGTCCATGCAAGCAGGATGCCCCAATTGAACGCGAGACCTGCGCAGTTAGACACCCGCAGCCGGTCAGTTTCGGGTCGGGTACCTGGATGAGCACCGAACGACTTACCGAGCCAGGCCTGGGGCCACCACGTCCAACGCTTCATCAGCGGGTACAGAGCATGTAAAGGGAAGATGCCAATAATGCCTAGAATTAGGCTACAATCGGTACATGAGCCGCCGATCGAGACTGGAATGAGAGGACGGCGCGTACCTCAGCTGGTCTCCGTACGAGAGGAGACCGAAGACAGGCACGAGCAAGGATGCGCAGAGCATCGCAGCTCCGCGCATCGACACGACGCCAGCGGGCAATGGCCTATCTCGTGTGCGCTCTAGAGTAGCAGATGCAGGGTCGCGCCACGACGTCAGTAGGAGCTACGCAGTAGACAAGGATAAGGGGAACGTTATGCTGCTTACCTACTTGCCGATCAAAGTCGACGTCGCAAATGTCATTCAGCACACATGCCGAGCTGTGCAGGAGAAAGGAGCCGATAGCAAACACGGCTAGCTTGGCTGCAAAGATGGGAAGGGGGAGGTGGACAGCGCGCGCAGCCATCGTCAGGCCCCATGCTGCAACGGAACGGACGCCGATGGTCGTCAGAGACAGGCAATTGGCGCGTTCGGGCTCGGAGATGAAAGGACATGTCCGGGGACGTACCACACGGCCAGAACATCAAAGTGTTGCCCATGACGGGCTTGTGGAGACGGGTGAGTTCAAAGTAACCGCGTGCTGCTTTGACGGCCATGTCTGGGTGCTAGTGGATGTTCGCGGTCGAGAACCCGTCCGGAGGCGAATATCTGAGTAGTAGTGGTAGAGAGCGGCCTCGGAATGGTGCTCGGGGCTTTATAGAATGGTAAGGGCCCAATGGCAGTACTAGTCAGGCTTCTGGCGGGTTACAGACAATGACCGCGGTGGCATGCGCGTGTTCTCTGTTCTGACGTCCCGGGAGAGCTGTGCGGGCACGCCGCCCAGGAAGGGACCGTGCGGAGTCGCGCGCGGGCTTGGAAGGTGTCGGAAGCGGAATACGAGTATAGGATCTTGTTCTGGATCGGTTTGAATCGGCCACTAGGATCGGCCACTGAGGTAAAGCGTGCAGAGTGCGCGGCTGGCATGATGCATCAGAGCAGGGCGGAATCCTCTGACCATCAGCCGCGCGCGTTGGTGCGGTGGGCTTCTGAGATGGAGAAGATTCGGCGCGTTCCACCGGGACGCGGCGAAGGATATTCGGAGGTTTAGGCGTGGTCAGTCGCGGGCCAAACAGCGAAGATGGCTCGGCTGCGCATGTGGTAGGGAACATACACCTCCGCCGACGTCGGGTGAGCCTGGGGAAACCTGTCGCGAGTCGGGCAGGCGGTGTAAGGCTCAGTGACTGGCGCTTATTCTGGCGCCACGACGGTCTTGGCTCGGAAGCAGTTTAGCATCGTACCGTCCCAAGCGCCCGCTGTACTTTCAGACCGCAACCAACACCCTGACAGATGCCGGTTTCATCAATCCCGCAGGCTGCACAACAGTCCAATAAGTAGTACGTATCATCTCCGTCCGTGAAAGCCTGCGCGAAAAAAATTCTTACCCAACATGCCCGCGCAGGCAGCGTCTAATAGAGAGGATCATGTGGAGACCCTGGGAGACCCGGTCCATGATATTCGCCGCCGGGGGACTGGCCGCAGATGTCAACATGAAGCCTGTCTCGCGCCGTGCGAGCCGTGGACCCGTCCTCGTCAAGAGCGTCCGATGCTCGGAAGAGAGATTGCGCATAAGGCGTTGATGGATCATCTGAACTTGAACCGTCGCGGGATCTCCGGGCCTCTTTGCACATTTTGTCGTATCAAGGTTAGCGCATGCCCCATCGAGCACCACTCACGGCTCTTTGCGACCAGGTCCCAGCGAGCCTGACAGCCGTCCCACCCTCCTGGTACCCCATCATCTGGCACACATCATGCCCCCCTTAAGCGCAAGGCACGCCCTCTCGCCTTCGCCGTCCGTTGCGTAAATACAGAGCTTCGCACTATCCACCGGCCCTCCCATCCCAGCGGCCTGCCACCACCATCACTCGAGAGTCGAAGATGTCTGCCTCAAGTGAGCCAGTAAAGGACAGCGACATCCTCGACCGCAAGGAGTCCGCCTCCGACTACACCGACACAGAGGCGTCCAAGTATGACACCTCCAAGGCTGCCGCCGTGTGGACCAAGGTGGACTTCTTCGTCCTCCCCGTCGTCACCTTGATCTACTTCCTCTCGTCTCTGGTCCGTCCCGCTTCCGCATGTTGTGGCTGTATCGAACTCCCGTGCTAAAACGCGCCTCGCGCGCGTCCCTCTGACTTCTAGGATCGGTCCAACGTCGGGAACGCGAGGATCGCGGGCCTGCAAAAGGAACTCAAGATGACCGACACCCAGGTAGGCGCGCTCGCGTCGCATATGCTACTCCTTCTGGAACACGTCGGGTATTGACATGCCAATGTTTAGTACAGTATAGCCCTGACCGCCACGCTCATGTGCGTATTCTCCCGCCGGCCGGCGATAGTGTGTACGCGTTGCCGGGTTCTGACACTCCACTGATGCGCATGCAGAACGTATACCCTCATCGACATCCCGTCGAATCTGGTGATGAAGGTGAGTCGTTTCTGGAACGCTGTCCGATCCATCCTCACGTAACGGTTAGGCTATCGGGCCACGCTGGATGGTCCCCACTATGGTCATCCTCTGGGGTATCACTTGCACGCTGCAAGGTCAGACAGTCATTCCAGCACTAGTAGCGAGACAGA
This sequence comes from Cubamyces sp. BRFM 1775, assembly GCA_022385745.1. Classification (NCBI taxonomy): domain Eukaryota; kingdom Fungi; phylum Basidiomycota; class Agaricomycetes; order Polyporales; family Polyporaceae; genus Cubamyces; species Cubamyces sp. BRFM 1775. Next base: position 198,670 of record MU278477.1, on the reverse strand, counting down.
CACTCAACGCGAGCCATCCCCACAGGTGTTGTCCACAACTATGCAGGCCTCATTGTCGCGCGGTTGTTCCTTGGTCTCTTCGAAGGTATGTTGAGGCCTATGCTCAATAACAGGTGCTGTTTCTCACATCAGGCGTCTAGGCGGTCTCCTCCCGGCCATCTCCCTCTATCTATCTTCTTTCTATCCTAGACGGCAACTTCAGCTTCGGTGCGAACTCCATGATCATGACATCTCCGCGTGCAAGGGCTCACTTTGTCCCATAGTATCGCTATAATGTTCTCGGCCACCTCGATGGCTTCCGCATTCTCGGGTCTTCTCGCCGCCGCTATCTTGAACATGGAAGGCGTCGGCAACAAGCCAGGATGGGCGTGGCTCTTCATCCTCGTGCGTCCACTCTCCGATCTCGCGTAACCGCCGCTGGTTTCAGAACTAACACAACCACGTGCAGGAGGGGTTGTTCACCGTCCTGTTCGGTATCTCATGCTACTGGCTCCTGCCGAACACGCCCACCTCGCTTTCGTTCCTGAACAAGGAGGAGAAGCAGCTGGTCATGCATGCTCTTCACGAGGACGGCATCATCAGCGGCGACGAGAAGGACGAGACTTACACCAAAGACAACTTCATCCGCACATTCCTTACACCCCATGTCATCCTGGTCATGATAATTGGTTTCATGAATGGTGCGTTCCGCTCCGTGCCTTCTCGGAGGAGAGAAAGGCTGATGTTCGCTTCGCAGGATCAACACTCTCTGGTCTCGCATAGTGAGTGGTCCACCCACAGATCTATCTCGTACATGAGCTGACCGTCCCATGACCACCATGTAGTTTCTTGCCGAGCATCGTGGCCGGCCTCGGCTACTCTGGTACGAAGGCGCAGCTCATGAGTGTGCCTCCCTTCGCAGTGAGCGCAGTCCGTACGTTGTCCACACTTGTGTAATCGCATGGACACTCTGCTTATGGTGACGCTATCAGTCTCGGTCATCACCGCGTTCTTCGCGGATCGCTTTGGACGGCGCGGCCTCAACATCATCTTCTTCGCAACCATCGCCATGATCGGTTTCTCCATCTTCTACGGTGAGCCTCCGTGTACCTCTCGCACTTTGCGCCAAGCATGTTGCTCATACCGACGCTTCAGCCTCGTTCGTCAACCACGTCCGGTACGGCTCGCTCTTCCTGCTCGTCCCGGGCACGTACTGCATCGGGCCCCCGCTCGGCACCTGGATGGCGAACAACTCCGCGCCGCTCATCCGGCGCGCGACCGCGCTCGCGCTGCTGCCCGTCATGACGAACCTCGGCTCGATCCTCTCGACGTGGCTGCTCGGCGCGATCTCGCCCGCGCCGCGCTACACGTCCGCGACGATCACGCTCCTCGTCTTCCAGATCGCGATCATCCTCTGCGCCGCGCTCAACATCGCCTGGCTCGCGCGCGAGAACAGGCGCAAGGCGCGCGAGCGCGCGGCCGTCGGCGCGCAGGGCCAACACTCCGTCGTCGGCGAGAACAACGACAGCATCTGGTTCGAGTACGTGTTGTAGAGAGACCCTGTGTTGTACTGTGCTGGCTGTACTGTGCACGGGATGAGTGGCGTCGGCAGCGCCATCGAGTCGGTGGGTGTGCCGTGCCTGGATTCGCAGATCCTGGGATGGTCCCTGGCGTTGGCGATTGGCAGCGGCATTACGCTCCCGTCGCACGCAGCTTCCCTGTCGTGTTGTACCTTTTTTCTCCCTATATGTTGGGCTCTATAGCTAGTCGTGTCACGATTGTAATGGTAATGCATCCAGTAGTTTCCATCGGCCAACGCGACCCGTCTAGCGTACACTCTCATACATCACGTCGCACCGTCCGACGGCGTAGGGAACAAAGACTGTGGGACGATAACAGCGACGCGCCCGACTGTCCATACACACGCGTAATATGCTACGTAGACGCTCGGTCACGCTCAAACTCAGGCTTGCGCCAGAGCGGCGTCTATCTCTTTGGACAGCAACTCCTCCGTCGCGCCACGGCTGTCAATGTCAGAAGAGAGCAGAATTCAATGTTCAGGGTCAGCAGATCCACGCCATGCGCGTGCCTCGGGACGACGTACCGAACGTTGCCCTTCTCCTGTGCGACGAGGCCGAGTATCAGCGCCGCACACACACGCTGGAGGAGTACCAACAATGTCCGGACTGACCTTGGTGCGAGGAAGGGTGCCGCGCTCGACGACGATGATCCTCTTCGGGTCCTCAATCCGCTCGTGCGCGAAGAGCCGCTTGTTGAACTCCGCGGTGCGGGCGGCGACGGACTGCGCGAGCTCGCGGCGCTGCTCCGCACTAAGCCCGCCCGCCGCGCTCTCGACGACGAGGCACGCGTGCGTGCGCCCGCTGCCGACGACGACGGCGTCGTGCACGAGATCCGCACAGGCCTTCCGGACGTTGTCCTCGATGTTCCTGGCAACGCAACGCAAAAAGGGTGAGCAGATGTTTCATCTGTCAATCAGGCACACCGCGCGCCAACGGTGGAGTGTGGCACCCAAAGGAAAAAGAAGACGCGGCGCGCGCTCGGACGTACTTTGTGTCAACGAAGCCGCCCAGGACCTTGATCCAGTCACCCGCGCGACCGCGGTAGATCCACCCGTCGTCCACCTTCTCGAAGATATCGTTAGAGTGATAGTACCCGTCCTCCGCCACCATGTGTGGGGGTGGGCAGTCGTCCGCGTCAGCGGGCACGACGACCTCGTACAGGTCAAGCTCGGCACCCCCGCTCTCCTTGTCCTTGTACGGCAGAAACGCGGGGTTCGCGCCTCGGACGGGGCGTAGCAGACGCGCAGACGGCTCTAGGCCAACGCGAGAGCGCAGGAGCGGGGCTACGAGGCCTGTGAGTACGCGCACTCTTCAGCCCGAGGTAAAAGCACTCACCCGTCTCGGTCGTGGAGTAGGATGTCTAGCGGTGCACATGTCAGTATATCTTGCGACGGCCGACGGAGGCGGACGGATAGAACGCATGACCCACGATGATCCTCAGCCCGTTCTCGTACGCCCACGCTTCGTCCTCCTTATTCAGCGCGACACCGGTGTGGAAGATCTGGCGCAGCCCTTTGAGCGCATCCCGGACCTCGGTGTCTGACTTCCCGGCACGAATGATCTCAGACAGGAAGGTCGCATACAGGATGAGGCGCGTCAGGCCACAAACGCGCACGAGCCCGACGAACTCCTGCGGGGAGACGGCCATCGATGACGTCTGCACCAAGCATGCGCCAGTGTGGACAGCGCCCAGGAACGCTATTTCGGCAGTACACCTGCGTCAGGGGAAGTGGTTGGTGGGAGTTAGTGGCGAGAGGCACGCACTGTGGAAGGACGCGATATGGGCAAGGCTGCCCAGCGTGTTGGCGACGGTCTGGCCACCTCCATTCGCGAGGAACTCCTTGTCAGGCTCTTGTGCGCCAGAATGTTTGTATAGAATGACAGCACGAATCATCTTGTACGTGTTTGGGATGATCTTGGGCATACCGCCGGTAGTCCCGGACGAGTGGAAGAGCGCAGCGTAGTCGTCGAGGCCGACCGCGGCCTGAGGAGCGAACTGCAGAGCGTCGGGATTGCCGCCTTCCTCGGCCGCGGCGATCGCCTGCACGAGGTCGGCATCCTCGAGCGCGGTGAAGCTTTGGAAAGCGATGGACCCGAGCTCCGAGAGCTGAGGCTGGAAAGACGCGTCGATGATGATCGCCTTGCCGCCGCTCTTGGTGAGGAGGTCGATGATGACGGACGCGCCGCTAAAGTAGCCGCTGAAGAACTGCGGTGTGTACCCGAGCGAGGATATCGCGATGGTGTTCACCAGGTCGGTGAACTTGCGGCCTGTCAGCCTGCGCACGTGTATTAGGTGACATCATCCGCATTCGCTTATGGACTGGATGTGGCTCACCAAAAGCCGATAATGTCGAGAGTGTTGAGTTTGAGATCTGCGAGCGTACGCTTCCAGTGGGCTTGGGCGACTGCGAGCCGTTTCTCAAAATCGCCGTATGTCACCAGGCCCCATTCATCTATCTTCCCAAGGTACGGGCGGAAGAGCGGCTTGTCGGCGTTCTCGCGGAAAGCATGGGTCAGAAGGGAGAGATAGTGGTTATCCACGCTTCGTGTCGTCATTGTTACGGCTGCTAAGGCTCTACGTTGCGATTGCCTGTTAGTAGATATGGCAGGGGATTGTCGTTGATCAAGTGGTAGCTGTAAGTGAACGCACACCTGTGTGGAGACGGTTATAGGGTATGCATCGCTATATATAGTGACCGATTTCTATCTGACAGCCTTTGAGGTTACTCTTCACGATAGACGTTCCGATAATCTGTCGGGTTAAGCAGCCGGGGGCAGGAAAGCTGACCACCTGCGCTAGGAACCTCCGACATCTGCTTCGCCGATGGTCCGGAGCTAAGGAGGCTTCTACGGCATCATTTCTGATACTGTATGTTCAGTTTGCATCGTCATTTTCTCAGTAGGATGCCAAGGTATCCGAGTATCTCTGTGGTTCTCTTGAGCAATTAACAAGTACAGCAGATGCCAGTGCAGTAGCAGTAACTCCTCCAGGAAAGCGAACGCCACGAAGAAAGGTGGCGGGCTACGCAAACGCTATTGGCGCCCATGGGCATATTTTATTGTCTTACAAGCGCTCGGCGGACTATTGGCCTGCTTTGAAACTCCGAAACACTCACCCACTCTCTCCTTAGCTGTTCGCTGTGACATAGCAAGGCCATGCGTTTACTCCCTAATTCTTGCTACAAAGTGCAGGGCTGCGGGGAAGGGATCTCTCGGCCTCTTATCAGAACCATTGCAATTTTCTGCTCCTCCATACCGACCAGCTGACAGCATGAGAATGCAGATGAGCTCGCGAGCGTCGTGGATCCCTGATGCATCGCCTCCTCCATATCAGGCCTGTTGGTGCGCTGATAAAGACGGTCTGATTCAGTCATTCGGCAGGACGGAGCGCTGTAAGGAGAAACCGACATCGTTGAAGAGGGGGACAGGGGCTTCGCTGGGAGCTACGGTGCTTGTCGCTTCCTCCACGCAACCAGTGCGACGGCCAGCTGAGCCGATTGAAGGAGAGGTAATCCTCGAACGAACGCGAACCCATGTTTGCCCTTATTCCACTCTTCGTCCTCGCGGCGGGCGTGCTGGCCATCTTGTGGCCGCAGATCAGGAAACGCGTAAAGCAGTCGCGACTACGCAACATCCCAGGACCCCCCTCGCTGTCAATATGGTCAGGTAGGCTTGGCGACACCCTCCGAAAGCCCATTCAGCAAGCTAATGCGCATTCGCGCCTGATTGTCCCCAGGGGTGTCGAAGAAGATCCACAGCCCGTTCGCGATCCCGTTTCGCGAGCAGGTCCTCACCACGTACGGTCGCGTCATCAGGCTGGATGACTTCCTTGGGGTAGGCGTCGCATCTCCCGCTGGCAGCGGTGCCTCCGTCAGCACCGCGCTGCTTGCGATCTGTGATTAACTCTGCGCGTGTTTGACAGGAGGTGCACCTAGCTGTGTCGGATCCTTTAGCAATGGCGACAATGTTCGGGAAGTACCGCGACGCGTTCGACCTGCCTGAATGGCGCATTCAGTCAGTCGCTGTCTGTTTCGCACTGCTCATGCGGAATACTCATCCGTCTTCTCGGCTAGCACTGGGAACACGGTCTTCGGACCTGGGCTGACCGCCGTCAAAGGTACGTCGAATTCTGCTCAGTTCTGTGGAAGAAAGCGTGGGTGCTAACGTGCATGTCTACATATCCGCGCGTCGTTCACAGGCCGTGAGCACTCCGAACAGCGCAAGCATCTCAGTCCGGTCTTCTCGGTTAGGTATCTCCGCGAGATGATACCCACTTTCAATCGCGTAGCGCAAGAGGTTGGTTCCCCACCGCTCCTGCTGTACGCGAGACTCAATGCTGATGTAGACACGTAGCTGACAACCATCCTGAGGAGCAAGGTGTCTGCACCGCGCACCGAGGTCGAGATCGCGGAGTACATGAGCCGCTTCTCGCTCGAGTGCGTCGGGCGCGCTGCACTCGGATACTCCTTTGGACCTCTCGAGAAGCATGGCACAGACTACAGTCGTGCCCTGAAGGAGTTTGGGTGCGTCCTATCGTCCACTCGCCATATGCTGCACCAGGGCAAGCGATATCATGCTGATGCTGCCTGTGCAGTCCGACGATCGTCCAGCTGCACACATGGCGGCCGTTGCTCCCCTGGCTGAAGCGCGTCTTCCCGCGGAGCTGGCTGAGGTTCGGCGCGGAGGTCATCCCGTACAAGCCGCTTCAGCGCATGCGCGGCATCTCGGACAGCGTGAACGCGACCGCGCGCCAGATCCTGCAGCAGAAGAAGGAGATGCTGCAGAAGGGCGACAAGATGATGATGCAAGAGCTTGGCGAGGGCAAGGACCTCATGAGCATTTTGAGTGCGTTCCGCCATGGGCTCACGCCGTTACGAGGGGCCAACTCAAGCTGACATGTCTCGCAGTGCAACACAATGCGAAGTCGGGCGATATCTCGTCATTCTCAGAGGAAGACCTTGTTGGCCAGATGTCGTACGTGCCTCATTGCCTGCACAACCGATTTCCATATTCATATCCATCACCGCTCGTTGCCCTCCTCCCATCAGCCTGTTGCTCCTGCAAGCGACAGACACCACGTCCACCACCCTCGTCCGCATCATTCAGCAGCTTGCCATCCGCCCAGATGCGCAGGCTCGCATCCGGGAGGAATTGGTCGAGGCAACGTCCGCCGCGGGGAGGACGCTGCAGGACCTGGACTTTGACGCCTTCACGCGGCTTCCATTCATGGATGCCGTCATCCGCGAGACCGTCAGAATGTGAGCGGCCGTCTCTGATATGCGCTCTCTTACTCGGATCCGCCGCTGACAGGCAGGTCTGGCACTCCAGGTACCCTGGTTTCTACCTGACGAGCAGAGTGTACGTACTTCGGCTTCGCCCCGCATCCTCGCGTCCCCACCGCGTGCCACTATCCTTTGAAGTTTCAAACCGTAACGCTTACCCTGGCCGTGCCTGACTGCTATTCTTTCTACAGCTCTGAGGAAGATACCGTGCTGCCCCTGAGCGCACCCATCCAAGGCGCAAATGGCCAGTTTGTTCACGAGCTAGAGGTGCCTGCTGGCACGACGGTTTGGCTGAACATCTTCGGCGTCAACCGCGACCCTACCATCTGGGGCCCGGACGCCGCTGAGTGGAAGCCTGAGCGATGGTTATCGCCGCTTCCCGCGAGCGTTACCGACGCGCATGTCCCTAGCGTCTTCGCGAACACGTAGGTGTTCACTCTGTTGCTTCTGGCGGTAGGTTGCTGATTTTGTCGATGTGCAGGATGACCTTTGTCGCCGGACCACGGTCATGCATGTACGTGCGCTCAGTATGCGATTGAACGATTCAGTGTTGACATCACGCTCATTATCCTTCTAGTGGCTATAACTTTGCGCTAACTGAGATACGTGAGTACCGCTACTTCGCTGGGATCAGAGTTTCAATCGCTCTTCTACACTATCACCCCTGCACGCGAATCTGCGCTACACATGGCGGCCGGATTCACGTGCAGCGGGTGAATAACTGCGAGGTTCTTAGCTTCTGCGGGACCTAGTGCGCATGTCTAGAAACATTGGAATGTCTACCCGTAGGTGGCCGGCTTTCTTGCGACCTGAGAGATCAGTCGGACTGCGACCGACACCAACGAAATCGGCTCCACCAGTTATCGCTCGGGTATGCACGGAGAAGAACACTGCAGATCCCGGGCTCTAGCACTAGGAGCCCGACGCCTTGACCAAGCCATCGAGCTTCCTAGTGCCATCGGCTCTGTCTCATCAGGATCCAAGAGCATGCTAACCATATTTGTTAGGTGTCGTTCTGTCTCATCTGCTGCTCGCGTTCGAGTTTGCGCCGTCGGACAAGGAGATCGTCTGGAAGATGAGCGGGATCGCGTCGCCGTCGGTTAAGGGCTCGAAGACGACTCGGCCGGAGATGCCAGTTCTGATGAGCTCTCTCTGAGTTGCTGGGCCTCTGAGAGCTAGGCCGGCGGGCGCGCGGGTAGGCGGTGGCCGACGGTCGACGGTCGACTAGATTGATGATGCTGGGCGGTCTCGATATCAGATGGCGTATGAATCGGACTTCCAGCCTATGCAATGTAACAACAGACGTATCAAAGACCACAGCATGGGCGTTGTAGTGCTGCACGCGCCACAATGCGATGGCTTGTGGCACCAGAGCAGATCGATCATGATCGACTTCCTCGGGCTAGTGTGGGCGTCGCGGGACACTTTCGCGGTGGAGCTCGAGGACGACCGTTCGACTCCCCCAACCAGCGGCCAACTCGTCTTGCTCGTGCGCTCAAGAACGTTGAACGACGGTCGGACGTCGAGTATCTCGTCCTCAGGCACCCAGGCACAATAGACGTACTGGGTGCTATTGTACCAGGGCTTGGTGGCACGCATGCCGATTATGGCAACTGTCGTAATAGCCGAAGATGCTCCTCTCCCCGTTCCGCCATCTGGCCACCAGCTCGCCCCGGATCATTCCAGTCCAATGTTCCGCTGCCCGGGGCAGAGCTCATCATTCACGGATGGAATTCACCCTTTGCTAGTCCTGCATCCCAGGCTTCCATCTTTCAGGGCTCTGATACGATCCTGTCTCTTTGCCTTCTGGCACCGGCCCTCACGGTCGCTGCGGAAACCCATTGTCCAGCGGGCGAATCATGCGCCCGCTCAGCGATGAGAGCGACAGTATCACTGATCTACGAAGCATGAATCGCTTCCGGAAGGCCTTTGGTCTGAGCTGGTCTGAGATGCCAAGTCAATGCAGATTGTTTCGCAGAAGGGGTGGGTCTCATGCATGATTCACAGAGTCAATGTCTGGCTGGCTGATAGCGCACGTACGGCATTGCTGAAATTGTCATTTAGGGAGGGATGCGCCGACAGGGCCGAAGTGTTGTGGGCATGGTTGCGCTTTTCGATGAGGAGAACCAAGAGTTCCTGGTCAATGTAGACATGTGGGATAGCGACCGGCCATGCTGGGAGCAGCTGACAGACGTGGTTGCCCTGTGCGGCAAATTCGACATTGAACGCGCGCCCCGGTCCTTGCCGAGAGCGGGCCATATGGCCCTGGAGCAATGCTGGGATACCCATCGGCCGCTGCTGATGACGAGAACGCATCCAATCTGGGTCCGATAACCAGTGTTGCCCAGCTGAGCCTGAGCGTGCACCTTCGCTCTGAATCCGAGCCTTCCGGCATCGGTGCCAGCAGATGCAGATGATGCGGGCGTCCGAGGACCATGAGGCACGAGGGTATGCCAGAACTGCAAATAAGTCCGCACGCTCGCCTGGCCTTCTATCTGATGTCCTAGGTCGTCTTCCACCAGAACCCGGCAAGCACCTTCCCTCGTCGCTGACGCTGCCCCCTCGCGCTCTCACGGCCGTCATCAAGTGCGCGCTGCGTACGCTTGAGCGTCGGGATATAAACCAACTCGCCGCGCCTCGGTTGCCGTTTGGATCTACCCAGAACCGCTGCAGTGCTGCGCCATGCCCACCAAACCAGGAGACATCTCGGAGGCGAACGCCCACCTCATCGGCTGGTGGCTGCAGCTGCTCGCAACGGGTAAGCACTGCGCACCCCAGCATGCGCTACACAGTGGCTCACTTGCTCGTAGGGGCGTACTTCGTCTACCTGCCTCACTGCTTGGTTATTCTCGGCAGGAAGCTGAGGCATGGCATGTCCCCCTGGCTTCCTGCAGCATGCTTCGTCATCTTCGCTGCCACTGTCTTGGTATGTGCCTTGCTGGATGTGGATTGTGTACTGTTCCTCACCTTCTCTTAGGACTTCGTGGTCGGATTCATCCGGACATACCAAGGCTACTCCGTGCACGGCACTGAGAAGCCCGACCCTGAGGCATTGTATGCCAACCCGTCATCGACCCTCTCTCTCCTGAAGAACGCGATGAACATCGTCGTGGCGATCATCTCCGACGCAATCATCGTAAGTCGCTAGACACTCATAACTATACGTACTCGACAGTGTCTGACGTTATCTACAGGTGTACCGGACGTTCATGGTATGGAACATGAACATCTGGATCATCCTCGCTCCTGTAGGGCTTCTTCTTGGTGACACCGGTGGGCAACTCAACTTTACTAAAAATGTACAGCTGGACTGACGTGCGGCGGCGTCGTGACAGCTGTCGGCATTTGGGCCGTCTGGACTCTCGCACAAACCAAACCCGGAGCTATCCCTATCCTGGCCGCCGTCTCCGTCCGCATTCGTTACTTTTTCATCATCACGTTCGTTCTCAACATCCTCTGCTCTGGTACGCTTCAATTACTCGCTTGTGGAACCATGGTGCATGACGTCGCTGACCCGGTTGTTTGCTGGCAGGCCTCATTTGCTACAAGATTTGGCGTATACAGTCCAAGGTCACCCGCGACTACACTGGGCAGCGCTCCTCGACTAGCCGGGTGCTCGAGATCATCATTGAGTCTGGTACGCCTGCGTTATGGGGGTCAATGTACTGCACAGCGACGAACTGAGCGTCCTTTACAGCCAGCATATACTGCGCCCACCTTCTGATCCTGATCATCACCAATGGTCTCGGAACCAACTACTTCTTCATGTTCCTTGACCCAGTACGTGTTTCAGTTCTCCCTTGTATTCGTATTCCCATCTGACCGCCCATCCCACAGCTCCCTCCAGTAGGGGTACGTATCTGATCTTCCAGCGTCCCGATGACCACGGTTCGCAAGCAAAGTAGCTGACTCCCTCCGCTTATTCCCCCCACAGGCTTATGTGTTCTCGATGCTCATCGTCCGCACACGCGCTCAGAACAACGACAATGGGACGTCCGTCGCGTCCACGACCATCCGCTTCCGGGGCAGCCGGAGCACACGGCCACCTATCGCCGTTGGCGTCGAGATCGACCTCGAGCGCGTCGTCGACACCGAGAGCGTCATGAGCCCCGCCCGCATGTACGACCCCAGGCGAGACACGCACATGTATCTCGGACAGGGCAAGGACCTCTCCCAGGACAAGGACTCCATGTGAGTCCGCCTCGTCTGGTTCCGGTTCGTACTCCGATCGACCGGTGGGCCCTCGAGGTCCGAGGTCCGTGGCCCGAACCCTGGGGCTCTACCGGGGCGCATTCATGGGATGCAGGGCAGGACTCATGACACTATGTATGTTTAACTTGCTGTGTGTACGTTGTAGTGTACTACCCCGCTGTAAAATGGGCTGTAGTGCTGTAGTAGGGCTGTAGGGTGCATCTTGGCGCCGCTGTGTATTCCAATCGTTTGGCCAATCTACCAGTGTCTAGGTGGATTCGAATCCCATGAGGACATCGGTACCGGTGGATGATCCTCCGGCGAACTCTCGTAGCATGCTCCAAGATGAACAACGGCCAAGATATTGATGAAACCCGCTCTGAAGCCTCCGCGGGCGTTACGCTCAGGGAGATGAGTTTGACAGCGTCCTTGGTTGGAAATCGTATACGTCGGCGCCTCACCCGGTAGTTCCTTGGCAGCGAGTGCGCCACGAAGGTTTAGCAGTACCTGCATTGATTTCGTGCGGAACAGCATACGTACAGCAACCCTCCATCTTCATCTTCTTCTGATGTATGACCTCCGGCCTATGGTGATGCTGGGAAACTTTGCAGACAAAGTGCAGCCGTTCGGGTTGGCCGAAAGCCACGGTCCGAGCTCGCCGTCACATGAATGGGCGCCGTAAATGGTGCGCAGCACCTTTATCGCACGCGGCTTGAGCTGCTAACCCAAGGGAAGGTAGCTCAGAAGAATGCGCCTGGGAGCGGGTCCGTCGGCCGCGGGAGATACATCGCAGAAGGTGAGGTCGGAGTGAATACTTCTGGATGCGGGCGCTGAATTACCCGCGCTCGATGATCGCGTTGCACCCAATAGAAGGGACCCCGCAGACGAGACGTTGCAGGAGCACTTAAAGCAACTGTACGGAGTCTCCGGACAAACTTCATGCTCATGAGAATGTCAACGTGGCACCGTCTGCCTGGACGTCATATATCAGCCACGAAAGCTCTACATAGCTACACTCACATACTATACACCGCTTTTTGCGCGTTTCGCACCTGCAGGCCTGGCGATTCTTTGGGAGATAGCGAAGACTGCCGATTAAGATGCGGCGTCTACACCGTCCGCAGTCCCCCGGGCCCCGGTCCAAAAATTAACCGTGTGTTGAGTACCAGCCTGAGCGTGGTCAACGATTCGAAAAAGCCATTAGGGGCTCACTGTAGTACTTTCTGACATGGATAGACGCAACTAGTACTTGGCCCAGATGTTTCATTAAAAGCGTTGGTAGTGAGTTTGGCCCAGATGTTTGTTGGTAGTTGGTAGTGAGTTGCCCTGCCAGTGAATGGTAAGTACAGGTCAACAGTCAAGTAGCGTAGTGCCAACCGCCCGTATGCCCCTCATGGCGCTTAACCTCGCCACGTGGCTGCACTTATGTTGAACGCCTTGCAACAGTTCCGGCGGCTTGAACCTGAACCACGTACATCTGCATGCAAGGGTCTCCTAGACCTTACTGGAATATCCCTACGTCACGACTCGCGCACTCAAATGTGTGTCAAAGTATATGAGACAAGCTGTCTTGGTAGTCAAGTCCGTTGATCAACGTGTACATCTGCGGTAGTAAGGACGTGCATACCGCATGATTACACAGGCAAGTACTAAGAAAAGCTGCTCTGGGCTGTCTGATTGCTCTGACGCTATGATAGCTGTTCGCCGCTTGCAGGAGCTAAAGCATGATGGCTACGAGCGTGAGCTGGACACATCATCGCATCTGCCACATCGAAAAGCCGTCCAATGATTGGTCGGTATGGCTTCACTATCTCCGCATTGCACCACATGACATTGTAGCATGACTCCGTGCTGCATGGCCTGCTGTGATCTATGTAAACGACATGGCATGATAGACGTCTACGACAGGTAAGATGGCGAGCCACTTGGTCGCTCCGCGCGGACGGCGTCTACACTGCCGGCCAAGCTGCCTCCGCCTCTGGTTCGCTTGGTACTTGCAGCCTCCCGTGCCCATAATTCGTTGTTTGGGTGGAAGTGTAATATTCATGACCTTAGATATTCTCTGCAGTCTGGAGACCATGACAACGGCGTTGATCGACATGAGAAAGACGACTGTCCACGGTGTTCTACAACATAATTACCTCCATCCTTGGGGCAACTTCATACTATGAGACTATGTACAGGCCAAGACTTAGATCAATGTGAGCCGTTTCCTTTCGTTTTCGACTGCTGTGAACTGACGCCTCCGTGTCGTCCAGGTATCTGTCAGTATCGGGTAACGAGGCTGTGAGTCCCAATGCCAGTGACCTGTCATATACACCCATCTGTCTGCGTCAATAACGCCACTAGATGTCTTCCTGTCTATCACTTGGTTTATAGCACTTTCAAGCTAATGCTAGCTCTGATGCATCGTTCCCCTCCCTTTACGTTCCTCAGCTCACCGGCTGCTTTGAGGACTGATAGAGCGTAATGGCCACCCCTCTCCACAGTGCTGCAAGCGGCAGCAGTGTTGCGGCTCCTCCACTTCTCCCAATCAAGGTGCCCGCGCTCGATAACACGTTCGGGGCCCTTCTCCTAGGAAGCTTCTTCGGTTTTATGTATGCATTCATAGTGGCATGGTTCTTATCACGTTGTTCACATATCCGTAGATTGTACGGATTGACGCTACATCAAGTGTATCGCTACTTTCGATTCCCCGCGTACGAGAAAGATCCAATATACGTCAAGCTCACGGTAAGCGTCTCGTATCCTCCTGGTCCGGGCTATGTCTCAACTACGGTTTTGACTATTAGGTCATCTCAGTCCTGTAAGTACGGTGCCGACAATCTTGCACCTGTGTCTTATAGGCTCTGTCAGCATCCTGGAAACCCTGCATACGGCACTGGCAATGCATTTATGGTCAGTACGCCTGAGGAACGCGCGAATCCACCGCGGGCTCACACAATGGGTAGTTACTATTATCTCGTGCAGAATTACTTTCGGCCTCAAGCACTCCTGAAAGGAATATGGTACGCGACTGGGATTGTGAATCGCGGATAGTGCGTCAGCTGATTCTGTGCAGGTCGGCAGATGTGAGTGGATATCGCTACCTGCCTCGTCGAGCTGACCCGACCTCTGTCTTATAAGATGCTTCCCCTCATCACGGTAGGCTACACTGAATTTGACATGCTGCACGAGCCTCGCTGATCTGCGCTACAGGGCCTCCTCATCATGGTGACGCAAACGTGAGTGTCGTTGGATCATGTATACTGTTCATGATACTGATACATGGGATACCAGGTTCTTTGCACGCCGTGTTTTCTTGCGTGCGTGCCCACATGATCGAACGAGTGTTCAGCGACGTTTAATCAAGTATGAGTGCAGTCAACCGTAGAACTGTCGTGATCGTGGCCTTAGTCGTGAGTCTGAATTTCTGATGGACGCGACTCAAAGCGTACGGGTGGCGGCGATCTGACAAACGTCCAGTTACTACTACTCCTAGGACAACTTGGTAAGTTCCCGAGGGGCTTGGCGGTTACTTTGAAGATCTCAGCGCGTGTCTTTCGCTCCTCGTGCAGGTTTCGCGACCGGTAGGCATCGCAATAGCTTCCCTAAGCAGTTTCCGATAGAACTGAACATGATTGTCAGCGTGTACGGTTGAAGCGTAAGTCTCTACCTCACTTGGGCCCTACAATCCCAACTCATATTCCGTTAAAGCATCATACAGCCGGACCTCTTTAACGTCGAGAATCTGCAGGTATGGCACGCCGGATCGGTATATTGACTTTCCGGCAATACTCAACGTTTCCCACTTTCACAGTGGCTATCGATCTGCGCTGTTGCGCTGGTCATTGCCGCTGATTCCCTGCTCACCTCCTGTTTGACGTACACTCTGTACCGCAGTCGGACGGGCATTAAATCGTAAGTGCCAGTTTGACCGATCGCGGTGTAGCACCGGGGTCATAGGACCTCGCATAGGACCGACTCGATACTCAAGCTACTGATACTGTACACCATCAACAACGGTACGTCACCATTCCGTATCTAGTGCGGAGTATTCAAGCTGACTGTCTCGACAGGGCTCCTTACGGGGTAAAGTCGTATGACAGTCACTCATGTCACTTCTACTCACATTCGAGCACCCTTGTAGCACACTCAGCACAATAGCTCTCTTCACGGCGAGTTTACTACCTCTCCGTATGATCAGATCGACACTCAACAATCGCTCCGACTGCTCCTAGGCGATTATCTACCCGCACGCACTCATAACAGATGGGCTCAACATATGCGTTGTCAAAGGTACATCCCTCTGAATCGTAGCGTATCGCTTAGATTCTGACGTCGGTCCTCATACAGCATATGCTAACACATTGCTCTCTGTGTAAGCGGGTTCTGATCCCACTTCAAAACAGTGGCTGAGACGCGATTGACAGGCTCAATTCCCGCCATCTCCTTCGGGAGCATCAGGCGCAAGCTAGGAGAGCGGCGTATGTCAAAGGTGGAGATTATCGCGTCACAGAGCAATACCTCACCACAGTGGCTCCGGTTCGTCACCTTCCTATGTCCATACCATATCGCAACGGCTGACCCTGTACAGTCATTTGCGCAGTACCAAAGTACTTCGCAACCTGTGCTACACATCCACATCACGCAGGACGTCGTCGACGATATGTCAATTCACTCGGCGTACCAGGACGACCCAACCGCGTACAACATAAACATCAGTGACGGCGCGCTTCCGGGCGTCTGATATCCGCATGGTCAACCTATCTCAGCAAAGTGCAATCTGGCACCCGTCATGTTCCGTTCCCAAGCCTCTGTCGTTCCCAGCGTGACCCTGTATATGCAAAGCTACAGTCGTCTGTCGTGCGAAATCGCTATGTCCTCTCATATAACGACGGTCTCGGATCCCATTGCCAATGGTTGAATTGTTACCGAGTATACTCCATGCAGCAAGAATACTGGCGTTCTGCTGCTGCGAGCAAGCGTCAGAGAGGTGATGGCGTGCGACAAACGCCATATATGGTTGATATGTTCCTGCCCTCGTCGGCCGTCCCTTGATGCAACAAAATCCCTGCGGACGCCCATCAAGCCTGGTTTCGCTTCGCACCGGCGCATGCGCCTGATGCCGGTATATCAAAGTTCGCAATGTATCGATATCTCATTGACAAGGCCTGGCAGAGTCCATGAGATGAGCGCTCTTCAGCCTCATAAAGACGACGTCAACACCCCGCCCACGATCCACCTTTTCCCTGGGCAACCGTCAATGCCCCTACCAGATGCCCGTTATACCGGGGGACATCAGCGAGGTCAATGCGAATCTGATCGGGCTGTGGCTGCAACTCCTTGCAACAGGTAGGGGCTGTCTACGGAATCGCTCCGGGGACGTCTGGGTTGATCAAGTTGGTTCGCAGGAGCGTACATCGTGTATCTGCCACACTGCGTAGTCATATTGACTAAGAAGCTAAGGCAGGGCCTCTCAAGATGGCTTCCCGCCGCTTTCCTACTGATCTTCGCTGCCACAATGCTTGTAGGTCCATATATCTGATGTCGAGCTCGGGTATACTGATGTGTGAGGGCCACCAGGACGTTGTTACAGGCCTCATCATGGCGTACGACGCCTTTGCTATTGAAGGAGACGGCGAGGTACCAGATCCCGACGTGATATATGGGAATCCGTCGTCAAAGCTTTCGCTCATGAAGAACGCGATGAATGTCGTCGTGGCTATATTATCTGATATAATTATCGTGAGCTGTCGTCCTCGCTGGTTTCTTCCTAGTGACGACCAGGAACGTTTACTTCGGTATGCGGCAGGTTTATCGGACTTACGTTGTATGGAATCTGAACATATGGGCCGTACTTACCCCGGTTGGCCTTCTCGCGAGTGATACAGGTGAATCGTCCTGTCTGCCTATGACCCAACCGTATAATAGATGCTAATTTCCGAGTCGAAACCTTTGAGCTGTTGGGATCTGGGCCATCTGGACACTCGCGCAGACAACGCCAGGGGATGACATCTCCGCCTCTGTGACTCTTCGCGTTCGCTACTTCTTCATAATCACCTTCGTTTTGAACGTACTATGCTCAGGTGTGTAGCCGCTATCGCCGTGGTGCCAGAGCCCACGCTGACTTAGAATACCATAGGAATGATCTGCTTTAAGATCTGGCGAGTGCAATCGTTGTTTCCTAGAGAGTTCAGTAGCGGAGAGTCGTATACCCGCAGGATACTGGAGATAATTGGGCAATCAGGTATGTTGCATGCCTCCGTTGACTCTCAAGAGGACTTGAGCTCATTTCCGCTGATGCAATATGCTACAGCCGCGATCTACTGTGCACACCTGCTGATTTTGATAATAACTAACTGCTTAGGCACAAACTACTTCTTCATGTTCATCGTGCCCGTACGTCGCCTGGTATATGCTAGTACATGATACCAGATGATTGACCTACCACTCGCTTCGATCCAGCTTCCGCCCGTCGGAGTAAGTCAACAAACTGTCGTCCGAGAGCAAGACTGATCTGCTCATAATAGGCCTACGTGTTCTCCATGATCATCGTCCGCGCTCAAGAGAGCATATCTAAACGAGGAATGGCGGCCCCACCTACATCTCTCCGCTTCAGCAGTGCCACATCGCCTCGAGGGCCCACTGAGATTGCCCTCGAGAACTTCTCTGATGCTTAAGGGCATCTTCCATCGACGGATACGCAGAATCCAAAGAGGACGTCTTACCTGGATGCAACTTGGACTGCATGGCGAGCGGCGGTCAGGCCATCGCTGAGGACCCGGGTCTTCTTGTACGTTAATCCAGTCGGTAGCACACAACATCGATCGCGCTTCCATAGAAGATGTATTCACTGCAGAGAGCCTTCCATGATGCATGTTGAACGTTGGTCTAAAGCTCGAGGGAACAATGCCCAATCCCCAGCTTGAGCGTTTTATGGCGTGCCTTTGCCGGAGCCGTCGGAAAGCATGGTCTTGCAAACCAGCCATTGGTGTAGCGGGCCCGGAAAAAGACAGTCCTTCCGTCTTAGGGAGGAAGCGGCGATGGAACTAGTCTCTGATTCACTCAGGCGTTCAGTAGCATCATCTTGACTGGGTGGTCGGATACTAAGTACGACCCGCTTTTGTTGAGTAGTAGTAGGAAGTAGGCGCGTCTGTTGCAATATTGAGTCTGAATGAGTACTACTGTCAGCGAGCAGATAGGAGCAGACGGGTACTGGAGTGGGTACTCTATCATTACCGGAGCCTATTCGCATAAATTAGCTCCTCCCCGGCTCGTGGCCGGTCCACAGCTACACTGCCCATCGAACAATGCGATGCCGCAAGCTCAACGGCGCACCATGGGAAGTTCGAGTCATCTGAGCATGAACAAAACTCAACCTTAGACGTGAGATGTATGAAACCACATAGATCTCCCGCTCATGCGGTTATCTATAGGGGATAGCATCCGACGAGGCATCTACGGAAGGACGGACAATCATAGCCAGCCCGAAGGCCCGCAGAGATACTCACGGAGTCTGTGCTTACATCTCATGACCTGCGGGAATGAGCTTCGCGCATTCCGCCCGGCATTGCGAACTAGGCACAGCCTACTTCCGGTCGAGCAAATCGCACTATCGCAGCGTCGTCCATATGCCGACGTTCCTTCGAAATCGTTCAATACTGTACGGAAACCGCTATGGCCATATCGTCAAGTCTTGTGATCGTGTATAGGATAGCAGGATGCGATAGGGCTGAGAGAATTTGTGGGGAGGTATAAATTGAAGCGAAGGTAGATGGGCGGCCTCGAAGTACACGCAGGGAAGGCCAGTACCACCATGCGTTCCTCTCTGAACCACATTCCGCAAGCAGTGCGGAGCTTGCTCGTCCTCTCTTTCATTTCCCTCTCGCTCGGTTTCGCACAGGCAGCATCCACCGCTCGTGCAGTTCCGCCCACATCTGCGCCGTTCCACGAGGCTGGTATCTTCGCACGACAATGCGCGAGCACCGACATCTGGCCCAAAGGCCCGGGCAGCGCGCTCGTCCCGCAGGCCCCCACCGCCGAGCTGCGCGACATGCTCTCCCAAATCGACACGGGGCGCATCAACGCGACGATTGCTAAGCTCGTGTCGTTCGGGACCCGCCACACGCTCTCCAGCCAGACAGACCCCGTGCGCGGCATCGGCGCGTCGCGCGACTGGCTCGCGGCAGAGATGCGTAGCATCGCGAAGGGCGCGCGTCCTGGGACGAACGTGACGATCACCGTCCCGAGCTACATCCAGCAGCCTGCGAGCCGTATTCCAACCCCGACGAACATCAGCGATGTTGTCGCGACCATTCGTGGTGCCACCGATCCGAACAGGGTCTACGTCATCACGGGCCACTACGACTCCCGGGTGACAGACATCATGAACTTCACTGACGACGCACCCGGCGCGGACGACGATGCCTCGGGCGTGGCAATCGTTTTGGAGCTCCTGCGCATCATGATCCAAAGACCACCGCCTCCGGCGACTATCGTCCTCGCTGCTGTGGCTGGGGAGGAGCAGGGCCTGTATGGGGCAGACCACCTCGCGCAGATTCTCTTTGATGCCGGTGCCGACGTCCAGGGAATGTTTACCAACGACATCGTGGGGAGTCCGAAGGGAGATGAAGGCGCGATTGACCCGTTCAGCATCCGGCTCTTCGGACAGGGCATGCCGACTACCGAGAGCGCATCCACCACGGCGACTCGTGAATCCATCGGAGGGGAGAACGACAGCCCAGCGCGCGAGCTCGTACGATTCGTAGACGAGGTGGCGACCAACTCCGTGACGGGGATGAAAGGTGTGTGCAGGGTTATCGCAAGGTCGCAGAATAGCACCTCACAAAACCACGCGCAGTTCGCGTCATCTACCGCCTCGATCGCTTCCTGCGTGGAGGAGACCATGAGCCGTTCCTGGAACGTGGCTTCCCTGCTGCGCGGTTTACCGAGCCACACGAGAACTTTGCGCACCAGCACCAGGATGTGCGCGTCGACGCCGTCACGGGCGAGCAGTTCGGCGACCTCATCGAGTTTTGCGACTTCGACTTCATCGCGCGCGTCGCCAAGGTGAACGGAGCCGCGATGTGGTCTCTCGCGCAAGCGCCGGGCACGCCGAAGAACGTGATGCTGGACACGTCCGTGCTCACGAACAACAGCACGCTGCTCTGGGAGATGGGGAGCGACGAGGGCTTGGCCGGGTACGAGGTGCTCTGGCGTCCGACGATAGCGCCGTTTTGGACGAACACGATCCCAGTCGGCCTGGTGAATAAGGTCACGGTCGACCTGTCAAAGGACAATGTCGTCTTTGGGGTGCGCGCGGTGGGAAAGAACGGCTATCGTAGTCCTGCTGCGTTCCCGTTCCCGACGTAGGACATCATGACGTGAAGAGGGATGTATGGTTCTCATATAAAAATGGGCGGAATCATGATTGTTGGCGCTACTGCCGCTGTAGATTGCATGTATAACGTCTGGCAGCTCACGCGCATGAGTTTAGGCGCACGGAATTGAATGACGAATTGACATGCTCACCGGACCTCGCTGTAAACGGCAACCCCATGCAGAGGGATATGAATGGACTAGAACGGAAAGTAGCAGGAAGATTGGCGCTCCAGGTAGAGATCAGACCACAACAATCTCGGTCCTCTATAGCCATAGCGACGAGTGTGGACGAGTGACGACCAAGAAAGATCCACACGGACCCACAGCTGGATATGGTAAGGTACGAGTCGCGCCATCGTCGAAGGAGTGCGAGTTTGGTAGCGAAGAAGACCGACCTAGAGAGCATCCAGCAACCAGGTGAGAAGCCCGTCTACTCAAGCGCCAGCCGAGTCAGCATACCAGCAACGTCCCATCCCCAAGAGCGCTTCAGTTCGCGAGGAACATCCAGGGCGTCACGCGCAAAACAGAACGAGCGTCCAAGACAGGCATCCAGCTCCGGATCTCATCCACGAGGTCAGGGATAGTCGTCACGCTAGCGGGAGGAACCTTGAGCAGCCAGACAGTCACCATCTGCAGCGAGGAGAAGTCGTCTCTGGAGAGGATGTCTGCGACCTCCGCCCAAAGAGACTTGAGGGTTTCGAGTTCGACAAGCTCAGATATTCTAAGGTAAAAGGTGAGGTGGATGAGGTTGGAAGGTGATAGTTGATCCAGTAGATACGGCAGGTAATAAGCGGACTCTGCGTCAATGTCCCTGACGTGAAAAGTCCGAAGGGAACAATTGTTCGACAAATTCATACGGTTATCTACCAATCTCATCGGGTGAGTGTTTTGCATAGGGGCGAGTAACGGATGACGTACCTCGTGTCCAGAACCTCAACGACACTTGAAAGTGAATCAGATTCGATCCCAGCCTTTCAACCAACCTCTGGATAGCGGGTAGATCGTTGCCGTCTTGCTCACGAATCTGGAGGTCGTTCAACGTCTCCATAGAAGGCGTGCAAAGGAGCCATTCGATCAAAGGCTGAGTTGCGCCCCTGCGTGCTGGATTGAACCACAGAAGCTGCAGGTGCGGTACAGGCGATTTCCAGGAATATTTTGAATAGCGAGCCTGAGGAGCTATGCGCCACCCAGCATTGTCGACGAAGAGTCGAGAGAGCCGTTTGAATGAGCAAATGACCTTGCGGAATTCTACAAAGCTGTAGAAGTTACCATCCGAGAGCTTCAGAGTCGTCACAGAGTCAAACTGAGTGCAAACGAGAAAAAAGCTGGACGGAAGAGGATACGTGTCCCAGATGTACTTTCCTAACGTTAGAAAGAAAGTTCGAGGGAGAGAGCGGGGCGATAAGATCAAGGGGAAAAGATGGAGCCATGGTCGTTCCTTGTCTTCCCAGAGCTGTAGGGAATGGACGTTCTCCAGGGCAGAGGCTATGTGGGGGGCGGTGCGGATGCGCACGAGAGCGTCGAAAGCAGTACGGCCTGCGATGGAGGTGCGATAAAAGAGATTGTAGCGACTGGGTGGAAGCCATTGGCGGCATGTGAGCGCACAGCTACATAGCGTCTCCCGGTCGGCGACGAAGTCGATGACCCTTTCATAGACGTCCTGAGGGAGTGGCATGTCTCGTGAGTGTGGCGTGGAGATACGGTGTGAGAAGAGTAGCCAAGGCGGTGCGTAAGCTATATGGACGTCGTGGAGCATTGGCATTGGGGATCGTACGCGCTGGAAGGCGGTGGGTAGTCGAGGCTGTGCGACTTCACAGTCGAATCGTCAGTTCATATACTCATCGCCGACGCCTCCGGAGGTACAAGCCCTACGGTCAGGAGACGGAGCAGATCGTGGATATTGCATCTAATACATGGAGATTAGTATAGCGGACTTTGTCGAACTGAACCACCACGGGGTGGTCTGAATCGCACATGAATGGCATCTAACGGGAATTCTCGGTGATTCAGCCGAGCAAGAAGCCTCGTGTCATACATCTTTTTGGGGGTTACGTTTGGGGAGCCTATAACGGTTCCAGGGCAAAAGTCACTGCACCCGTTGTGGTTGACCTGTCTTCGATGGCCTGGACACGAGAATAAATCGGTGTACGAACCAGGGATTTTCACAGACACAGACGTCGATGCGAAAGCCACCCCGTACGTGGCACTGTATTGTCGACGTTACAGGCATTGTTGCACAACTTGACTCACTGGCGAGAGCATACGTTCGAGTTCGAGTATATGTTTGCACAAGTACTTCGACCGGGTCCGTGGAAGAGTCGGCTTCGGGCCTATCTCTTTCTACCGCAAGGAAAAGCCTCAGAAATCTGCCGAATCATCGCTACGATCTAATGTAGTCGGAGAAGCCGCAAGGTATCGCAGCAACGACGAGATCCAAAGCACGGTCCCAGCGTCGATCTCGAGAAGCAGGCAACCACTCAAAAGACCGAAGCGCGTCAGTGATGAGCAAGGTTACCCAGATAATAGTCCATTCAGGGCATGTCGGATAGCATCCTATCGCAGCTTTAGAGAGCGTACATGACGGTATGAAGCAAGATGATTCGTATGAGACGAAAAATTCATGTGCCCAGCGCTAGCTATGTACGTATGGGCGCTAACGCAGGATCTAGACGCCGAGCCCCGTCTCTAAATCTGTCTGAGTCAACGTAGATACAATGTGCCAGCCTCGCAGTACGAATTGACCGGTATGCCGCTAAGCAAGCATCAGTACACCTTGTAGAGTGGGACGATGTTTACGGCATGCAGAAGAGTAGCTTCGCATACAGGTTGAGTCTCAATTTCAGCGCATACTCAGGTCCGCAGAGGTGCCTCTTAATTCCAAGTCAATTTCCACTGCGGCGACGGGCTTTTCTTCCACAATGCCGCGCAAGGCGGCGTGATGCCGTACGGCCTATACGCGCCATACTTTGTGAGATTCATCGACGAGACTTCAGCGGTCGTTCCATTACTGACACTGACATCTCCACTCACCAGAAGTATCCGACGCGTCACAAGGGCATCACTCATGACGCCCTTGAGCATTCAAGAGCATGTTATGATCGGCCGAGGAGCCCGCAGCACCTACCCTGCAAGCTAGTTGTACATTGTTAACAGTCTCACTGAGCAGCTGGGTGGGTCACGCTGGACAGGACGAGTTCTATGTATGAACATTTGCTGAGACACTCTCTAGTGCACCCTACGCTTACAGCCTCAGGTAGTTACTGGCACAACCGAGTCAAACGCTGAGAGTACTGACGGTCAGACAATTCCAGTTCTCGTTAACGGAGCGAATCGACAAAATATCCGCTTCGACGGCGTCTACCAATCTCTATCTACGTCGAGCCGGGAGCTGGATGAACCTAGGCCTGCGATGCAAACACAATCATTCAAGATGGCAATGTAATCATTACACGAAGCAGCACATGCAGCTGGACATGCCACGGGCACCACAATGAGTGATGAATGACATCGTCCCATCCAGATGATTTTACTCCATAAGGTCGATCAGCGCGGTAGCATCTCGTTTTGCACCATTCTAATGCTTCTGGAACTCAAGTCTCGACACCTCAACGTGGGCTGTGCCTTGGACGGACGTCAAGGTGGAGTGCAATACTCGTAAGTACCCTACGGAGTAGAAAGGTGCGCATGCGGCTGACAGCCACAGAAGAAGGGCCGGTGACCGGATGAATATGCGTGGCAAGTCGTCAGAGTTCATCGCTACACGTAGTAGGATGTATCTTGACGTTTTCTATGCGACAGGTGACAAGGCAAGAGATGGATGTGGATGGACTAATCGTTCGGGCACGAGTAGTTCCGACATCTACTATCCAATATTCAGCCATCGTACGATCACGAGGCTCAGGGTCGAGCCACACAGAACTCCATCCTATCGGCACAACCCATCCCCCATACTGATTAGTTCACGGTATGTACTGATGCACTGATCCTGTAGAGCAGTAGATCGAGGACACTTACAGCATAGAAAGGTTTTCAGCGTCAGTGGGCCACACGCCTACGTGTGCAGGATTCGGCATTCAGCCACATGCATCTTCCATCATGGGCGCATCGAACACGTACGATACGTGGCCGGAGCTGGCCTGCGTTCAACGCAGTCTTGAAAGCGAGCGTTCACAACTTGCTGAAGTTCCCGCGATCTCTGGGACGCATGGCAGAAGCTAGCCCCCAGAGTGGCCTATCGCCCCAGCGCAAGACCACCCCGTACCGCCGATACCACCACGAGCCATATCGCGTCGGAGCTTGATAACTGAACCCCAACCGTCAGACGTTCGACGCATGGAACCACAATACGCTACCGAGACCACCAGCACGTCCCAAGACACCCGGGGCGGCACTCGTGAGCGTGTCACGGTCCGGCGTTTGGTGGACTCCCAGTGCGGGTTTACGCTATGCCTGATTTCACCTCCGATGTCCTCTCGGGCCAAGCACCCGACGTGCAGAACGATGGAGCACGAGGTGTGGAAAATGGAAGACAGATGGCCGCCACGCAACCCTCAGGCGGGCGGCGTCGTAGCGCAGCTCGCTGCTTACGTGGCGCCAGTCGGTCCCCGTGTTCTACGGATGGCGCCCCAGAACCATCGCGTATTGAGCTGGTCGTGAGGCGACTATCGATGCTAGCAGCTGGGGGCAAGGAGGACAAGTCTGAGATAGGCGACACCGTCGCTCCGGATTCTACTCAAGCTTCGTATCTTCCTCATCAGCCTAGCGTCTGAATTCTTCCTCGTCTGAGCGTCTCTCTAAGGGAGGATGATAATACGATCGCACTGAGCATCCCCCAGACGCCCGCTATACTCGTTATCATCGAGAACATCACCCTGCACACATATCCGCCTTGCTCGGCCGCGCTGGCGACGGAATGAAGCCCAAAATACAACATGGGCGCGCAGAACCCTCGACTACGCAGAACAGAACCAGACCATCCGACTTCCGCGTCGCCAGTGAAGCCTCCACGACGCCGGTACAGCACCGTTCTCACCCGACACATCGAAGTGCACGGAAGATCTAGGGTAGGGAATGGACTCACGGTGCCTCTGGCACTGGGCAATACCACGTTGAGCACTCCGAGTCACTTACTGACTCACTGCGGACTCAACAGCGAAGATGGCGCGATCGCGCGCTTCTTCGAGGCCTGCGTAGCAAAGCGCGAAACGACCTCGAATTGGCGATGAAGAACTTGAAGGTGCCACCACCGGTCGAGGGCATGGCCGATGCCATCGCAGAATGTCAGCACCGCGTTGAATCCGTCGCTCAGCCTTTCCGCGGGGATAGAAGCTAGTTATGCGCTCTTGCAAGGCGTCGATTCTGCGGTAGGTCGTCTGAGCGGAGTTGCCTACTAGTATACGATGTCGGCGTTCTGTGGGTGCGCCGCCACGGTCGAGCCGACGGATAGTGGAGAAGAGGGGCTACGCACACGGGCCCATGGTCTCGGCCCAGATCGCAGAGGCGTGGTCATGGCCAGAGGTTGATTTCGAGATAGCCGAAGTTGTAGGGGAGATGGTGTGAAGGTACGCCCACTCAGCAGCCAAATGTGCAGATACGGTGACTTACCAATGCCTCAATCTGCCAGATACTCTGCCAATCCACACCACCGGACTTGAATAGCAGTCTCTCGACCAAGTGGATATGAATGCGATAAGACCGTGCGGCGCCGCCGGTGCAAGAGACAAGTCCCCGGCAGACTCGAGCCAGATAGTAGAGCGAGTCGCACGATTCCCACTGTCGCCCCAAGATACCAGCTGCAGATCTCCTCGGGAGTCGCAGCTGCGCCACGGGGCGTCCGACGGCACTCCCAAGACCCGGCAACCATGCCCGCAAGTAGCAGCTTTGGTGCGCGTTCGGTGTCCATCTGCTCGACGTCGTTCCGCGGGAGAGGAAATATGCTTACTTCTATTCAGTGCTCAGAGCACCCTGTGGATCCTTCGTGAGAGCGATCGGTGCGCTGTTATCCCAGCCCGGCGGATTTTCCTTCCTCGTCGAAGGCGCATGTTGATGTTGATGTTGCTATTGCAATCGTGGCTGCATCAGAGCGTAGATGCTCGAGTTTACTAGGCCCACTTCCAATTGGCCGGCGCTTCTCGACTTCGCCTGGGTGTGCAACGTCATACTAACGCCGTGCGTGGGTGAGAAGGTTCGTTCCTGCCTTCTCACGAACACACAAAGCTGCTAGAACATACGCTGAGTAAACATGTCGGACACAGGTGGACTTGTGGCAGCTACCTGCGCGTGGTATTCCAGTTCCAGGCCTGTTTGAAGTTCTAGTCACCGTCTTGGCTACTAGCGCGAGGGCACCGGCACGCGTACCGCACGAGACGCAGTTGCGCAAACATGCCAATCTGTCAAAGCCAGTTCCAACATCGGACGAAAGAGGGTCCGGTGCAGGGTAGAGAAGGGGCCTACTAAGGAACACATGCCACGCCCAACTCGGTAGATCTTCATGCCGAATAAGGGAGCTTCGAGTCGGAACGGACTTGAGGGGCCAGGGCAGCACCCCCACCCACGGGCTCGTCGCTCTTGGCTGCATCGCTGTAACCACGCTTCGGGTGGCATGGGACGACGTTACGCCCGAGGAGCAAGGCAAGTCAGACAGACGGGCGCGACTTCTGATGGCGATGGAGGACGACTTGGGGGTCCGTGGACGACGACACTTACTATGAGGATTCTCCGAGGGGATGAGCTCTTGGGATTCAAGGCGTGCCGAGAGGCCACTAGAGCTTTCCAAACACTTCCACGAATACAACGTGTCTGGAGGTATCGTCTGATATTCGAGAGAGACAGATGGTACAACACATACCAGGGCACGGCACGCGCCGCCACCAGCCACAAGACTCGGCCTAGAGGTTGTGATGTGCAGTCATGAATGCACACGGTGACACTATCACGCAGGCATCTCCTATCGCGACCGGGGATCAAGGTAGCGACGATCCTCTTGGGACGCTGCTGCGCGGAAAACGTGCAGCTCTAGGGTGGACTAGACACTGGAAAGACCGCGGTAGGACCGTCGGTGGATGTACAAGCGCGCGGCGGGAACCGTAACATACCGGTAGACATGGGCAAACTCGGAGGGCGGCGCCTCCGAGCCGTTGTTTTATAGTTCGTGGCTCACCGGAGGATATCTCACCTTTTGTCATGTTGTTCCGAGGGTGGGTTACAACATCGCTGTGCACAGTGAACGAACTCTCGCGGAGGACTTCGGTGAGAATAAGCAGGAGATCATCATAGGTTCGAAGCCCCCGGTTCCCAAGTCGACCCCAACAGTATGGAGTGCTTTCAGACGCACACCATTGTGCCGTGGATAGGACCTCGTAGTAGACAGCTTGCGAAGAGATGACGTACGCGGGCAGCCATGCTTCTGTAACTTGAGCCTCACTGTAGGACAGGTCGTCTGACGTCTACGCCTGCTAGATGTCCTTGGAAATAATCCAAGGAAAATTCGACGAGACGACTGCCGGAAGCCCAAGTACACTGTCGCCCCACTTCGTGGTAGCCGAATGTCTAAGCCAAGAGGGAACAAGACCTAGGAGAAGTGGCCTTCGTGTAAATGGTGCGCGATGTGGACAGCACAAAGACAGACGTACGTACTATATATTGCGGGCCCGCGTTCTCTTCGCGTCCACGCAGACATAGAAGGGTAATACGTCCGTACCTCACGTCGCGCCCTCCCACCCTGTCTACACTTGCACGCCTCAGCGCAGTCGGTGGCACAGGATTTCAGCAAGCGAGTGCACACTGACTCACTAGCGTGAGGTAAGCGAGACTCTCCCTCGTGTCTCCCTTCCCTCGAGCTCAGAGGACGTTGTGAGACAAGCTTACTTGGCACGCTACCCAAGCAGTTGTCCCCTACCTTTCTTGCGTACCAGCCGCACAAATCGCCCCACCGTGCATGCATGCAGTGTGTTGTACCTAGACGCCGTAGGAAATCAGCGAATACGGCAGGCCCTGGCAAAATCCGAATTGTGACCGGCAACCTGTCGAGGAGAGTTAAGTTTGCGCGACGCGAGTGTCGTGAGTCTCGTAGCCCCTTACGGGAGAGATGGCCATACACGTGCCATGCCACTGCGGCAGCCAGAGCAGAACTTGGATGGAGGGTTGCCCGAAATGAACGGCCAGGTACGGGGTGGCAGGCGGGAGCTGGGAGAGTTACCGGGAGGTGCTAGAAGACAGGCGGAGGTTATCGTGAGCACCGGGAGTATGGGCGCGTTCTGGGGTCAGCAGCCCTCCTCGTCTATGCGGCGTCTGCACGGTATGTCATCGCAGACCTTCCCGTGGGTCCGTTTGTCCAGCCTTTGGCTTCATGGGGGCGCAGAAGTCGTCAAGGCTGACGTAGCCGATCGCGCAGCGCACTGGCTCAGCCACCGAGATGCAATGAAGCCACGGGCCCGGACGATGGGGGCCACCCGCGAAACGTTCGGATGGCACGGTGGCTCTCCCAGCCGTTCTCGTGCCTTCCATGCTTGCCCTAGCGGAACGTGTCGAGGGAAAAGAAGGCGGTCAGGCAGCCCTGTGCACGGCGGGGAAAGGAAGACGCCTTACCGCTTGGTGTCTCAACGGCAGAAGATGAAAGCATACCGGCCCGCACCGTGACGGTCGTCGCGGTCCAGCCAATCCTTGCCATTGTGTCCAAGAACGGCGGCGCAGAAGCTCGTGCCTACGACGGCGGCGGCGGGGGTGGCAGCCGACGGCGAGGCAGCTCTCTTGCCGTTCGAGTCGGTCGAAGCGTTCTGCGGTTGTCTTCGCCGCACGTCTCCATCAGATCAGCCCTGACGCGGACGGCCGTAAGGGACACCATGGCCATCAGTAAAACGCAGGGAAAGGGCCGATATATACCACCGCTACTTGCCAATGACTCAGTTTCCTCGATTGGACAACGGCTACAGAAAGCTTGAACATTCCAGAGAAAAAGGACAGTCCAGGAGGGAGCCTAATAGCAGTGTCCGATAGATGGCTCAAGCTTCGCGGCCGGTCAGACGTCGCGAGAGGGGCGCCGAACGCCACACTAAATGGGTGATATAGTTTCGGCTAGGGGCGGACGGATGAGAAGCAGAGAGACGTACCGCGTGGAGCATGGACGGCGTGCTGGAATGTCCGCAGAGAAACCCCCACGGCGTGAAAGTAGACCCGCGCCGTGTTCTTGGGCAACAGGTCCGTACTGAACGCCTGTACCGGCTGAAGAGTCTCAGGCGGGAATGAGGCCCTCCGGGGCTCCGTCCACCGCCGTTAAACATGACAGGGCTGGCGGAACGGAGTAGATACCGAGATGAAGCGAGCTACGGTCAATATCTTCACATCGATGTGTATGATGCACTAGTAGCGAGTAGAGCAGGATATGGCGGAACATACGGCAGTTGAGCTCGAAGAGGCATCATCACAGGTAGCAGACGCCGCCTTACGGGCGGAGCAGGAGCGAGCAACGAGCCTGTACGACGCGCCCGCGCGATCGCGAAGGAAACGGCGCCTTGTCGTTCTGCTTTGGATCACTGCGATCAAACCGCCATATCGACCCTCAACGCGAGCTTGAACACGTCTGACGAGCCCTTCGACGGGCTGCGGCCGCAAGATCGCGTAGTAAGTTTGGAGTTCAGGATCAACGTGCCTCAGGAGGGCTATCCCGGTCCAGGGAGGCCGAGGTTACGTCCTACTACCACCCGACGGCGGGCTTCGACGTCCAACGCTTGCTTCCGACGCCGATGACCTCCCGCTAGCTCAACCTCGCACTTCCATAAGGGCGGCCACTGCCGGGACGTCGTCATGGCTCGTGGTACACAGAAGGTGCAATACGTGTACGCACCGTTTGGAATGGACGAATGGACGCGGACAAATACGTGTTAGCTTGCATGACCTCCCGCCCATCGACGGGCAGTACGTAGTACCAGCCGTCGATGTGTCGACATGTCGAACCAGTGTGCTCGTCGAAAACCGAGGCGTTGGCGGGGGCTAGTAACGAAGGAAGCAGGCAGCGTTCAACGGTCCGTGTGCGGCCCTCACGAGGCGGAGGCTCGGTGGCACGGGACGGGACGGGATACCGCTCAATGGAGCACAAGGGGCCCTCTTCGCGTTACGAACTCTTACCGGCGCACGGAGACAGAGGGTTAGCCGCGGTCCTTGCCCAAAAAGGGCCGCGTCTTCGCAAACTGATCCTCCTGCGCACCCCCTCAGGGTCCGAGCCCCCCAGGCTCGAGGACGAGCTTGCGTGACCTTTTCGCTCGAGCCCCGCCCGCCGTCTGGCTCGTCCCTCGCAGAAGCCGGGAGCACGTGCAGGCCAGGAACATGGCCCGACGATAGTTCGGCAGCGAGGAACGCGCCACACGTGTTGCGACAACCAACGCGTTTCCTGGACGCCTGACAGGGCCGCCGACCGTCTGGATATCGATGGGCCTGAGCGTGCCGGTCGACCTGGCGAGGGGGGAATCGCACGGATCCGGAAGCGAGTGGCGCGGTGCAGGGCGGCCTCGGGACATGCATGGGCGACCGTGCAGAAAAGTGCAGCACGGGCGAGCAGGCTTGGGCCTACCTACCGGTCGGACTCGGTGCTGGACATGTACGTACAAGGCAACGATTGGACGCCATCCGCCCGGTGTGTAAGTACACCCGCCACCGTCACGTAGCAGCCCCAGCCAGACGCCCCAGCCACCTAGCCAGTCGCCAGTCACCAGTCGCCCGTCGCCAGTCGCCCGTCGGCCACTGTCCAGTCACCAGCCATCGATCGTCCAGCGATGTCTGCTCGCCAGACGGGCCCAAAGCCGCTCTGGCGTGGCGACGATAGCGCGAAGTGGTGCGTGCCCACCGCCTCCATTTCGCCCGCGAACTCACGCTCCCCACGGTGGCACTTATCGTCGCTGCGGCCGTTCCCTCGCTTGCGCCGCCTCCTTGAAGCTTAGAGGGAGAACATTAGCGGGGTGGGGGGAAGGTCAGGCCCGACCGGGCGGGTTTCTTCTGCCGACGTTCCATCGTCTGTGCCGCGCGCGAAGGTGCATGGGGGGGGGCGTGCGGAAATAACGAGGACCCTGGGCGATGTGGTGGCCACCTTCGACGGCCTGTCCATCATGCATCGTGGTCCGCGTCTCGGGCGGGGGGCATGACAGCGTCCCATCGTCATCCGGGAGGATCGAACCGGCCGCACACGTCTGCAGACGGGGGCGTCTTCGATGGCCGAAGCTGCTGCGTTGCGCATCCGACGCCGCGCGGGGGCACTGGGATGCACGAGGCTGGGACGGCCTCCCAGGGCACATTCCGTCCGCGTTCCATGCCGAGCCGCGACCTCGGCGCTGTTGGCGGCGCTGCGTTCAAGGTTTTAGTTGCACGTTTGGCGGGAAGATGGAGGGTGGGAGCGCCGTCATTGTTATCGTGCTGCTTCGTGATCCAGGCGTTGAAAGAGGGGACTAGTGGCCCCCCTCGGGGCCTGTCGTCAGAACATCACGACATATGGATGTCTATGTATGATGTAGACTTACGAGATGCGCGAACGTGCACATACGCAGCGGCTGCGATCGCATTGGGCCGGTAAGTGCCACTTTGCTGGATGTTGTGAGCGTGGGTACTATGAAGAGACGCTGATAAATGAATGGAAACCCACCCAGGAGTTTTTCTGACAACCTACGCCAGCTACCTGACTGCCATTCCTGGGTGTCTATCGCAAGGCCGTACCGTAGACCGAGCTGCGGGGCTCGTTCGGTGTGATGTGTCGCATGGGTGGCTGCATGACCGCAGACGGCAACTTTATGCTTCCTGCCCGCAGCGATTGTTAGCCAACATGCACTAGTACAGTAAGCTAGAGCTCACCCCCAACTCACAACTGTCAAAAGACAAACGCAATCTGGTCTAAGTCGATATCTGGACTCGGTGTGTTGTCCAACACCACATTCAAGTTCAAGCGCCGACTCCTCGCGTAGTAAGCGCCCGAAGTTCTGCGCCACACCGCCGCAGTCCGTACCGTGCTAGCATTCACCATCCACAAACCATACTGGTGGAGAACTTGAAGTACAGCAAGCAAAGGTGCGTGTAACATGCAACCTTACGATACACTCCACCAGCCAGAGCCTGAGCGGCATACGGATGGAATCGACCGCGCGCTAGAGGCAAAGTTAGGGCCGCCGCCCGAGATACACAAGCTGAACTCAATTGCTTTGCTCTCGGGGCCGGAGCTCCACCCAAGATTCAAACGTTAAAACAATTGGACTGTTCCGGGGCGCTCAGTATACAGGGCGCGCGCCAGTAGCAGTACTGTGCATTGAGGTGGTCAATGGCACCCCCGCAACCTGAGGTAGGCCTGCAGGCAGCACGACGCGATGGTGCATCCGAGTGGTGCAATCAGTAAGTAGGGAGTATATGACCACAGTGGACAAAACGCTGCTCTCGCACGCCCCGCACTCACAAGCACCCACCACCCGGCCCCGGATCTCGCACGGAACAAGACGCAAGATGCCCGGTAGGCATCTCAGTGTTCGCTGTCCAGGGCGCGATCCAGCACAATTTGACCACACCGCTGTGGTCGCACGGCGGCCACAGCTCCCGCGCGGCCACAGCAGCGTATCGCACAAGTTATCCAAATTCCACACAGCCTGAACCCAGCCTACAAGCCCAGCCGCTGGCGACATACACGCCGATCCGGTGCCAATAGCGCAAACATCATCATCAGCCCACCACGCGAGCCCCGGGCCCGCGCTCAGCACCTCTCAACACCTCTCATCGCTCCTCATTCAATAATCAATCCCAACGCAACGCATCTCCGAGCCAGACACCATTCTCGCCATCTCCCCGCTGCCCAGGCTCAGCGCTCAGCCCGCGGCTCGCCTCGACCCTCGATCGCTGCAGGTCACGCAACAGCAGTAGCAGTAGCAGCAGCAGCAGCCCCCAGTTCCCCGGCCGGCATTATGCCACGCGCAGCACGCCCCGTACTGCGCACCGGCGGGCTGCGGGCAGCCTGCAGCCTGCTGCCTGCTGCCTGCTGCCATGCAGCGGCGACAAACAGCCCAGGGCCCATATTAGGCGACGGGGCTCCCGGGGAGCGGACGTCGCTTCGCGAGGCTCCTACTCACCATTGCCACCACCGAGATAGCGCTGGTACAGTACAGTACCTACGCGCCCAAGCAGTCAAGCAGTCAATGGTAAGTAAGTGAATGGTGCCAGCGCAGGCGCTCAGAGCGAGAATTTAGAACTTGATGCAGGCTGTCAAGTGACAAGTGCGCGCGGCTGCGCAAGCGAGCCAACGCGCCGGGCACGCGGCCGCTCGCTCACGTACTCTTCTTTGTACTATTTGTACTATTTGCTGTCCGGGTCTCCTGCTGGTGGCTGGTGTCTGGTGCGGCGGTTGAACGGGCGTTCTAGAATAGCCTTTTCAACCCCCGCACAAGGACGTGGACGTGGACGTGGTCATAGGTGGATGACAGCACTCACAATACTAGTACTCACGTCGGGCGTTCTGCTGGGGGGTGCTGCCACAGTGCCGGTGGTTGATTGGGGTTCAAGTTCGAGGAGGTGTGATTGTGTCACTGTCAAGGCAGCCGAGCGGGCGGACCTCGACGCAGATACCGATATCGATAGCTGAGGCTGATGTTGGCCGCGAGATGTCGACACCTTGACAGATAGACTGATAGAATAGTAGAGGGAACTTGGGGGCGAACTCGAAGGAGGACGCCGAGCGTCGATGGGTGCCCCAAGCCAACGTTGTTTGCGTCAGCCCATCCATCCATCGTGTATGCCGTACAGGATCCGTGCGAAGGCACGCCAGCTGGTGCTGGTATGTATTCAGTCCCGGACGTACGGTGTGGAATTCTGGGTACCTATGACGATGCTGCATCAGTGCTTGCCAGTGCCGTCAGTCGGCCACCACCCACCTAGTCAGGCCTCGGGACCATGACGCTTATCTTCGCACACTGGCAGTACTCTCAATTGCAGCACCAGCGGAGTTGGGAATCGAACCCGGATGATCGATGGTGCACGAACCCAAGCTTCTACGCGCAGGGTCCCGCAATATACAATATTGCCATTCATCGCGTCTGAGCCAAAATGCCGCATCCGCATTAATATATATAGTCACCGAGTACAACACGCAACATGCCCGCTGCCCTGCGGAGCCTCGCGCGCGAGCTCGCGGCCATCCCTGAAGCTTGAAGCGTAGCAACTACTGGGATTATATTGTGATCATCCCGTCGAGAAGCGAGCAGTCTCCCGGCGAGAGGGACGCGTCAGACCCATCTGAGATCGCGCGGCCCCCCTCGAGGACGGGCGCTGCGGCGCGTTGCATCCGCATCCGCATCCGCGTCATGGTCATGGCGCAGGCAAGGCCGGTCCCAGCAGGGCTGGCACCCGACGTCAACGTTCCAACATGATCAACAACAATAGAACACCGTGACGGAACGCGGCCCTCCTGCATCTCCTGCTGTTCCTGCAGCTCCAGCCGCTGCGGGTCACAACACCATGATCATGTTCATGAGGCGGCGTGGCCTGCACGTACTCGGTCCTGGTGCTGGTAGCCTGACGGGAACCCGCGTGGTTGCTCAGAATCACGGACTGAACAGCGATGGATTGCACGCCATCTAGGTGCCCGTGCCTCGCTCGCGAAGATGGGCCCCGGATCCTACTCCCAGAGATATGCCGCCAATAATGCCTCTGGCACCTGCAGCTGTAGGAATCGTGATCTCGACGTCGGTAGAACACGCAGATGCCGGTGGGCGCTCGAAGCGCACCCAACGCCGTCGAGAGAGCGGCGGCGTCGACGCGGACAGACGCTAACAACACAACAACACAGTGCGACGAGTCACTAGTCATCTCGCGTCGATGAGATGCGGGTCCGGCGCAGATTCGGCGGTCTGGCCTGCCAAGCGTATGAGATGGGGTCACAGGCGGGCAGGGCCTCCGATACGCCTTTATGACAAGCTGCGCGCGACTCGTACTTACTGCTCGAGCGTCGGCGTCGCGTCGCGTGGGGCTCGAGACGGTACCCAGACTGATGCCGTCGCTCGGGGCGAACAGACCACACTGCATGCGATGCGCCTACAAACAAACTCTAACAGGTGGGGACGACGGGGCGAGCACGAGCACGCACGCGCGCGGATGCAGATGCAGATGCGCCGGTGCCTCGGGTGGCACAGCTGTCTCGAAGGCCTGTGTGACGAGGGGCGAAGCGACGGCGTCGACGTCGACGTCGACGGTCTGGACGATGGCTCGATGACTAGTATGCATTACTAGTGCTAGTCCTCCCTCGCAAGAGCCAGAGCCATCCTGCAGGAAGCAGCGGCCGGACTCCAACGTCCCGACACCCCGACCCCCGACGGGCGATGACGCCAACGTTGTGCACGCGTCTGTGCCCTCGCGCGCGTGGGCGCGAGCCCGAAGCGATATGGATCGGGAAGCCCCATGGAACGGAGAGCGAAGTTTAGGAGAGAGGCGCGCTGCTGACGTACCTGGCACCGATCTGAGCCTCTTGAGCCAGGCGAACCAGGCGAGAGGTACACTTTAATTCCGGCGCTGCGAACCCAGCTGCGCGTCTGCGCGCCCCCCGTCGTCCGAGTCGGTGTGCACCCCCGCCCGCCCGTGTGTGCGACCTGCGTCTAATCAGCATTCAGCACTCTGCCGCTTCCAGCACACGCCGTCATAAGACCCGCGCTCGCTTCCTTCAGGCACGCGCGTGCACGCCTCGCTTCCCCAGCGACCGATGAAGCATATATGGCAGGTGAGACGTACCGGGTGCGAGCGCCGGTGAATAAATAACGGGAGTGGGCCCGGAGTGCATCCGGCCGGCAATGTGGACAGTCCTTCGGTGCACGTCCACCCGCCTGGGACGGCTTCGCGGTCTAGAACGCTGGGAGGTGTGAAAAGCGGAAAGAGGGTCGTGGCAACACCAGGTCGTTCGATCGATCGGGTATGGTTGACATAAAACGCATTCAGCAAGAACGTATCCCGGGAGAAGCGTCCCGGAGAGGAGCGCAGGCGTACCATCGGGCTTCGTCGACGTAGACGCAATGACACGGTTCGAGGGAGGGCGAACAGGAGCAGCACCCACGCCACGGTCTCTAGGGCGGCGGGGATAAGACGAGGAAGCGGCGTTCCCATCCGCCACCCTCGCCAGATGCATCGCTCCAACATTGTACGCGCGTGAGCTCGAGAACGCCGGAACGCCAGAACGCAAAGCCAGACGTCGATGGAGGCCTAGGGAACGCACGCCGATACACGTACGACGCGTGTGATTGGTTCCTGCCCGCGCGAGGGTGGCTATGTATAAACACGGGCTCGCTGCACCGGCCACCTGGAGAAGAAGAGGGCGAGATTCCTAGAACGAGTCGCGAAGGCGCAGGTGCGCACGCGGAGCATTGGCGGAGTATCGTCGAGGTCTGTCTCGGGTGAAGGAAAGCGCGGCGTCTGTACCGTGTCTCCGCTTCGTTCGTTCCAGCCTCACAGCTCGTCCACTCATGGCCATAGAAGCCAAAGAAGACGGTGGTGCAAAACAGCTGCCAGGACGCACAACACTCGACCGACACCTTGGCGGCGAGGCTTGACGCGGCTCGGTCACCAGAGCCCATCCCCCGAGCGCATGCCGGGTCCCAATAGACGGTCGTGACAGGACCAGCCAAAGGGTCGACAGCTGGTGCGCGATAAGCGACGCCACGCTACCAGGCCAAGAGGAGCCGGGCTAAAAGGTAAATTACGTAATTGACTATGGGCGTCAGTGTACACGGTCCCATATGCAGTGCTCAGACGCGCGAGGCTTACCAGCAGAACATTAACGCGCCCGTCAGAATCAAAATGGTGAAGGAGCGATCTGGCAGTTGGACGATGGAGTATCAAATGTGCGCAGAGGTGAGTGTCAGGTGCGCGATGTCGTCCACGTGGAGTTCATTTCAGGCAGGGTGCGGGGGCAGGCGGCGTGGCGCAAGGCGGAGGGCAAAGAGGGAGTGACAAACGCCCGGGCGAGAGCTGCTAGATGGGCAACAAGACTTGGGATGATTCGCCAGCGCCGATCACAGATGCCAGGGTGCGGAGCATGCTGAGACGAGGGCCGCAGTGTGTGGAAAAATAAAGGTCGAGAATGCAACGTTGTGCGCCGCGTGTAAGTGCGCCCGGAATGCGATTGAACTGGAATTGAGCGAGCTAACGGAAGGTTTGTAGCATAGGCTGATAACGAGATGCCGTGTTTAGAGGCAAAGTACCCAGGGCGATAGGCCGCTGAGTTGGAGAGGAGAGGATCGCTGGAGGAGGGAGAAAAGGCCAAGGGCGGATATGGTGAAAGAAGGCGGAGGGGTAGAGGGGGAAGAGGGACGGGGACGTTCCTGTGCAGCTGGGGGAGATCGGGAGGAGATGGAGGGAGAGCGAGTCTAGTCGCCATGGCCAGGGCGCGATGATCTGGGAAGTGGAGGAGGAGGATCTCGTACGTATACGTGCAAGGTGGGACTGGGTTCGGGCGTCAAATCGTGCGGATCCCATTGCGAAGACTCCCAAAAAGGGAATTCCAGCAACCGAGGGAGTGGGTGAGA
This sequence comes from Cubamyces sp. BRFM 1775, assembly GCA_022385745.1. Classification (NCBI taxonomy): domain Eukaryota; kingdom Fungi; phylum Basidiomycota; class Agaricomycetes; order Polyporales; family Polyporaceae; genus Cubamyces; species Cubamyces sp. BRFM 1775. Next base: position 160,753 of record MU278477.1, on the reverse strand, counting down.
GGGAAAGAATGAAGAGAGAAGGGCGTCGGAGGGCGAAGACGGTCGGTGTGGATCTCAGTCAGAGCTTGCGAAGAAGGGCGCGAAGGGTGTCATGCGGGCGGCGCGAGGGCCCGGTGTGATTGCGGCCTTATAGATGGATATCCCCTTGCCGTCCTCTCGTCAGTCCCTCTCCCAGCTCCTCCCTCCTCTCTCTCCCTTTAATTTGCCGGCCTGGACCGTCATCACCGTCTACCGTCTGTCCAAATGTCAATTGCCGCACACTACCCCTCCGCATCCGCCGCCGCCGCCGACCGTCGCGGCTATCCCGACCTCCCCTCCCCCTACGACCCCTCCTCTTACTTTGCCCACTACGCCCCGCCGTCCCTCAGCAACGTCGCCGCCGCCTCCCTCGACGCCGGTTACTCTCTCACCCACGCCCAGAACAGCTCCGGCGCGTCTTACTCGTGGGACGCGCATGATCCCGGCGCCGTCCAATCAGCGGCCTATTCGTCCGCACCGTCTTCTTCTTCTACCGCCGTGAACGCCTACCACCATTCCACAACGCCGGCCTCGTCCGTCGGCTGCTCCGTCGTATCTTCCAATGCTTCCTACAACGCCTACGCCTCCCACAACGACTCGTACTCGTCTGCGACCACCAACTATCCCGCCTCCCGCAGCATCAACCTCCCCTCCCCGTCCTCGAACGCTGCCGCGCGCGCAACTGCACGCACCGCACAGTCATCGAGTGCACGGTCATATTCTTCTCTGGCCGCCGCCGCCGCCGCGACTACAGGCTCGTCGTCTACCCCGCGACTTCAAAATGCCACATGGGACAGCCAAGGTCTCTATACCATCGACCCCGCTGATCCTGTGTCTCAGTCGCCCGGACACCATGCATATACCCACTCCCCCGCGATTTCACCGCCGCGCACACCCATTACACCCCCCATCAAGGAGGAAGAGGCGGAGGGCGAGTTCATCATAGAGGTTTCTGTCCCCGCTGACCCCGTCCCAAGCACCATGCCCGAGGTGCCCCTTCGCGCTATTCATGCTCCGCCTCGACAGCGCAAGATGATGTACTCCTTCCGTCTCGACAGTTTTGCGACTCACGACGGCATACACTCGGCAGCCAAACAGCCCGGTGCAGGGGGGATCGAGGTAGGACCGCTAAGGCAGAAGCCCGTCGAGTTCGAGTGGCAAGTTGAGCTTGCCGCCCCGCTCGTGCCAGACGACGAAGAGACGGCCAGGTACTGGGTTCCCCCTAGCCCTAAAGCAAGCGGGCAAAGCCAGTCACGCTGTCGCAGTTGTGTCACGATGCCGCCGAGTCGCAAGACCAACAGGGCGGCGCCGGAGAGTGGCCTTGCCGATAGCCCCAGGCGCGCTGAGCGTGCAATCTTCGGGGGTGGCGGCGGCAGCGTATCTCCTGCCCTGAGCCTCGAGTATGCTCCCGGTCAGCTCGATTCCGACCCATGGGACGGGTCATCATCGGGCGGATATGCTTCCGTTGCAGAGAATGGTTCTGGCAGCGCAACAGCGGCGACGTCGAGCCCAACCTTTGCGCCTATCATGACTCCGGCGCAGTCGCTGGGATGGAGCATGCGCTATCAGACAGGAGAGGTCGAGTTGGAGCCGTCCAGCTATCACCGACAACATGCCGCTCAACCCTCCCGTATGTTCGCTTCCGTTGTATGCGCGTACATGTGCGAAGTACAACTCGGGTTGCTGACCATTCTTCCGTTCGCGCAGTGTCCCGCGTCTCTCAGTCGTCTCAGAGCGCGTTCGTTTTTGGCGCTGCTGGCTCATCTAAGTCGACGTACGACCGCCAGCAGCAGCAGGCTCAGACCCAGACACCGTATGGGTACGAAGGCGGATACTCGCGTAACAGCGGACGGTACGCGGAGGTATATGCGTCCTCGTCGTCCTCGAATTCAGGGTGGTACCGTGAGTATCTAATTTTATTTATTGAAACGGGGGGCCCTAACGTACATGGCGGAGAGCAGGCTCTTCCTGAGCGGACAGCCGCGCGAACGCAACGACATGCAAAAATCGCCACATCTTCCACAGCTCGTGCGAGTCTAGACTCATGGTAGACATCTCTTCCCACTTCGACTCCCCGCCACTCTCCCTATTCCCCTTCCAACCTCTATCTCTGCTTCGCCATTTTCTTGCATATTTTCTTGGAAGACAGCCCTGCTGCTCTGGGACTGTGGAACGACAGGCTCGCGTATCGTATACCTGCTCGAACAATGCTCTGCTCACGCATATCCCCCATGCTCCATTTGCTTTCCGTCCTATCGTCATTGCCCTCTCCCGCACTTGTACCGAGTTCCCGACGCTGTCTATTCGCTTTCGTCACCCGTGTCCCATATCCACCCTAGATATCCACACCTGCATTCCATCATGCCGCCCATACTCCTTTCCGATAGTCAGTGACTATGTTCTCGAGGTATCTGCTCTCACTGACGTGCCGTGGTCGTTCTCTCTGGTTCGTATTTGCATGTATATATACATCGCTCTCCGTCGCGTTCATGCTCATTTATGACTTCGGGTACATAGGTCTCCGTTCCCTTGGACCCTCCGTGTTATCTTTTCCTGGTTAAACGTGTCTCTATTCGCTGTAACCCCGCTGCCATCTTGCTCTGTATTATATTGGTTATCATCTACAGCCTTCTCATGTTCTACTTCCCGCTCTGCTTCAATCGATACCCGATGCATCCGATGCGCCTGCCCTCGCCCAAGTAGCACTACTAGATTGGATCACTATCGTACCGTATATCCTACTATCAGAATGCGATAGATTCTCAACATATCTGAACCCTGAGTTTCATGCAAGAACGCATGCCAGAGTTCACTAGATTGGGGAGGCTGTAGAAGATCCGCGAGGACCAGAAGGTAGTCGGAGACATGTCGGCAACAGAACGCGAGAGAAGGGCTGGATCGGACAGCAGAGGAAAGACATGGAGCCATTCTAGACGTACGTACATATTATCTCCAACGAGGAGAACCCGGAAGGAGCCAGGTGGGAGTATCGGGGTACAGAGGAGTCGCTATTCCAAGCGGCCAGGACGCTGTTGTGTGACTCGTTCCGACGTTCCTTAGGTTCGTCGGAGGTATCGGAAAGCCCTTGCGGCGGTGATAACGACTTGGGGGATATGGGACGATCATGCAGGTGCGCGGTAGGTGAAGGACGAAGGGACGTCTAGACACGTGCGTTTTCCGGTGTAACGCCTCTGCTACTGGCCAATACAAAGCTCTCCTTCGATCTGAGGAGGCCTGTTGACCATGGGAGGCGCAAGGAGCAGACTTGAATGCCGATGAGCCGGTATATTGGGATAGGAACTTTGAGAAGGCGGCCTGAGAGCAAGAGACTGATAGACCATGCTAGTAAGCTAAGAGATTCTCTCATGGGATGCTGGCAAGCGACAAGATGAGAGAACAAGTTTGAGATAGTGAGGAGAGAGAAGGGAAGAGGTATAGTGTGATAGCGACGGGCTCACGGGATAGCCGCGGCGTGTTCGTCTACCCAGCGGCGCGTTCTCGTCTTCTTGGTCGAGGGAGGTCCATTGGGAAGGCGGTATAAGGCGGCCTGAGAGCCGCTCACGGAGTGACGGACGTGGGCGCCGGTAACGTTGAGTACACTGCAGCACGAAGGACGAATAACGGGGAGGTGCTGGTAGAGCGGGATATACTATGGCATGGGTACGAAATGTGGAGATTGTGGGTACAAGGGCTTGTGCCGGTTGGAAAGAACGGTAGTCCAGCCTCGACGGTACACCACGTCGCTGCCATCGTATGTTCAACGGGCACAGAACGCGTCGCGGTCGGGCGTGCGGACCACTCGCAGGAGCGTAAGCCATAGCACCTGCATAACGTACCGGCGTGGGGGGCTCGCATCTCCGGCAAACCAGCGCATGGTTACCGAACTAGACGGGGATCAAAGGCGTACGAACCTCCCACAGAGCAGACTCGTACAAGCGGGCTCGACGCACCTGGCCACGGACACCCTCATGCTGAGAACCCCCGCTAAAGCCTAAAGTCCCCTCAAAGCTCACGCGAAGAGTGGGTGTCTACGGAACCCGCGAGCTCGGATGTTGGGATGTCGAGGAGCTGGAGAACGGGCGTAGAAACACCGGGAATATCGATCGAGAGCTCAGTGAAACGGCAAACAGGAAGGCGGGCGAGATGGCGAGGAGAAAACGAGCTCGTACCGCCGGATGGCGGGGGCGAAGAATGACTGGCTGACGAGCCGTACGTTCGGATGCCGAAGAACCAGGATTTGGACGCCGAGGTGGCCGCATCAGGCCCAGGGTCCGTGAACGGCAAGACTTGGAGATATGCCCTCAAAACCCGGTTCGCAAACCACATTGTGGACGAAAAGTCGGTCAGAAATCGACATGAGAGGAACAAGGAGCAGGAGATCGAGCATGCGGGCGTGCGATAGGCAGCCGCAGAGCAGGCACGCGGGCCACCCGGGCGTCCACGCAGACACACAGGGAGGAGCGTATCACGGTCAGTGGGTCGAGCGGCGGGTTCGACGGATGGATCGGCGAGGGCCTCTGCGGGGCCCAGAGGCGGGCGACGGCGAATCGCTGAGCTTAAGCCACGGCTTGGTGCACATCTCGCACCTCACAGCCATTCACATGAGCGATGAGCCGTCCGTGAGCCCGGCGCGCGTGCTGCGGGAGCGCAGCGTTCTTCGTTCTATCTCTTGCTCCGCGCGGGCGCGAGGCTGCGAACCTCAGACTTCAGGCTTCAGACCTCAGGCCTCAGGCTTCAGACCTCAGGCCTCAGGCTCCAGGCTCGGCATACGTCTCGCTCCACCACGATGCTGGCAGCGCGTCGCCGAGCGGGCGAGAGGGGGATCAGCAGAGACCGAGACGAGCGCATGCCGTACGCCGCAACCAGGGGATCGGTAGTCTGAGTCGCCGAGCGATGCGTATGGCAGGTACGGCTTCCAGGGCAGCAGGGGACACGAGGGCCGGGCGAGAAGGGCGCGATCGGGCAGCGTACGCTGGGCGTGCATGGCGATTGAGAGGTATCACAGGGCAGCGGAGATGGAGGCGTTGGGCAAGGGCGTCGTGGCTGGGGGCGCGGTGCAATTCAGCGCGAGGGTGGGACGGTAGTCTAGGTTCACGGGAGAAGGGCACGGCCATGCGGAGGGGACCCAAGCTTGTCAGGCTGCCCTTGCAGACGGTGCAGGATAATGCTCGGCTGGTTACGCATGCGGGCACGCCGCGCGAAGGTTGTCTACAAGGCCGATAGTACGAAACGAGAGAAGGCGTGTTTACGGCTCGGTGTCTGGTGCGCAACAATTCATGTGTGGCAAAATGAACCGATTGCCGAATGTGGGATCGGCAAAAGGGCGCTTACCTAAGGTCGACGGCATTGTGGCCATACCATGAACTCGGGAGGCATGACCAGCTTGTCTCAGATTATGTCGTCGCGGAAGCTATGTTTATGTATCATAGACGTATGTGGCTCAAACACAGCATCAGAATTTCGCAATTCACTCTCTGCGTGTGTGCGACTTGGGATGATCGTACATGTTCCCACGCGAAAGGCTGAAGACATACCAGGCACTTCGATGATATCGCACTCTACGATTCCATGAGGTGTCTGTGAAGGTTTCATACGTACTGTACTATCGCACCCACCGGTGAACTCTGCGAGGACAATACGTACAGAGGGAGGGCATTCGGACCCATCGGACTTACCTGGAAGGCGATCATTGAGCCGCTTCGGCGTGCGGCTCAGCGAGAAGCACGCTAGAATCAATGGGAGAATAGTGACATGGCGATGGGAAGGTGGGTGCAGTAGGCGGATCCGTTGCAGAATCCAATTCTCACCTTTGCGATGTAAGACAGAAGAACGAGTGAAACGACTCTTGAGCGACGATACCAAACGAAGCCGTTAGTGACATTTGCAGCAATCTCGGTGGACAGAGATATGCACAATCTCGGACTCCTGGATGTCTTTAGCACGCTAGAGCACCCACAATCACAACGCACCAATTCACCGCCAAGTTGTCCAGACGTGCTGCTGCCACCAGTCTAGTGAGAGCATGAGTAGCCACTGGCCTCTTCACTGCGCGCTCCAAGAGTGGGCACGAGTGGGCAGGAATGTACAGTACTGCACGCCTACCATGTGGCGGCAGGTTTGATCGGCGGTCGGCATGGGACAAGGTTATAGATCTTCGCCCAAAATGGATGCGATATCGTGTCATCTGCGAGGAGGATAGAGAGCAGATTGCATCGATTGCAATGCAGCCGATGCCGCAGAACCGTCGATAACGCGCGTCGTGGGCGGCTTCCCTCCGCGGCCAACGCTCAGCATGTTATGTTTTGCCTCCACGGGTGTGCTGGCGCATGAGAACATATCGCCGGGCGGTTCGTCCCGAGCGACAAAAACGCCGAGTCTAAGGGGGGCGCGAGAGAGGCGCACGCCGCACATGGCAGCGAACGGGGGTTGTTTGGATGCGTTGTGCACGATTGTGGGGCCCAACAGAGATGCGCACCCGAGACACGCACGCTAGAAATATTCTGGAGATAATGAGTGTCGCGTGGCTGGCAGGAAAGCGAGAACGAGGAGGGTGTGGCGGTACTGGATTGACAACGTTGAGTGAAAGTTAGGGTGGTGGTAGGAGTGATGGGAAAGTTGAAAGGGGAGAGAGAGCGAGACAAGTGATCGACCGTTTGCGGATTGGGTTAGCGTCCCAGCGGAGCGCTCGTCCGTGGGCAGCCACGTGGGGCGGATCGCACAGTCACCGCCCTCTCGCACGCTCGCTGCTCCCTACCCCCAGCTCAACCTCTCCTTCCCCTCCCCCACGCCCTGCTACACTTCTAACAAGCTCGCTTTTCTGGCCGTCTTATGTCTGACGCGATGGGCAGGAGACGGAGCGTTGACGTCGGCGGCCTCGCCCTCGCTCTCAGCGACGAGAACCGCGGCCACGGCTGGGGAGGTTGGGAGGAGACAGACTGCGGCGAAACGAGGTCCGTATCCTATCACCTTTTTTCTGTAATCATGCGCCCTGACAGCTTGGAACCCTTCTGCAGATATGCGGAAGTTCTGATAGATGTTCGCGTGCACACAGAGACGATGGTTAGCCAGGAGTGTGATCATATGTACGTTCACAACCACACACCTATCCTCGTCCCTCTCACCGCCCGAAAAGACACTCTTTCGTCGACCTCGACCTTGGTACACGACAGCGTCTGGTTGAATCGCTGAGTTCATGGCACTTCGAGCCCCTCAAACTACCGGACGAGGAGGTTATCGCGTGCGCGTATATTCTCTTCGAGGCGCTCTACCGGATTGAGCATATGCAGGACACTGTAGCAGTATCGCTAGGTGAGTTTCGTTCGCTCACATGTCACTACGTTATCCCTTGGGTCTCTTTGGGCGCATGGCCACTTCCCTGTGGAAAGAACGGATTCTAGCACGCAGGTATTCTCAAAAGCGGTATTGCGAGACCCCGGGATCGGACATAAGATTACATGACACATGGGGCCCGTCCTGCGTCACCATTCCTCAGCTTGTAGACGTCTATCATGAATATGTACAGCGTCATGGAGTGTCCCGCGTGGGTTGATTGTGTTTGCCTTCGGTATTAAGGATGTCGTCGTGCAGGGATGTATTATTGACGCCCTTCCTCAGGCTGCGTCGCGACTTTCTTGCAACATCTATGTCAATTATATCGACAAGCAAACACCTACCACAATTTCCAGCACGCATTAGATGTCTTCCAAGCAGTGTATCATTTCCTGTTTACTTCAGGCATGGTTCCACCAGTAACCTTGCTATTGGAGGATGGACGCACGTGGACGAGGGATAGGGAACGTTGCGATCCGCTGATATCCTGTTTGACGGACGAAGACCTCTTCGCGTTATGTATTGCCGCAGTAGGACACGATGTTGGGCACCCTGGCCTCACGAATGCATTCATGGTACCCCGATTACATTCACTTGACATCCGCGCTATTATTCTGACGCCTATTCTCCGTGCAGAAAAATGCGAAAACTCCACTAGCGGTTGTCTATGACGACAAGTCTGTGTTAGAGCAAATGCACTATTCGCTCATTCTGCAGATCATGCGACATCACAACCTCGGTTTCCTGCTCGATCGTCCCGCTTCCGGCCCTCTCTTCCGCAAACTATTGCTGGGAACGGTCCTGGCGACGGATATGGGCGTCCACTTTGATTTCATGACGGAGTTTCGTCGTCTGCTTGATGGAGCCGACTTTCCCGAGCTCAAGCAGCGCATCTTGGTGTGCCAGGCTCTCATCAAGTGCGCGGATATAAGCAATCCAGTAAGGTTGATCCCCGTGCACTGTCGTCGTCCACGTGTTGAACTCTGTGTCAGAGCCGACCATACCTAGTCTCGCAACACTGGGCGACGGCGCTGGAGTCGGAATGGAGCAGCCAGCTGCTGCTCGAGAAGCACCTACAGCTTCCGCCGTCTGTCAGGCCATCCGATAGTCGCGTCGGCGAAGCGAACGGTCAGATATGGTTCAACAACACGTTCGCCCGGCCGCTCTTCGAGTTGGTCGCCGAAGGAATCCCATGTGAGTTCGCCGAACACATCAGCCTTCACACCGCCGTTCTCACATCGCCCCGCCGGTTCGCAGCACTCGAGCAGTTCGCATGCCAGACCCGGGAGAACCTCGCGCTCTGGCAGGCACGCGCGGCGGAGCTCGCTGCAGCACAAGAGCAGCCTTCGGAAGGTGGTGAACCTAGGGCGCCCCTAAACTGGCCGTCGCAGGCTCCGAGCGACTTCTTGAACGCCTTCCCACCCGCGCTTCCCGAATCCTTCCGTGCTCCAGAAGAGCTGCCGTACCCCATCTGCTATCACCACCACAGGCGATTATCAACGATAGCGCCGAGCACATCCTCGTCGTCGTCCACACCCAGCCACTACGAGAGCTGCGAGTCCTCACTACCTTCGCCTTCGTTTTCGCCTGTCATCGAACCTGCAGCAGCACCTCCGCCCGCCTCACCATCATCATCAGGCGGTCTTCCTCCACAGCTCGAGCTGCCGACGATGCAATCGCGAGCGCCGAGCGTCGCGTCCACAACGCCGTCGACGTCGACAAGCGTGTTCAGCATCACGAACGAGGCTACCGCGGCGATACGCGCGGCGTACAAGGCGAGCGTGCGGAAGAAGAAATCCTTCCACCGCTCGTCCTGGAACCCGAGCCCCACCGCCGTAACGGCGCTCTCGCAGTCCGCGCCCGCCGTCCCCACGCTCGCGACCCACGAGCGGAGCCCGGTCTCGCCAGCAGGCTCGGGCTCTGGGGACAGCCCCTTGAGTCTGAGCGCGGGCTCGCAGAGCACGGGCGTGCTCACGCCGAGCCCGCTCACGCCCGAGGGGAACGCGACGGAGTCTGATGCGCGGTCGACGGCGACGACGACGACGCTGCTGAAGGCGGCGCTCGTGCCTGCGTCGTCATAGGATCAGAGGAGGCCAGGGGCGCCGTCCTGGCTCCTGGTCTCTTCCTGTGTTCGGGCAGGACTGCTTGCGTCGGGGCTGTATGGGGATGGTGTGGATGGTATGGATGTGTGGATGTGTGTGGATGTGTGGCTGTCTGTGCTTGTTGCTTGGTTCATATCGACCCGTGGGCTCGCTGCATGTCGCTCGCTGCTGTATTATGTGTACTACGATGTATGTATGTATCTCTCAATTCGGCTCTTTGTCTGTCTGTTTGTCGGCCGGTCGTTGTCGTCGTCGTGACATCTATCGTTTCCTACCCAACCTCGTCGCTCCGCATTCATCGAACTTCCACGAGCAAGGTGAGTCCATCATCCACATCCTATGTGACAGTGGCATGCCAACTGCGTCTTCATAGACATCTGTGTCAACTGAAGTGGCACATAACAATCACAGGTAGGTGGTATGCCTCCACACCCTGATCTTATTTCTCAGGTTTATCTGACTTCGCTCACAACCTGACCTTTCAAGCCGACTAGTCCTCACCACTGCTCACGATCCTATGGCTCACAATATTGGACGCCGATACACGAAGCCATGATATCAAACGTGGCTCTCCTCTTAGAACATTGCGACTTCTAGCAGCAATCTGGTACTGGATCCCTCCCTCGTCTACTCTGAAGCGCCTCTGTAGCATTACACCCCGTTGCCTTCTTTTCTGTTGAGACTTACGATGTCAGGGCTGACAATCTACAATGTCGTCATTCGTCATCTGTCCCCCTGGGGCACTGAATCGGTGAACGTCTGCCTCAATCCGTTATCGTCGTCTCGTCCTGAACATAAGACGTTCGTTAGACTGATTGTCGAGCAGCCGGCACGATGGCCATCTCATCTAACCCCGTTTGTCCTGGTGGTAATGTACATGCATATTATGGAGAGGATATAAGATACAGAGCGTACAATGGCTGCCAAATTGACTACTTATACATCCTCTCTTCCTCTACTAGTATGCGAGCTATACAGGGCTCTTGTTAGATGGTTCCTGCACGTGTCCATCGCTGCTGATGGCATCCGGCTCGGATACAGGCTCTGCAACGCTGACGCGCTCCGAGTCCACAACACGCTCAAAGTCGACCTCGACATTGATCGCGAGCGGGAGGACTGAGCCACCACTCCTCCGCTTCTTGATCGTCCGTAGCGACGCCATCAGAGAAGGGAGTTTTCCACGCACACCCTGGTCTGCGCCCACGAGGATCGCCGAGAAGACGTATGCCTGTAAAGACCGGGGATCTGGTGAGCTCCGACGATGGTCATGCCCGAGGTAAACGGAAGCTTACTGCGACGGAAGGGAGCTGCGGTGCCGTTAGTACATTGGAAATACGGTATTGAGTGAGTCAACTTAGAGAGAGACGCACGGGACCGAGGAAGACGAAGAACAGGTTGCTCTTGGCGCAGCTGGTGACGATGAGAAGCAGCAGGTTCGCGCAGTACAGCGCAGCTGCGCGGAACAATGTTGGACGTGAGCGCCGCCGTATCGTACCACTCCACGATCAAACACTAACCAGACTGTACGAGAACGTCGAACAGCTGTGCCGTTACTGACGGTCCGGCGACGTAGCCCGCCGGAAAGAGGGAATAGACGCGCCAGAGTTTGTAGCAGATCATAGCTAGTTTCAGCACAGACGTCATGATCGTAAGCTATGTCAACACGACACGTTCTACGTCTCGCAAGCGATGGGAGCAGACTCACCGGAACAAAGGAGGTTGAGTACAAATGTGATGATGAAGAACACCCGGGCCCGCCCGGCAGCGACTGTGTCAATGTCGTCACCATGGGCGGTCTTCGCAAGTGTCCAGACAGTCAAAATTCCGAGGGCTGCGTGTGGTCGTACGATGCCAGTTGGAATCAGCGGGACTCTATTGACCACAGGGCGAGGGCTTACCGATGTCACATAGAGCAAGTCCGGTCGGAACCAAGATGATAAACAAATTTCTCTCCCAGAGGACGAATGTACGATATATCTAGACGCACAATGTCTCGTTAACCTCTTGGCATGGGAGGGCAACAGCGGGGACGTACGAGGATAGCATCAGAAAGAATGACTATGAACACTGTGGCTGCGTTCTTGATAAGGGAAAGTGTCGCTGCAGGGTCGCCGTATATCGCGTCCGGGTTGGGCAGCTGTGATCCGTGGATGTAGTAGGCTTTGTGAGCCATAACCAAGGAGAGCACGAGATCCTGGCTCGGTCAGCTAACAGTCGGTAACCGTGACCTCTCAGAGAAGGCGGATTCGTACCGTCGTTGCGGCAGCAAAGAATAGTAAGCAGGTCACTGGGACCAAGAAGGAATGGTTGCGCTTGAATCTCTTAATCGCAAGGGCCGCACAGTGGGGCAGGTAGACAGCGTAAGCCCCTATCGAGCCAAAGTACTGTTAACGAAAGTCTCTGATAAGATGAAGGCCGGTACGTGCCCATGGCGAGAAGTTGCAGCCACGTCCCGACGAGAAACGCATTGGACTCGTTGAGATTTCCCGACATGGGGATCGCTAGCTAAGGTCGTCCAAGGCGCCAGGAAGCCGGCTGCGGTTCCGTTGGCTCTGCATATATGTCCGCGCGAGGCGCGCGCCTCCAATGCCATCTGCATGTGCGTCGGACACGGCGGTGATTTGTGGTCATGATTAGGCATAATGATAGTACCGACGCAACCAAAACACGGAGGCGTAACAGTGGATGAGTAACGTTGTAGAGGCGCCATTGACAGCCATTGCTAGGACATTATCGCAGGTGAGCAGGGTAAAATGCCTTGAATATGTTTGTGCTTGTTACGAACACTAGCCTGACAGATGAGCATGTCCATCCGTTAGTAATAAACGTCGATGGACTAACTCACGTCAAGCCCCGGTATATAAGCGAGTAGGTGCGACGTACCGGATATAACGTATGTCAGTTCTGCGTGCCATGTTCTTCCTCGTAACTGAACATGACGGCTCACCTGAGTCCCACACTCGTCAGACCGGCCTGTATGCGGATGAGACCCGCGTGTGATAGCTACAATTCAATAGTAGGCCAAGGAGTCGCCACGGCAGATGGCTGTTGCGTTTCGGCGGTGGTACCCAAGCATTCGGGAATATAGGCCGTAGATAGAGGCCTAGGCTGGACAGATGAAGGCTGTCGCAGCATACGACATTCGGCCACATGCTCCAACCCTCGCTATCGTACTTTCGGCAGCAATACACAGCCCGAGAACTTGTAATGGATGACCAGCCGCATGTCCGAGTCCTTGATGGAACGCGTCACTACCCTGACAGCCCGAGAGGCAAAATAGATCGGGTTGGAAAAAAGACGGCGCGGAGAGGGGAGGCTATCGTCTTGAATCTGTACACAGACCGGATTAGCATCGGGCTTCGGGCACAAGCTGCAGTACCGGCACCTTAACTAGGAACGGATGTAATATGTCATCTCGATGGAGTGAAAGCACGGGAAAGATACCTGTTCGGATGATACTGCAGCAAGATGCACCCGAAGGGAGCAGTAGTCACGGTCTCGCGGGTTTGTGAAACTCTCCGGCATGAAATGTCCAGCCGCGCGGCTGCGTGAGTTGTACAATCACCACGAGGCGTCTCGTACTGAGCGACAGCTTTCCTTGCATCCGAAGTACCGGGTGCTTTGTGTGTATAGAGCTTGACTTCAAACCCTTCTACCACTGCAGTCCACATGGTTGGCGCTTCGCCGCTTGAGACGAGTTGTAGACGGCGATGCTGGCACCGGCGGCCGGAGTGCGACGGATACCTTGGGACCGGCGGGGAGTAGCTGTGGTTAGCCGCTAATGGTCAGGAACGATGGAACATACTGTGATGTACGCCCCAGCGCGTCGCGGGAGGATCGCACTGTGCTTCGCATGCCCGATGGCTACCGTGAAGCCAACGGGATCAATCCGCACAATCGAATGCATGTGCTGCTGAGGTCGGCTCAAGGTGCGACTCGATCCCTATAGACTTACGAAGGATTCGGCACGGAATCTTGTTCCTGGCATATCAGCTACCTAACGGGTCATTGACACGAGTGACCCGCCAATGTGAGCTAGCAATGTAAGGTTTACCAACTCGATGCAACCCCGGTATGAGCGGTGCCAGACTTGCTCGGCCAATGTAATGGTTGGTTTGCGATAACTTTTCCACGGATCAGATGGTAAGACTCATTATTATGTACAGAATCAACGACAATCGAGGCACTCACACTATCCAATGCCTTACTTCAAAGGTTCGTGGTGTTTTGAACGTGCCTCGCTGACTCCAGCCGGCAGAAAATGCAAAGTGAAGTGCGCGCCTGTACCTGAGCACTGACAGCAGACACTAAAGCGGATCCAAAGCGTTATGCTGGAAGAAAAGTAGGAGTTAGATAAGAAATAGCCTATTACGACCTCGAAGATACGAATCGGATGTGCTATTGTACTTCGTTGTACTTAGTAACGGTACTTACAAGGAGGAGGTTTGGTGTAGGCGTGGCTGCGTGCCACGTGGTACCCAGTGGCAGTGGGCGCTTACCCCGCATTCCTGCCACTCCTTGGGCTATGCTGGGCTATGCACTCCTTGTCCTCGCCCATCGCAGTCGACTCGCTTATCCCTCTCTGCGAACGCCGTGATGAACTCCTCTCCTTCGTATGATGACCTTGCATCTTGGGATGACCTGGGGCCTGGAGTCGTTGAAACAGAGGATCCGAATGATATCAAGAAAGTGTATGAATCTACTCGATTGAATAGTCGTCCCCTAGCACAACTCATTTATCAACAATCACAGGGATCCGCGACCGTTGCCACCCGACATCGTGGAACTTGATAATTCCATTGCTGAGCTCGAAGCTCAGATTGCCGCGCTGAAGCTCAAACGAGAACAGTCACTCAGCCAGAGAGCCCTCATTACACGCGTCCCGGCGGAGATTCTATGTCGCATTTTCGAACTCGGTGTCGATGGTACTATTGATCTCCTACCGACCATCAACCTCGTTTCACGACAGTGGAGGGAAGTTGCCCTATCTGACTCAATTCTTTGGTCGTATATCGTTCTCGACTCCGCTTGGGGATGGCGTATTCCCTCTTTCATGCGCAAGATGCATGCCCATCTTCAGCGCTCGAAGGAATCGAAACTGTACATCGAACTCGACCTGCACACCAACGACCTGGACGATGCGCAAACCATCATGACCAAACTGAAGCCGCATCTCTCGCGATGTTATTCCCTCTATGTATTCGCCCCAGACTGGCCCAGGGCACGGACCGTCCGAGAGTACGCGTCGGAACTTGGCCCTGCCCTCGAATGCTTCTACTTCAGTATCGACTCCTCTGAATCTGACTTGGAACAGCCTGTCTGTATCTTGACCCAGCCGTGTCCTCTTCTCAACTACGTGATGCTAGAACAGGCGCCACTGCAGTCCATCAATATCGCTACGCCCGCTCTACGCCAACTCGACCTCGTTAGACATCACCTGTGCCACTCCGGCCAAAGGATCGCTTACTCGTTCAAGGACGTCGTAGCGATCCTCGTAAACTCGCGCTTGAAGTGGTTCAATATGCGATGGGGTTTCCTCAACGTGGACACTATCGAGGACGCGTTCAGGGCGAACCCGGTCGTACATGAGCTGCCTGGTCTAAGAGGCCTCGTCTTCGATGTCGTTGATTCAGCCAGCATCTCCCTTTTCCTCGACACATTCTCCTTGCCTGGTCTGGAGAGTATATCTGTACACTCTGGGGACGACATCCACTGGATCACGCGCGTCGCCCTTTCCCCGCGACAGTTCCCTTCATTGCGTCTTCTCGATCTACGCAACTTCAATCTCAGTGGAGCAGGCTTGGCGCCATTTATACGTGCCCTCTATCAGCTCCCTCAACTCACCGGTCTTGGGTTGGCACAACCATCCACTGGCATCATTGGCGCGAGGTTCTTCGACGTCTTGGCAGCGGCACCCGAGACCACAGGCGAATGGCTTCTGCCAAGGCTTGAAGCGCTTTGTTTGCAGAGCTGCGCTGATGTCTCGGGGTATGAGCTTCTACAGGTCGTGAACGCTCGCCGTGGCGCTGCGGACACGCAGGTGGCAAAAATATCCTTCCTCAAACTGTCGGAGTGCTACTTGGTCAGCTCAGAAGCATTTGATCGGCTTACTACACTAGTAGCAACTGTGCGTCTTCTGTAGAAGCTTGGCCCACTCCCTTCCTTAGTCGTGTCTCCATTTGTGCATCTTCCGTCTCTCCCGTTCGACTCACGACCAGTACACATCGTCATCATCTGCGTAAATTGGACTCTCGGGGGAATGTGTAGCTTAGTCAACAAATCACATGTGTAATCCTATGAAGCGAGACGGTGCGTTTATATGTTATCTTCCTTTTGGAACATGACTGAGCTGAGCAGTTCCCCGCTGAGTGCAGCTGCATCATTCTCTCTAGCCTGCGGTGGTCGGGCCGTCAACACTCACACACTAGCCGGGTATGCCTGGGGTCGATTGCGCGTCGGCTCTTCAACGTGACTCGAACCCTGTGCTGGTGCTGTCATCTCCACAATATGAAGTCGGGATGAAACCGGACTTGGCAATATATCTCTTTCGATGGACAACCTGGGTGCTCGGATATCGCTGTCTCCGGTGAGCGTCCTCGCGGTGCGCACGCGTGTGGTATCTAATCCGTGTGGCGGTGTTCAGCCGGTGCCCACGCTGATGCGACTGGTTCAAGTGCGGGCCCCTTTCGACGCCAGTCGACGCTCCAAAACCTCGGTACAGCTGATTCACGCTCGCTGAAACCTCTCGAGCCCTCATCCAAACGTGGTTTCCGCCGGCTCCCAGCGCTCCCCAAGGTCTCCGTCATCATGTCGGCAACTAAAATTCGCACAGAGTCGGGTTGTCTCATAATTTTGGCCTTCAACCCGGACTCCCGAGTCTTGTCGAACAACCGGCGACTCTCCCCGAGGTCGGGACATGGCCTACGACAACTATTTGCTCCGGGCCTGTTACAGACTTCCACATCCCTCATCCCGACCCCACTTCCGTTTCACTTCTGTCCTGGGCTTGGTGCCCCTGGCTTCCAGAACACGGGTGCTTTACGCATCGGGTACCTCTGCATTGCTGTGAGTAGAACCTACTGACGTACTCCCCGATGAAGCCGGAGAGCTGCTGACTAAGGGCATAGGGGACGGCAGGTTGTATGCATGAGCAATGCCACATCCCCACTATATCAACGCTACCTACTTACCCATCCCGTCGGGTACTCCGGCTCAACGAGTGTGTACGATCCGGATCTGACTGCTGAGAATGCAGTTACCGAATCTCGCATGCAATCTTGCGATCGCTCCCAGATTGCTCTTACGCCCGCGCACGGACGAGGGGGGCTCGGGCGAATCAGCGCGGCGGTGTAGGCTCTCGGCCGCGCGGGCATTCAATTTTCGTCGTCTCTGGAAGGCGTAATTTGAGTGATTCTTGGCCAGAGGCTTATATACCGAGGAGGCCACTGGGCGGGATGACCTGCATCGAGCTGCCCTCCCCCGATCTCTCTTATACTCATGTCATCGTCGGTCGTCGCCACCGTCAAGACTCTGCGGTCAGCCGACGGAACCCCCATTCATGCAGAAGCGGTTGGTAACCCTCGGAATCCGCACGTCGTGTTCGTGCACGAAGTGATGCTCTGCTCTGCGGTCTTTGACGAGCTCGTGGGCGATCGGCGCTTAACTGACCATCTATATCTTGTGAGCGACCTCGACCTTCGATCCGACTGCTGCGTTCTGATCTATACCGCCTCTCAGGTGCGGTACGACCTCCGCTGTCATGGCAAGAGCGGCGTGGCCCGCGGCGAAGAAGGCCACCATCCTACTCGCCATGCCGATGACTTTCGCGCTGTGGTCACTGCATTCGGTCTGCAGAGACCGATCGTCGTAGCGTGGTGCGTTTAAACTTCTTCGCGCTCTCCACGGTCTGATTCGAAGCTGCACAGGGGACTCGGTGGTAAGTCCCTCCGCCCAGACTAGGCCTCTAGTACGAAACGACCCTGACACTTCCGGACATCAGCGACTGCGGTGGCAGACGTTTGTGCGTCTACGTGCACAAACCCGATCTCTGGCGTTGTGTTCATCGCGCCATTACCTTTCCTGTGCGCGAGCGTGCCGCGGGGTGCTACAGGACGGATGCTGGAAGTGACGCATGTACTCCGCTCTTCCCAGGATACTGCGATCTCTGCCCGAGCCAAGACGGAACTTGTCCACGCGCTGTTCTCTGGGTCTGCTCGACAGGTACCGGATATGCTCAAGTCTGCGTGGCTCGGTATGAGCGTGGCTCAGCCGCCTGAAGTGACTAGGTCCATCCTATCAGCCCAGCATGACTCCGCGAAGCTGCTCCAGGCAGGCAGGCAGGGACTGCCACTGATGATCCTCGTCGGATCCCAGGATGCACTAGTGGATGGCCCTGCGGTCGTCGGCGAGCTGCGGCGGCATTTCCGCAACGCGGAAGCACATGTGGTCGAGGGCGGGAGCCACGCGCTCTTCTTCGACAAGAAAGACGAGTTTGTGAAGCTGTTGCTGGTCTTCGTCGGCCGGCTCGCGGTGCGTTGCGTTTCATTACTAGAGTCGGCGGAGCTCTGCGTTCCACTCGATCGTCGCCGGAAAACTGATCCATGTTTCGTCGCCCGCAGGTGATGTCCCTCATGAGCTGAGGTCGTCTGCACCCTTCAGCCCTTCTTGGAAGCATTGTGTACTACTACGCTATCGTCTCGCTCGCTAAGTCTGACTCAACATCTTGTATCGCCCGTGTCCGCAGGCCATGTTCTGTTGTATCATCCGCTACTATACCTTACTCCCGGGTACCCCTTAGTGTAGTGTGCTCTGATGGACTTTTCTTGCACCTCCCCCTCCGGGCACTCCCCCCTGCTCTCGACATCTCCCCACTGATCGCGCGTGCTATCAATACCCCCGCTTGGATGCAATATGACTCGTAGACCCTTACATTCCCGCGCAGGACGACGACTATCAGATCCCCGCAAGCTTGTGTGTCCGGGCGTTGCTGACGACCGCGATCGTCGTGAAGGGCGTACAGCAGCCACCAAGGTGCGGAAGTGGTTTCTGATCCATTCAGCTCAGGCCCCCATCCATTCGAACACTCGAAAGGGCGCAAGTCCGCGGAGGAGACGCGTGCGGACGGGCATTGACCGGGACCATCGAACATGATCAATGCTGTGGGTGAATAAACGTTGAGCCTCGACGATCGCGCGCACGGTCGCCGACCCTCGGTGTCGTCACCGCCCGCGCCGGGGGACGCAATATTGATTGTCGCATCCGTCGCCCGTGCGAAACGTTCCCGAGGTGGCAGAACTCAGACCGCTGCGCGCGGGATGTGGCGCGACCAGATGCTGTGTTGCTCATCATCATTGACACCCGCCAGCCTGGGCTGTCGCTGGATCACTGGCATGGCGGGCCGCTCACAGTGCCATCCGCCCAGTGTGGAGACCGGCTCGTGCTGCGAGGAGGATTGGATCAACATCGAGGGGTCGGCTATGATACATACACATCGTTTTTGTTCTGCTCTCTCGTACTCGACGCAGCCTGGCTGACGACCATCTCTTGCTACCCCGCGCTCTTGCACCGCCATCGCTGTCTCCCGCAGTAAATGCATCTCCAGTATAGGCCACGTAGCGAAGCAGGCAAGGGTGCCGAATAGGACATCTTACGCAGCAGTC
Source organism: Cubamyces sp. BRFM 1775 (assembly GCA_022385745.1). Lineage (NCBI taxonomy): Eukaryota > Fungi > Basidiomycota > Agaricomycetes > Polyporales > Polyporaceae > Cubamyces > Cubamyces sp. BRFM 1775. Next base: position 141,645 of record MU278477.1, on the reverse strand, counting down.
TTCGTACCCCGCACGCTCTTCCAGTAAGAGCCGTTGGGGAACTCGTACTCCGCAATACTTGACTCATGCATCTCGATGCTGCGAGCGATATCGTACGTTAGCCGACCCACGTCAGGGTAGATGGCGTCCAACGAGTGAGTCAGCGCACCTGTAGCCCTCCTTGGCGTTGCTGGGGACGTTGTATCTGCCGTTCTTGTTGATCGAACAGGGGTAGAGGAAGTGCTCGTGCAGGTGGTCGACGAACTCCAGTACATTACGCTCCATCGTCCCGGAGACCGCGATATAGTCGATCAGACTGTCGCAAAAAAGGAACCCATTCAGTGCTCTTCTGCGGCGTACGTGCGAACGCGCACCAACCTCAAGTGAATGACATATTCACATAGACCCACACCGCCGGCATGGGGACAGACGGGTACGCCAAACCTAACGAGCACTGTATCAGCATGGCCCTCGTCCGGGATAGATGGAGAAGGCACCGTACTTTGCAGCCATCAGGAGAACGCTCAGAACCTCGCTCACGCCGGCAAGTCGGCAGGAGTCAATCTGGCAGACGTCGATGGCCTCCGCCTGCAGAAGCTGTTTGAACACCATGCGATTGTGCGCGTGCTCTCCGGTAGCGACTCCAATGCCATAGGGCTTCAGTGCCTTGCGGATAGCAGCGTGCCCCAGGATATCATCGGGGGCCGTGGGCTCCTCAATGAACCTAGTCCGGAGATCAGAACGGGTAAGTATAGAAGCAGAGGTGGAGGATCACGGAAGTAGTGCTCACCAAGGCTTGATCTCAGCGAGGCTCTTCACGTACTCAATAGCCTGAGGCACGTCCCAGACTTGGTTTGCGTCGATCATAAGCACACTTCCGGTTGGCCCTGCATTCTTCCCGACCAGGTCAGGGCCGTTCGGGTCCCTCGGCTTAAGGCCGGGAGGGAGGTATTGCGGGTCATCGATGATGGAACGGATGATCTTGCCACGGCGAAGGTCAGAGTCGCGGTCCGCGCCGACCTTCATCTTAAAGTGGTTGAAGCCGGCTTCTACCGCCTCGCGAGTGAGGCGTGCGACCTTCTCGTCACTGTAGCCGAGCCAGCCGGCGGACGTGACATATGCGGGGTATCCAAGTTCGCGCACTTTGGCTTCACGCTCCGCGCGTGTCGCTGCCTTCTCCTTGAGCATGGCGAGCGCCTCTTCGCGGGTGATAGCATCGGTGATGTAGCGGAACGCTGTTGCGTTCACGATCTCTTCCTATGAGCACGGAACAGGATGAACTGCACGAACAGGTCGGATTGTTCTGCACGTCACTTACAGGGGTCATATCGACGACAAGCTTCCACAGCGGCTTGTTGCGAGCCCGCGCATACATGTCCCAAAGTGCGTTGTCGACGGCGCCCAATGCGATGTGAATTACGCCCTTCTCCGGCCCGATCCTATAACAGGCGTAAGTGGTTTATACCATGACGTAGATCTGTTTGGGTGCATACCATCGCAGTTGCGAGTCGGATGACAGATAATCCCACGTCTTCCCCATGTTCGCGAAGATCTCCTCTGTATCCTTCCCAATCAGGCGGTTCGCGAGCTCCTCAATCGCCTTGCACACGATGTCATTGCCGCGTCCGATGGTAAAGGTCATGCCATAACCGGTGAGGTCGGAGTCGGTATACAGCTTGACATACGCAGACGAGTAGTCGCAATCCGTGTTCATCGCGTCTGTTCCATCACCGCTTAGCGATGTGGGGAAACGGATGTCTTCCCAAGCTGTCAGCCCCTTGTTCGTGGTCACTTGTTGTTCACAAGATCTGCAACTCACCATGGGTCTTGTAGCCGGTAATCTTGGGTGCCATTCTGACAAGCTATCTCCCACCTCGAGCGAGCAGCAGTTATGGGTAGCTGGGGAGAGAGTTGAAGGCAGCATGACCCGTCCGATGCCTTCTTATATGAAAGCGAGAGACCGGTCGGAAGGCTCGAATGAGGGTCATCTATGCTCATCCGGGCCGCCAGGGGAGTCCGGCCCGGCTGAGGGAAGCGTCGGGACCGACCGCGGGACGCCGGCGCCTCTGTCCCGCCGCGCCGCTCGCCGACATCATCGCGGAAGCGGCTGCCCTGGACTATCGACGGGACCTCGACGACGATCTTGACAGCGTCAGATGAGCATGGGACAAGGAGGATCGACCCGCATATACCTAGCCTGTACGAAGGTGTGTACCGTGGTTCAGGATCCATATCCTCCATGGCCACTTCGGACGACACGGAGAACTTGAACATTGTTGACTGCCCCGGACCCTCGCACAGAGTAATCCTAGACTGAATATCGTGAACATCATTTGGAGATTCGCCTTGCCGTGAATAGGAAGGTCCATTTCTCCTCGCAGGCCTTCAAATGATTCTCCCCCCACATGAACGCGACCTTCTTTCCAAAATTCCAAGGGACACGCTCTGTTGATCCATTGCCCGGTAAGTGGAGACGAACACTTCAACGACAGATGGTGACGCACGCGCTTGTATGCTATACAGCTCCGCCTCCACTATCAGAGGGCTGGGGATAGGATTCCGCACGCGGGCCATGACAAGGCGTAGGATCAGCTCCTACAACGTGAGGTGTGCACTCAGTACCGTATGTGACCGCTTCAAGAGATCACCTACGCTGATCTCGTGTCGCACGAGGTAGTACGTCGTGATTGTACTGATGTCGTTTGGTCTGCGTGTTATGCGACCCAAGCAGCAGACTTGTCAACGGATTTGTATACGACGCATATATGCGCACCGCACGCTGACCTTTCTGATTTGCACGTAATTTGCACTACGCGTCTTTCCTCGCCCAAACAAACGACGACGGTATCATCGAGAGGAATGAGGACTTTCGTCGCGGTCATTCATGCGCTTGCTCCTCGCAGCACGAGTGATGATGGTAAGAGAACGAGTCGATTAGACTTGCAGCTACTTGACCTGAAGACTATATGCAGTCCTGCATACGCTTCCATTGAAGCCAATTCGAAGCTCCTGTCAAGTGTGTCAAGGATCGAGATCTTCCAAAATTGGCATTGCATCCTTGTTAACATATTCATTCCACTGCTCACGCAAACCAGGCACTGCGGCGTCTTTGTGAAGTTCTCGACTTTTAGGCCATTGCAAGGCGGCGCTGAGCCGCAGTTAGGACTCGCCATCCCACCACCGTATGTAGGTCTGTACGCATCTCAAACCGCAAGGCACCTGATTGCAAGTACTGACCGCCCATGTTCACAGTCTAGAAGCGGGTGAGCGGCGATGCTACTCACAGGTGTAGCTCTGAAGCTTTGTGATCTCCCTCCCACACGGCAGAAAGGTCTCCTAGATTCTCCACCCATCGCGACACCGCGCCGGGTGCGATCCGGCGGTTCTACGTCCGATTACGTGCAGCAGAGTAGCAACCGTGCAACAAGACATTCGATGACCAAGATATGTTATAGCCGCACGGTCACGATGCATGCTTACAGCATACCGCGCTCGCGGCAAGACATAGCTTAAACTCATCCTGTTCCACGAGATCCGATCGCTGGTGGATACAGACCCTCGGTCGAGTCCCCAAGTTTGAAACGCATCGCTGCGGGGGAGAAGGAGGCAGTAGACTATGTTTAACGTTTGACGAACTGACCATGACACGATCAATCTCCCCTTTCACAGCCCCAATCCCGCGGGGCAGCAGCACCAATCCGAGAATCTCGGAGTCCGGTCAACAAGGGCGGGTACGCCGTCGTGGCGGCGCCATTCATCGTGGGTAAGTACGTAGTGAGCGTCAGCGCGCGCCGCGCCCAGCCCTGCCGTTAATGCTAAGACGAAGTTGACAAAGTTCTGTCAACTGCAATGCCGGCAGCAGCCTATCAGTTGCTGCGCTGGGCACCCCCGCCGCCAGCTCACGGTGCTGCTGCTGCACGCTGGCTGTCGACTTCCACCTAGACGCATTGCCACGCAAAGCCTACGCTTCCGCTACGCTCGGAGATTCGACCACTTGGCAAGATGGGGAGTATATGGTCCAGGGTAAGCGATTGCTCAGCCTCGTCGCTACCACCGCCGACCGATGCTGACTGTAGGATCTGATTGCAAAGCTGAGACACCTGTGGTGGAGACCCGACGCACTAGCGGAAGGCGAGGCCCAGGGGAGTCCGCTGCAGACTTCGACTGCCGCTCCGGAGAAGGATGTCGAACCTGTAAGTGGCATGCGAACAACATCCCAGTCGAACAAACGCATGTGGGGATGAAACTCACCGCTGCGGTCATACCCAGCCCAGCGGTCCGGGGAAAATGGAGCTGCGCCTCATGATGGAAACAAAGCCTGGCTCGCCCACAGAAGGGGCCATTGAGGTGGATGGCAAATCTTGGATGCTGAGCGATCCCATACCCGACATCGAGTCCGAGACGCTGACGCCCTACCTCTGCGTCTCGTACGTATGGGGCTCGGGGCGCGTGCCGAACCCGGTCCATCCCTCCATCCTGATGTCCGACCGCACACTGCGGACGTTCACCGCCGTGACGCGCTGCCTGCCGGGCAAGCCGATCTGGATGGACGCGTTCAGTGTGCCGGTAGAGCGCATGGCGAAGCGCGCGACGCTCGAGAGCTTGGGCTTCGTCTTCTGGCGTGCGGAGGCGGTCGTGGCGGTCCTCAGGCCCGAGTCGATTGCCGCCATCGAGGAGATGGAGGTGTTCATGGCTACGAAGCCTCGCCCTGCGGTCGTGCCGGATGCACCGCTCGCTGCGCTGGAAGCGGATGAGTGGATACGCAGCGTGTGGACGTACCAGGAGATTGTGAACAGTAAGAGCTTGTGGTTCGTCAGCGAGGCCCGAGATGGAGCTCCGGCGAAGAAGGCTGTCGATGGCCAGGACCTCCTGAACGTCATAGGCGCATACATCAACCATTGGGAGGCAATGCCTGGCAAAGCAGCCGAGGGTATAAGGAGCGTCTACCCCCATGCCGACAACTTCCAGGAGCTGCTTCTCGATTACCGTCTTCGAGAGTACGCCTGCCGCTCTGCGCTCCAGATCATGTACGGGATGAACCACCGTGCATCCGTCACCCCTGAGAATCACTTCTACAGCATGATCGGGGCTCTGACGAAGGATCCGTCCTCTCGCGCGACGAAGCCCACCATAGAGCTCTTGGCGGAGCGCTTCATGGAGCTGTGTGAGGAGAAGGGCGACTACTCGTTCATCTTCTGCGCCGCACCCCGAGACCCGCGCCCCGGTCTGCGTTGGAAACCGATCCCTTGCATATTCCCGAGTATCCTCGCAGGGCACATCTCCGGTGAAGGCCTACCCGGAAAACGAGTAGATGGTGGGGTCTCGCTGAGCAATGTGCTCGTCCTTTCCATCGCCCGCGAGAGCCATTGCAATACGCTCCTGCCCAACGAGAAGCTGAGAACATACCTTCAGAAGTGGTTGAAGCAAGTCGCGCGGTACCATGGGATAAACGCGGACGGGCCGGAGGAGACCTTGGTGAAGACTGGATACGAGTGTTTGAGGCTGATGGAGTTCGACGGAGTAGGAGATTGGTACACTAGTGATCTAGGCGTGTTCTACCCTCAAGACGAGTTATCTGGCGACGGTGAAGTTAGCATATGCGTCTCACTTGCAGTTTCTTGGAGATTTGGCGCACCAGCCTTGGCTACCTTCACAGGAGTTGACGGAGAAAAGCAGTACGTACTAGGAGTGTTCGTTGGACCAGTCGAGGACATACGCAGACAAGGTTCCAAGGATGAGTTTCTTCTGATGTGACCAACTCGCTACGGCGAACCCGCCCACATGGATACAGTGCTCGAACATCGACGGCATTTGCCCCTACGTTCTCATATTTGTAAAACCCGTCCGTATAGACAATCAAATCTTTCAGTTACAATAGCTTCAAGCTCCAAACCAGAGGTCCGCACGCGATAAATAAATGGAAGCATAATCGGTATATTGGATACAGAATACAAGGCTACAAAAGGGAGATATCCATCAGACATACGTCCGGCTCGCTGGTTCGCATTTTCGCCCACCCCGAAGGGAGACGAAAACCACGATCCAAACGTCCTCGAGACTGCCCGAAGGCAGCCATGGTTCTCGGTTATACGAGCGGACGCTGGTGTCATCGACTGGATATGAAGGATGTGGCATGTGTAAACATGCGAGACTCGAGTTAGTACCTATAAAATAGATCCTAGCTGAGTATGTTCTAAGGAAACAAGGAAGCAGGATGGCGAATTCTTATACGGCGGTGAGTTTAGGGCAGGCTGCGCACAGTAGCCATCCCATTATGGGAGGCATTCCTCACAGGCGCTACGGGCGCTTCGGATTTCGTGTTGTCCCCCTTAGTCTCCTACAGCTTCATAGTCTCTGCTTAATCTAGTCCGAGTCGCTCAGCTCGTTATCCACAATGTCTCTGAAGGCGTATCTGGCAGAGAAATACATGTCCGGTCCGAAGGCGGACGCTATTCTTTCCAAGGTAGCTCCAGCCAAGAAGAAGAAGCGCAAAGCCACCTCCGTGTCGACCAGCGCGAGTGCCTCTTTCATCAAGGATGATGACCTCATGGGATGGGCAGACGCGCCGAAGGACGATGACGATGATATGCAGGAGGCTGTAGTGGCTGAGGACAGGCGGTTCAAGAAGCGACAACGTACAGACGCGGACTCAGGGTGGCAGACGGTCCAAGAGGGCGCGAGCGGCAGCAAGACTCCTCCGCCAGCAGAGGATGAGAAACCACAAGTCGTTGAGACAGAAGAGCCCGCCTTTACTGGTGGTCTGCTCACGTCTGCTCAACTGAAGAAGAAGCTTCCCAAACACAAACCCCAGGAGCCCAAACGGTCGGCTGAGGAGGAGGCGGCAGAGCGGGCGGCCGCACAGGAGACCATCTACCGTGATGCATCAGGACGGAAGGTGGACATTGCGGCGGAACGGGCAGAGGCTGCACGGCTCAAACGCGAGCGTGAAGAGAAGGAGGCGAAGAAGATGGAGTGGGGCAAGGGTCTTGTCCAGAGAGAAGAGGCCGAGAAACGGAAGCAGGAGCTGGAGGCGATGCGGAGCCGGTCTTTCGCTCGGACGGCCGATGACACGGAGCTGAACGAAGAGTTGAGGGCGCAAGAGCGGTGGAATGACCCTGCTGCGGCGTTCCTGACGGTGAGTTGCACAAGTGTTGTTTGGCAGATCCACACCTGACACGTTTTCTTGCGATACAACAGAAGAAGCGAACGAAAGGGCCCCGAAAGCCGGAGTACACAGGACCGCCGCCACCACCAAACCGGTTCGGCATCAAACCTGGGTACCGTTGGGATGGCGTTGGTACGTTTCCTCGACCAGACACCGCCTTCGTTCGTGTGCTAACTATGATGCTGTAGATCGCAGTAACGGCTTTGAGAAGAAATACTTCCAGAAGATCAACGAGCGACGACGTCGCGGTGCCGAAAGCTACGAGTATAGCGTGGATGATATGTAGACCGTCCGTTTCCGCAGACCCCCGTGTACCCGATACCTCACGTCCAGCACGCGGTGACCCGCAGCCACATCCACCTCTGACACATTCTCTTCGGACCATACTAGGCTTTGTATCATACCTACATCTGCATAAGACCGGTCGATGTTTCACCTGGTACATGAGCAGCCTCCTTAATCCCCGCTTACGTCCACACAGGCTACCAAAACGTAACAGAAACTCATGGTACATTTGCATTTCGCCTACAGTTCTCACTAGGGATCTGTCCACCGTCCGATCCACCATCTTGACATGCCTTTCCTCGCGCCCAACTGTTCCCTGTCGAGCCCGCCTCCCGAAACGCTCAATACGCCTTTCCACACGGCCTCCACTTCTTGCTCTTCCAAGGTGATTCCCGCCTTCGCTGCTTCCGAGACGAAATGCTCGCACACGTGCGGAAGGGTGTATTTCCCGGCTGCTACGTACGCTCGCGCTGATGGGTGGCGGCGCAGAAGCGACAGCAAAGATTTCAGGAGTACGTTGTGTGACCCGTCGAAATGCAGCAAATCGGACATGACGACGATGTCGAAAGCTCTGTCTTTCGGGCCATGTTTTTCTGCAATATCCCTGTTCACCGGCGGTCGGTTAGGGATGTTCGCAGATCCTCAGCGCTAGCAGCTGGTGAGAACTCACAGAAGGGGGGCGACATCGCAGCCCCATTCGTACCCGCAAACGTGCACGGTACATTCACTGTCAAAATGCGACCTGTTCCGTTCGATGTTGCTAGAGAGGTTCTTCATGATTGTTTCGTCCGGGTAATCCGTGATCACGCTCAAACATGGTGAACGACCGGACAGTGTCGAAGATAGCAGGGAAGGTAACGCGCAGCCCGCGCCCAGTTCTATAACTAGAGTAGAATTCAGCACCTGTATCCAATACAAAAGGATGGACTCTACCTCGCTGGTTTGCAAAAGAGATAATACCTCTCTCGAGCAGTTCCGCTAGCAAGAGCGAGGGCGAGAACAAATGATCTGCCAGTAATGTATTCGCCTGTAGTAGACGCAGTAAGAATCACGTGTTTGCAATAAACTGATTCTGAAGCTGCTGAGGACGCACTTTGCCTTCCTGAAAACCGGTGAGCATGCACTGTGAGAGATACTCGAGAGAAGCTATGATCTATTTTGCGTACTTTTGGTGCGGGAGTGAGCACAAGAGGACCGTATTGGATCTTATCGTCGTCTGCTTGAGTTTCCCCGAACAATGCCGCGGAGTCGCTCAGAAAGTCATCAAGTTCGGCCATGGGTAGGTAGTAGGCACTAGCACAGCAGTTCGGAGTATGAGCCCGCGTTGATCCACACTTGATAAGCGCTCGATGGTTAGTAGAAAGCTTCAAATATGAATAAGGTTCGGCCTTCAATCGACTCGACCATAAAGTCTACACGGACCCTTCGTTTCCTGTAGTAGGACTTGTGCTATCCGTCGCGATATGCCACCAAAACACTTCCTCACGAGCAACTTCCGTGTCGCATTCGAGGAGTACTTCAACGCCGAACAACAGAAGAGCGCGGTCGAAACCCTCCGGGGCCACATCGCAGAGGTCCGCGATGGCTCCGAGGACCAGCGCCGCGAGCTGGGCGTGCTGAAGCCGCAGGACACGACCCAAGAGCAGATCGACCAACGCGTCGCTGCCTACCTGGACAAATGCTACTGGCAACTGTCGCAGTTCTACCGGGTGAGTGCTGTGCTCGAAGCTGGAACGTTCGTCCAAGCATCCTGACGCGCGCTCTGCAGTACTCCGTTCCCTGCCGCATTACCGAGGCAGAGCCATACCTTCGCGAAGTGATCCGCTATGCGCAGACGAAGGGCGGGAAGCGCGACGTAGCTCCCGAACTATACCTCGCCGTCTCCATACAAAACATGCCTGGGAAGGAGGAAGAAGCCCTAACGTTGTTCTCTGAAGCCTTCAATGACTTTGAGGCGAATGGTGCACCCCTACTTGGCCCTCGATCGGAGCTATGGGCGCGAGCGCACTGGTCGCGATTATTGAGACGCTTCGAACGCGTGCAAGAGGCGCAGGTGCAAGAACAGACGATCGTGTAAGTCCCTTAGTACGCCCACGCTGCGTACCCTTTCTGATCGTTCAATGATTACAGAGACTGGATTGTGGAGCACCCGATGGTCCTTCCTCCTCCCAAGCTCAAGGCGTTGGTTAGCGACGACGCCGATAGCGGTGTGCTCAATAACATTCTCGACCATCCAGAAGTGCTAGCCGCTTTCGAAGCCGCGGAGGAGAAGAGAGCCGGGCGGGTTTGAAGTTATCTCAGTTATTATATCATCATACGTTTGTATCGCTTCGCCCATATACCCACAAAGTTGCTTGAATATGTAGCAATCGTTACCCGCTATATTCGTCTTTGCTTGATATTCTGCACGCAAGCTGGAAGTTGCATGCAGGCTCGTACTGTTTGACGACGTCATCGTCATGAAAAGAACTATAACAATGCTCTATAACCTCACAAACGATGATGCTGCATGCAATACGGATACATCCTGTTGCTCGTGTGTACACAACTTATGATACATGTTGACAGACTACCGATTGTTCTCCAGTGAAGCGTTGCAGGTTACCTTACACTACTTCATCGACCTTAGACCGATGAATACAGAAGCCCTAGAGTGATCGCAGAGTTAGCCTAAGAGGTTGCAGCATGCAAATTCAGAGACGTGGTCACGCACCGGAACGACCCACTCCTTGCAACTGCAACACACACCCGCCCAGTCGTAGTTGCCCAGCTTCGCGTTACACTTCTTGTTCGGGCATAGAATCTTACCGGCCATATGGCCTTGCTCCAAGAACGGTTCCATCCACTTCATCTGGCGCACCATGACGTCAGCGCCGACTTGACTGCTAAAACTGCATACAAAGACTCACAGGCTCGACGAAATAGCCTGAGCACTTGGGGTTCACAAGAATAGGAGGGCTCATGGGTGCGAAGTGGCTCGGGCTTTTGGGGTTGAGTATACCTGGGCTCTGAGGGGCAGAAGAGGTGGGCGTCATAGTGAGGCCAGAGGGCGGCCGTAGGGCAGCCAGCTTCGGGTGAGAGGATAACTGGGCAGCGAGGTCCGACGGATGGACAAAGGAGCTCGTGACTGAAAGCGGAGGACGCTGGGAAGGCAATGGGGTGACCTTGTCTGCCTTCTCAGCGGTGACTTCCCCAGAGGCAGGTTCAGTCGAAGGGACAGTGCCAGTGGACGAGACCGCCTTCGTGGACTCGTTCCCTTCGGCCTCCGAGTCACCCTCTTCCTCCGACTTAGCAGGTTCTTCTCCGGAGCTATCCTCTTCGATAGCGGAGTCCGAGAGCGAATCAGAAGCTTCTTGGCCTATCTGAGCAGAGACGCTGTCGAGCGCGAGGAGCGAGCTCTTGAGCGGCCTGTTCTCGTTAATCGAGCCGAGGCGCGAGCGAGGGAGCATATCGTGCATGGACGGTCTTCGGGGTGTGGTCCCAACGGGAGACAGAGGAGGACCTTGAAGTGTAGGCTTCGAACCTGAAGATGAAGCCCTCCTGGCCGACGGAGTGCCGGATGCGAGCGGGCTAAGTGGTTTTGTGTCGTTCATCGAAGGCCTCCTGGACGATGCTGCGGAGAGCACAGCAGGCGTCGGTGGGCCAACCTGCCCATGATCAAGCATGTGTTCGCGAGTGGCCAGCTCCTGCCTATGAGGGACATCAACAGTAGCTCTGGTTTAGGCCACTGTTCGTCATACCTGCACATCTTGCAACGAATCCGGCGACGCGGTGTGGGAACCGGGGTATCGGACGGGGTATACGGGAATTTGGCGAACATGTCCGTCTCTACTTCTCCATCACCGTCTGACGACGGGCAGTGTAAGGAAGGTAGAACGGTCGGAAGAGATGTGAACGTACTCATAACTTCGTGCACCACACGTTCCAAGTAGAACATGCGGGTCTCCTTGTCTCGCTTTGATACCTTGAAGGATGCCTTGTAGAATATTTCCAGCTGCCGCATGAATCCATCGTTCGGTCTATATATCCAAATTGAATACCTGCTCTGACAGCGCCGATTATAGGCACGTACTGCACATCTGGCCGTGATTGCCTGATGACTTCCAGAGCCGCATCGGGGGTCAGGCCTTGAGAAACCATGAGATACGCTGCAACGATCGAGACACTTCGGCCTAGATGATATGTTACGACGTAATCCCGACCTAGTAGCCAATGCAGACTCACTCATTCCAGCCTGACAATGCACCAATACTCCGTGGTTTTTGTCAAGCTCAGCTTGAATGAAGGTTATAGCAGGCACGAAGTGTTGCAAAATGTCGGAGCTCTCGGTGTCGTCTATATTGATTTGGTGCCGTACGAAAGTCTGGCGCGTCAGCTGTCGGCGCAAGTTCTTCATCCAGGCATGCCTTGGTACATACCTCGTTTATCCGAACGCGACCCCGCATCGCAGTCAACACACTGCGAATATTGTGTGCCTTGAGCTTCTCCGTGTCTAATGCGCTCGGCAGGTCGCCGACCCAGAGGTTGGGTACGACTTCGTTCATCGACATCTTTGTGCAGAGTTTTACAGGGCTTGCAATCTTAAAGGTGCCTTCCTAGTGTTACAAGTTGTTGGGGAATGTACTCAAGAGATAGCCGAAAAGCAGATGGTGGTCAGGAAAACTGGATCGAAGCGCGGTTAAGCGCCAACCCCGCAATGCGCGTGCATCGAGCAACTGAGCGCTTGTACTCTAATCAACCTCTCGCCGCAGCCACCATGAGCGGTAGTAATAGAGACACCACAACGCAACATTTGGTCAGTCAATCCATATAGGATGAGATTTGGCAAGCTGACTACTATGATGGTGAAGGCTGCTCACGAAACGCAGAGACCGGTGCAGATTTCGCCAGCACTAGCGCGAGGCGCGCAGGACATGTCAGCTCTATTCCAGAGACGCACAGCTGCTTTGCGAGCCGAATTTGAGGCCAGGATCCACACGTTGGCTATGGAACGCGAAGCCTTACGAGGATATGGAATTGCAAACCCTGGAGACGCTCAAACTCTCTTGGACGAATTGGAGGACCTACGCCAGGAACGTGATGGACATACACAGGAACGCGCCGAGTGGGCGAAGGAACGCGACGACTTGTTGTGGAGACGGCAGGCGTGCGACGCCGAGTGTGCAGAACTGCGTAAGGCACAAGAAGCATTGCTGCAGGAGCGTGCTGCCTTCGTACAGGAAGCGGATCGCATGAAGGCGGAGTACGAGACCAGGATGCAAGAGATCATCGCCGCTAAAGACGCGACCATCGCGGGCCTTGAAGAGCGCATCAGGTGGTTGGAAGCGACTCAGAGCGCACCACCTCAACAATCTACTGGACTTGATGTGAGTTCCCCTCTACCGATGACAGGCATTCATGTTAACTAACCTAGACTGTAAGCCTAGCAAATCCAATCCGAATCCCTAGACATGCTCCACTCGCCTGCCCATTCGATGTCCTACCCTGATATGTCGACCACGCTCAGCACAATTTCGCAAGCCCGGTCACCCATGCAGGTAGGCACACCTTCGTTGTTCCCGCTACCACTGGATGTCAGCTCGGAGCTTGACGCTATTCTCGACTCGCTTCTGGACGTTCAGGTGGACGAACGATCCTCTCAACCACCGCCAACTTCAAGAGGGTCCACGATCACGCTCCAGGGGGAACGGCCATCGCCGGGAGCGCAGGTTGTGGCGGGGGTACCTGTGTTTGGCTCAACAACCGACGTCGCACAAGCGTCGGTATCTGGAGCACCACCCACTCGCCTTGTCATCCGTGTACCTCCTAGCATCAAGGGACGGCGGTCCATCAAGCCACCGGCCACTCCGCCTACGGCAGAGGAGATGAAGACTCTCGTTTATGTTCCTCTGCAGCAGAATTCTTCCGATGAGAGCTCCTCCGCAACTTCGCCTTCTACAGGATCTTCGTCGAACACCTTTTCGCCATGATGTGACAGGATAGTGGCATTATACGGGTTATGGAGTGGTGCGTTCAAGTGCCTGGCGCGTTGGCGACTCATTTGATGTTGTAGGAGTATCTAGTGCTACTTACGTGATATTCGCTCTGTCGTAATGTTGTTGTATTGCTGTGTGTACTACCAGATGTTCCTTTACTGTACTTCCCCTATTGGATTCCAACACGTTATCGTATGTTACACCCCCAATCCGATCGCGATCCGACGCGTGCATAGGCTTTGTTTGGATCAGAGGCTCTTGCCAAACAAGTGACCTAATTTGGACGTGTACCTGGTACGCCGTCATATTCAATTGACGCCGGGTCCGTCTCAACTGCCACAACGGTCTATTCGCACACCGCTTCCTGATTGCGCTTCGACTACTGATCCCAACGACTTGCCTTGTCTATTGCTGCTGTCGAGACCTGTGCTCTACTGGCTCTTAGCTGATGTCTACTCATGTACGCACATAGTGCTCGTTCTCACATTCCGCAGCCTCCGCATAGCGCGGGTATGCCCTACAAGGGTCTGCGTGCGGCAATAGACCCAAACCAGATACCTTCACCTGTGGATACCATTGAGGCCGACAGGGAGAAATGGGAGGACCAACAGTATATGACGCTTCCAGGGAAGCATCCACCGCTGTCGACGACCGACTTTGTGGCAATTGACCAAGGTACGCTTTCGATATATTGGTTGTTTGGCATCGAGCCACATATACCCCCGTGTTAGGTAACTCCTCGCCGAAGTTCGTACGCATGTCTACTTGGAACGTGCCAAGCACCTCGCGTCTTGCGTCGGACTGCGAAATTCCCATAGCTGCTATAATCCAGCCGTTCGCGGATCAAGACCCCCGGGAGGAACCCGTACCGCTCGTCGAAACTGGCCCGTCTGGTCCGCCGCGGTGCGGGCGGTGTAGAGGGTACATGAACCCGTGGTGTACCTGGGTAGCAGGCGGAATGAAATGGAGGTGCAATCTCTGCAGCCATGAGACAGAAGGTGCGCGATGACCCTCCTCTGCATGCCGTGCGCCCACACTCCTGACCCTGCTCTTCATAAGTCGCATCCGAGTACTTCTGCAATTTGGATGCAAACCTCCTGCGACTGGACCACCTGCAGCGGCCTGAACTCAACAAGGGTACCGTCGACTTTGCCGTCTCCGAAGAATATTGGGCACCTCATCCACCTCCAAGTATACAACCCTTGTATTACTCTATGACTCCTCCGCAGACAAGTGGACTCAGGAAGCCGCAGCCCATGGACTACATATTTGTATTTGACGTCTCTCAAGAGGCCGTTCGGTCCGGCTTCTTGAAGGCAGCGTGTGCTATACTCCTGGAGGCGCTCTTTGGAGACGGCGAAACGATTCCTTCATGTTTCCCTCCATCAAGTCGCGTCGCAATCTTGGCTTTCGATCGGACATTGCAGTTCTACAACCTTTCTGTACGCATAGTCCCGCTTCCGCACGTATACTGCCGTGTAACATGTACTTGGCTAGTCAGAGGTGGTCGGACAACCGCCGATGCTGGTCGTGCCAGATATCGACGAAGTCTTCCTTCCTTCGACTGCGGGGCTGTTTGTCAACCCCGCGGAATCTAGGTGAGTTTCCACGGAGGTATGTTTGGCATTTTAGTAATCCCAGTGTAGGGATGCTATTGTCGACCTATTGACCACGCTTCCAATGCGCCATGATCAAACACTCGAGACGGAGGCTGCGCTTGGTTCCGCGCTCGCCGCCAGCCTTGCTGCACTGGTACGTCCCGTAACTTGAACCTTCTTCCTTCTCAGTTGATCATTGCTCTGCAGGCGGGAAGGGGAGGTCAAGTAGTGACCTTCGCAGCTACACTTCCTACTATTGGTGTGGGCGCGCTGCAGCCCCTTGTGGACGAGTCGACACTGTATGGCACTGAGAAGGAGAAAACTCTATTCGTCCCTCTCGAAGAGACATGGAAGGACATTGGCGAACGATGCGCCGCCGAAGGCGTTGGTGTCAGCATGTTCCTTGGCATGGGTCGGCCCATCGACATCGGGTCTATAGGTATGCGCCCTTCATGTCAAGCATTGGCCCCCCTCTGACCTTCGGGGATCACTACGCAGGTATTGTATCGTCCTTGAGCGGAGGGGAGCTGTACTTCCACCCGAAGTTTGACGCAGTAAAAGATACTATCGTTCTGTCATCGCAGGTCAAACGCCTCATCTCTAGGACAACAGCCTATTCCTGTTCCATGAGGATACGGAGCTCTAATGGTACGTCGCTGAGCAAGGCCTCAAAGTCATGGTTCTGATGCCTCATGTAGGTCTGAGAGTCTCCAACCAATTTGGCAACTTCTACGAGAGCCCCGCAGCGGATCTCGAGTTTGGCACGATGGACGCGGACAAGACGATAGCTGTCTCGTTCGAGCATACTCGAACACTAGACGATAGGCAGTACGCTTTCATCCAGGCCGCTTTGCTGTACACAACGGTCACAGGCGAGCGGCGCGTGCGGATATTCAACGTTGCTTTGCGGGTCGTTACTCTAGCCGGCAATGTCTTCCAGTACGCGGATATGGACGCGACAGTATCGTACATGCTGCGGGAAGGTACTTCCTCCTTACCCTGGTGTACGCGAGCGCATCGTTGACGATTACGCAGCGATATCCAAATTGCCCACTCAGAGGATATCCCAGATCCACGAAACGCTGACGGAGAAATGTGCCCTGGTTCTCTATGCCTATCGGAAGTTCTGTGCAGCATCTGCCGCGCCTACCCAGGTATGTGTATCGATCATTCCGACATGCATGTGCGACACGGGCCTGATCGTAAATAGCTCATTCTTCCAGAAGCATTCCGCACGCTCCCGTTGTATGTCCTAGGCATGATGAAGACGAAACCTCTAAAAGGTGCGTCTCCGAAGAATGGACAGTCTCTCTAGCTGAGCTCATCTCGGTTACAGGTCGCAATGTCACGGCTGACGTGCGTAACTACTACGCGCACAAGCTCATGGCGATGAGCGCACGGGGCATCATGTTCCACCTCTACCCCCGGATGCTCGCCGTACATGATCTGAACGACACCATCGCGCTACCAGACGCGAACGGGAACATAGACATGCCGTCTCTCATGCGGGACAGTCACCTTTTCATGGAAGGGCATGGGGTATATCTCATTGGTGAGTCGCCTGGCTCAACGCAACTTGTCACGGACGCTTCTGACTTGTATGCACTGGGGCAGACAACGATGAAATGATGATCCTTTGGATTGGAGGGAGCGTCTCTCCTCAGGTGCTCCAGGACCTTCTCGACATAGACGATATCATGCAAGTGAACCCTCATATCGTATGTCTTTCGATATACCTCGTCTTTCGCATCGCTCACAAACTCTGCTCGCAGTTGTACCTTCCGCCATTGCAGACGCGCCTGTCAACGCAAGTGCGGAACATCCTGGCACATCGCTTTGTGCAGAGGGGATACATCCCGAAGTTCATGCTCGCGAGGCAGAATCTCGACGCGGCAGAGATCGAGTTCAGCGACATGCTTGTCGAAGACCAGAACAACGCTGCGATGTCATACTTGGACTGTAAGCCATCCCTTATCCATTGTTCGACCGACGTTGTGTTCACAATTGTCCTGGTAGATTTGTGTTTGGTACACAAGCAAATCCACACGGCGGTAAGCACGATGACATCCACCTTACCATGGAGACCTTTCTGATGAACTGGGAGTACAGCTCACAACAGGAGCGTCAATAGCTTCTGGCCATGGTGGATTCCGGTCCATGCCGTGGTAGTGAGAGGCGAGACGAGTACCGGTATAACAGTTATGCATCATATATCGGAGGCGTATGTATGCGATAGAAAGCTAGGCTTTAACCATGCGTTACCTTTGACATCATACTGCTCGGACAGCTATCAATATAGGAATGCTTGTTCCTACGAATTCAAACTCATGAACTCCTCGCTGACGCTGGAAGAAGTGATACAACGGTGTCCCTCTGACTCCTTCACGGGACTGGTGATCGACCACGACTATGCATCCCTCCCTCAGACAATCAAAGCGAACACAACGATTGACGCTGCCTAATGTAAAGCTGTCTACGAACCCGTCGTCTTGTGTCAACCGGAGGCAAGCCTATCATATGAGGCCCTCAATGTACTTGTTTACCTGCACAACACCAGTTTTGAGGCCCGACAACAAGTCATTGAATTCATCCTGGTCGCTCAGGTTCGGGCCTGAATCAGCGTACTGGCTTGTAGATCGTCGGCCACCGTGGTCGGACGTTACATCTCAGCCAACTCAGGCGCCCCACTCTCTCGATGAAGCAATAGTACAATCCCGCTGTGTCTGGTAAGGTATGCCGCCTAGCCATCTTAAGGGGCGTAAATTACACTATACGAGTAAGGTACGGGCACCTACATCTAATCCACTGAACATACTCTGCGTAGCCGGGTGGTCTAGTATCGGGAATTATAGGACATTCAAACGGCCAATGCTTTGTTCACAGGGCTGCGAATGTACATTATGGAACTACGTTCCCGACCGTCCGCATCGGTTTGCATATTGGCACAGTCCGCATTACGATTCAAGTCAATTTCGACCCTGATGGATAGCGAAGGCTGCAGATCCCCTGGACCTTGAGCCCGAGCGTCCGATCGCGTTGGAAGCCCACTTGATATCGACAAGTGGGGACTATTGCTTTGCTCGCAACCGCTCGCTCGTACGATCAGCATAGTGAAAACACATGCCTAGTTTGAAGGGTCTGTCAGAGTTCACGTTCTTTGAGCGACACTGAGTCTGCCTACCGCGACTGGTGGGAGCTATAATTGACGCACGCCTGTTGTGAGTCTACCGAGCAATATGTGGGATCGCACTCACTGGGGGAAGGAAGATATAGAATACATTGCTTCTAAGGGAGTTTGAAATCACAACGACCAGTAGGTGTGCGCAGTACAGCGCAGCTGCAAGTTGAGTTGACATAAACGTGGAGTGAGTTTTAACGAGCAAAGGTGCGAGGGTGAACATACCGGATTGTACGAGGATGTCGAGAACCCTCTGCGTTGACGAAAGGCTCTGGCTTGCATACTCCCTAGGAAAGAGTGTTTGCACGTGCCAGACCTTATAGCACATGAGGCCTGTCGCAAGCGTTCTGGTATGCACATAGGAAGGAGTCATGGCTAGCTTACCTGAGCAAATGAGGTTTTGTACCAGCGTGACGATATAGAAGTATCGAACGAGCGTGGTAGCGCGTGCGTCGATAAAATTGGCCGTCGGAGCTGTCGCGCACGTCCAACCAGTCCAAATACCGATAGCTAAAAACCAGGACGACGTCAGCCGACAGTGCCGCAGGGTGTCGTAAGTCGTACCGATGTCGCATAGGAACAGGATTGCCGGGACTATGACGACCACGATGCTTCTGCCCCAGAGAAGGAAGGTGCGATATATCTATGCTTCGACTTTTTATGGCACGATTAACTGCCGAGACAGTAGAGCGTTACTTGCAATGATAGCGTCGGAAATTAGCACGACCGCGACCGTCGTCGCATTTTGTGTCACCGATATCTTTGTCGAGGGACCCTGGTAAACCGATGCGGGGTTTGATAATCCGGAGCCTTCTTCAACATGGAAGGCGCTATAAGCGATGATCAAGGAAGTCACGAAGTCCTGTCCATGAAAAACACGGTAAGAGAGGCTTATAGGTCATGCGGGAGGATAGATACGTACAACCACAATGGTGGCCAGCATGAGAAAACAACTGATTGGTAGCCAGGGCGACAAACCCTCCCGGGCCTTTCTAGTCAGGATGGCAATCGAAACAGGTAGATAGACGCAGTAAGCTCCTGCGATGCAGTAACGAAAGTCAGGTCAATAAGACTCGTTGCGATATCCGCATCAGTGCAAGTGTCGTACCTATGGCGAGTAGCTGCAGCCAAGTCCCGATGAGGAAGGCATTGACTTCGTCGAGACCTTGCGGCATTGCACGTATCTGTTGAGAGAGTAACGATGAGCTCAGCACGCGAGTGCAGCCTATGTTATATTGATCCCACAGGCGCGCGCGTGTATCCCAGCGCCGAAGTCCATCACTAGACGTTGTCAACGCGTGTCATCTGGTTCCACAAGGCAGTGTAGTGACGAAAGAGCCGCACCTGTCAAATGGAAGGAAACAGGTTGTCTAAGGAGCGATCTCTAGCTCCATGATGAGTACCATAGGGTCGCACGCGTCTTTGCGACACTCGACTGCGTGCGCAGCGCGGCAACGACCTTCCGAGGCAACATCCGCCGGACATGCTTCGAATACGGATGAGCAAAAGAAGGTCATATGGTGAGACTCAAAGCATTGACGGGGCAAGTATGAGTTGGATTATTCGAGGCTCCCGTGAATGAAGGTAGATCAGCTTCATCGTGCAAACTTTCTATTGTCGCTCATACGTTCTCGTGACACAAGCACACAAGCGACTAGGCCCTGATCAGCTGTGTCTTCTCGGAATAGACTTATCCTCTGGTCCGCTCAGTCATCCTTCACCCAAGAGCGAGCCTGTTGGATTACCAGGGTCAATACCAGTGCTTCAGATGGCCTTGGTCAAGTGGGACTCACTTTTTCAGGCCGTCCAAAGATCCATTGAACTCGTCCTGGTCGCCCGGATTCGGACCCGAGTCGGCATACTGCCAGAACGTCGTATACCTGCGCGACGCCGATGCATTTGTTAGTCCTCCTACTAAATAGGGTCGCCGGTTATGCTTACGACCAGCCTGCGGGGAGGGTACCAATGCTCGATGCATAGCGTGCGATCCAGAGGGGGTTGGTGGAGGCAAACGCGGCGCTGTTGCCCGTGCAAGTCGTCCACCAGTCCGTCGTCGTGTAGATCACTAGTAGAACCCAGGGTGAGCGCTGATCGTCGCTACACAGGTGATCAGCAATCCTCTAGTACTAACCGGGATAGCTACAACGGGGGCTGTGTTAGTGACAAACGAGCGAATAGCTGTGATATGACGTACACTCCGGTGGACGAATGGTAGGTGTTGGAGAAGTCTTTGATCCAGGACACCATGGCGGAGGCACTCAAGCCATAGCACTCAGCCCCACTCGGGTTGTCTACGGAGCCAATCAGCCGAACGTGCAGTAAGTGGTTTGACACGCGCCGACTGACATTCGATATCGAGGGCACCCGGGAGGGTGATGCCGTCGCCGGACCAACCGCCTGTTCAAAATGACCATGGAGTATTGAGCGACATGACAACATGTATTCACCCGGCTTACCGCCATGGGCCAGGAAGAACTTGGCCTGAGTAGCGCCCGAAGACTCGTCGGGGTGCGCGAAGTGGTATCCGCCCCTGATCAAGCCTGCATTGGTAGCCCCAGTATAATGGCTGGAGAAGTCGGGGTCGGTGTATGCTGGCGGATGGGTTAACAGGGATGGTAGCAATAGTAGCACGGATAGCTCACAGGTGCCTTCGGTAGCCTTGATGTAGACGAACGAGAGGCCGTTGGCCTTCACGGTGTTGAAGTTGACCGTGCCCTGGTAGTGCGAGATGTCGATCCCTTGCGGGCTCGCGCGCCTCTGAGGAGTCGGAGAGGCGTTGGCGACGGTGATCGCGCAAGCGAGGAGCGCTGCAGTGGGGAACTTCATGACTGAGAATGAGCAGTAGAGTGGACGTGCTCGCTCGACCATTCATACACAGCGATCACTGCCTCTTATATCGGCTCCGAAACGAGGATTCTTCCGGCGGGATCGTCCGAGCGAAGTCTGAGAGGGTGCCCTGTGACGAACCGCACATGCGTCCACTGAACGCACGATGGTGTCGTAGCACATGCATCTTGCGTTCGTATACCCCAAAGTCTGGGATCCGAACATGCCCTTTGACGGGTCAGCGTGGTGCATTGACGTCGGCAGATACCTTGGTATCGCCTTGTCATCTACACCGTATGCAACTTCTGTCTAGAACCAGAGGACCCTTCGTATCAACGTCAGCGATAGTCGCAACGGAATACCACAGATCGCGAAGCCTAGGTCTCGCCACCAGTGCTCACCTGGCAGTTTGCAGCAAATTGCGAAGCACTCGGAGGGGTTCTTTGACAGATTGATGTGGAATGCCAAGAGTGAGGTCACGTCCCAAGAGTAGCAGCGAACGTGACGTGCTGTAGATATATTGAACCACGAGAAGAGCGGGAAGCCGAATGTCCCGACGATCATCGCAATGCACTGCAGGAGATTGGCAAGTCATGCGCGAGACGGGCGTGGTAGGATGGCGGTGGGATTTGTGGGATTTAAATTTCACGCATTGCTGGCGTCACTTAACTTCGGCACTCGAAGCTTCGACGCGTTGTCGCACCAGCTAGCAAAGCTTCCTGGAGAGGGACCTGAACCGGTTGAGAGCAAGAAAAAGTACCTAAGACAACATAATGATACAGCAACGATAGCGTACAGAACAGTATCCACACGTGAGCATCACTCAGCTCTTTTCTTCCCAGCGTTCGTACTGGTCGTTTTGTAGACTCTTGGAGTACTCCTCGTCAATCGTGACACACAGGTCATCGAGATCCTTCAATGCTTGGATCAACGCCGTTAGTGACGACAGACCATCTGGGTGCATGGTGGGTCAGCAGTGAGAAGTGATGAGGAGCCCGTGTGTACGCACCATACATCTGGATACGCATGTTGATATGGTTTTCTGAGGGGTGAGGCACGCTAGAACAGAGGTCAGAGTCGGCTACAACGATTGAAAACCAGACGTTGCCAATGGAAGCGTAGAGTGAGCGATCCACAGTAACACCTGTCGTTCAGGCGTTCGGAGTGATGAGAAGAGGGGAGGTAACTCGCGCAGACTTCCCGTCGAGACCAGCTCGAGAACAGTGAGGGTACGAGTCCATGCCTGCACAATGTGAAGATAGAGACGCTCGCGGGACACGAGTAGCCCGGGTAGGAGACAATTGACGAGACGCGGTCAAAGGTGTTCACCCATGAACAAAAGGAATGCGACAGGCTTGAGTGCGTAACTATTACGCAAGTAAGGTACGGAGTTTGGAAACTGCCAGACAAAGATTCGCCATGGTAATGTCTCTCGGAGGAGGACTTGCAGGCAGCGGAAGGGGGGAGAGAGCTAGCTGGTGCTCACCTGTACCCGCAGAATTCCACCTTCGGACTTTGACAATAACCTCCGGTCAGCTTTCAGGCAACACAAGGGATTGGTTATGATACGTACTTCTTCATGAGCATCCAACGCAACGCATTCCCGATCGTATGGGACTCATCGTGAATTTGGTATGTTGCAGCCGACAAGTCAGGGCTTGCACCTTTCAACTGCAGAGCCGACGTGGAGGCGGCGGGTATAGCTCGAGTCAGTACCGTTGCTCGTTCAAGGAGACAATTAAGACGTACAATCTGGATTTTTGGTGTTGGGTCGGCCATGGCTGGAACTGGACTCGGGAGCGGAGGAGACAAAAGGTTTCTGCTTCCAGTGTCAGGAAGCGCCCGTCATTGACACTTTCGGAAGCGTGAGAAGATTTTGCCGCCCACGTGGTACACATTAGACGCCCATAAGCAGCTCGCTGCCGCCGCTTTGTTCAACTTCAACCTACACTTGCCTGGGTTCCCCGTGTACTATCTATCGAGTCTTCAACTATTCCATCCATCGTCAGCGTGCGAGTGTACTGCCGCGAGACGGGAATACCACCACGCAACTCATGAATGACCTCGAGGGCAAGGAGGCACGGGCAAACAGCCTGCCGCTGTTCTAACGGCGACCGCCAAGTATCTCGACAAGCACGAACTGTCCGCCGTCCCTGCAAGTCGCCTCGCCGTATGGAAAGTATCGTTATACTACGCCTAAGCAGCCGCGGTACCGTGGATGCAATGAATAGCATTGTATGTCGCCTACCGGCCTCCCGATTCCTGAGCGCTAATGGCAGCCGTAACTGAGTACCAGACAGCACCTCACCGCCTTCATTACTCATTTCTAACAACCCTCCCAGCATAGTAAGAGACAACAGGTAAGTACGACAGCCGTCGCAACGTAGAAGGTCTTCACGCATCTCAGAACTGAATGAGGAGCACAATGCTTTTGTGTAGGCGAGCTTACCGAAGGCCAAATATGTACAAACACGGCGGGCAGTCCCAATTGTTCCCCGCAAACCGCCCGCACTCGCTACCCACTGTCTAGTCGTGCGCAGACAAAGAATGGCGGACGCGCGCGCGCACTATTGAGCCTTTCAGGGACATGTGTGAGCGGACGACAATGTCGGCGTATCCACCCTGCGTTGGCGCTACCTGCTATAAAGGTTGGTCAATCCGCGCCTTGTGTTTCCCCGCCCCCTCACCGCCTTTCCTTTCTCGCGTTCCTCTCCTCCAACGCCACTTATACCCTTGCTTCTAGATATATTAAGGCAGGCCCCTGCGATCGGTACCCCGGTGGTCCACTCTCGTTAATCTCTTCACACGCTCATCTCGACATACTGCCAAGCGCTACTCCTTCCATCACGTTATATCACTCTCGCCCTCGTATATAACATGACTCGCCTGTCCCCTCCTCTCCAGAACCACAAGGCTACCTCTCACCACCGCCCTACCCTTCCATCTCTGGCCTCGCTTCGTCTTCCCGACATCCGCAGACCCACCAACAGTCTACCCCCTCTGCGCCCCTCCAACGCCATGAACGTCCCTAATGCTAATGCTAATGACCTTCTTGTACGTTACGCCCGTTCCTGGAACCCTACTGAGTGCAAGCTAACTTACCCCGACAGGCTCCCATCCCTCTCAACTTCAACGAACACTGGCAGCGTCCTCGTCAGAGCTCGGTCTCATCTGAATCGTCTGCGACATCCGAGTCCTCGGTCACATCAACGTCCTCCATCAGCTCCTTCCGGTCCATCTTCAATCGCTCGCCCTCCCCCGAGCTCGGCATCATCGCCGTCGGGCCCCCGGTCGTCTCCCACTCCAAGAACGGGGAACAGAACCTCCGGCGGTACCACCCCACCTTCGACTCCACCAAGCACCGGATCGCGCTCTGGCACCGCTTCGAGGACGCAGACGCGATGCTCATCATGCCCCTCGGGTACAACCCGCTCGACGAGAACTTCATCCCCCGCTACGACACGCGCAAGCCGAGCGCGCTCACGGGCCGCCCCTTCATCCTCTTCGGTCCCCCGGCGTGGAGACTCCGCAACCCTCACATGCGCAAGGGCGTTAAGGCGGCGGTCTACCCCTACCGCATCCTCTCGCGCAGCACGGGCGAGCCTCTTCCTGCCAAAGGCCCCATCCACGTCCGCCCGCGCGTGTTCTCGCAACCATCGTCGGCCCCCGCGCCCGCACCCGCTGCGCAGCCCGACGTCGAGATGCGCAACCAGTAAACAATGAACGACGTCCCGGTCTCGATGTTCTCTTGCACGGCTCGACACACGACACGGACGCCTCCGCATAGAATGACGCACGAATACGAATAGCAGGACGCTCACAGCAGCCGCTACTTACTGTATACATACCCCCGTCTGTCTCCATACCACCGCCCCGCACCTCTTGTATCCATCGCTTTTCCCTCCTCCTTGGTTTCTTCCCTGCACACTCACACAACGTACACACACCACACAGTCTGTCGCTTTGCACACGCTGTCTTGTTTGTTCATACGACTGCGAATTGGGTTTGGTTGTATCCTTATTGTACATTCGCTGTATCGCTCAGGCTGCCGCAAATCACCCCCTTCCCCTTCCATCCCACCCACCCCAGGCTACCCCCATCCCTCATTTCCCGCTCTACATAGTAGACCCTCCCCCGTAGTGCTGCCGCGGTACAATTCTAGCACATCCTTCCCGGTACCTGTACGCATCATCGAGATGATGGTCTAATGATCCTAATCGATGCGCCGTTTCAACTTGCTCAATCCGTCCATGTGTGACACTGTTTTGCCGTGCGCGGGCACGAGCGTGATGCTATTGTCCGCCGTTTTTGGTGGCCTTGCAGGCGCAGAGGAAGAAAAGGAAATCTGAAGGGTATCGGGTGTCAGTGTGGCACGCCGCAGCCTGGTTCCTGCAATGTGCATGGCGTGATGCTGCCGAGCCGTGCGGAGACGGAAAGGCGGTGAGGTGTCGCTGGTGTATCAAGATCCCGTCGTGCAACTGCAGGATACATTAATGCGTTGCGTAGTTCCGACACGGACTGCATGATGACATCCGCGCCGACGGCGTGCCACCATTTCAAACCGCGCGACGCCAGATCCATCCATCCATCCAAATTGAGCACGAGTGGGAAAGTACATCGAAGTCATGCAGCCATAACCCACCATCTGAGCACACCACCTAGCAGTACGTGGTCTCACTGCGACATATCGAGAGCCAAGGTTCACATGTCACAGTGGTACAGGCTCACAGCTTCGCCTTTGCCGTAACCCTAAACGTCTGTAGCTCCCCAATGACCTCCTCCGCCTCCTTCTCGATCGTCCGCAATAGATCCTCGCACGTCGGACAGTCCTTGATGAGGCCCATGACGATGCCCGCGGTCCAGATGCCATAGTCAGGATCGCCATTGACGTACACGAGCCGCCCGCGCTGCCCGGAGACCAGGTCGCGCACGTCCTCGAACTTGGCACCACCGGGGCGCCGCTCGAGCGCGACTACCTGCTCCGACACCGCGTTCTTGAAGACGCGCGCGGTATTGTGCAGCGTGCGGAAGATGTGCACCGTGTCCCGCTCCGTCGATGCGATGATCTTGTCTTTGATGTTCTGGTGGATCGGGCTACGATGCACGCACAAGATCAGATCAGGTTTCGCCGTCAGTGCCGCTGCTCGTCCATCTGCACCGCTGAGGCGTTCCGCACCTTTCGACTGTGCACATGAAGCGCGTGCCTAGATGTTTCGTGTAGAATCAAGATACCGTCAGTTGATGGGTGGAGCGTCAGACCAAAAGCAGCTGGCAATACGGACCCATGTTCACGCCCTACAGTACACGTCGCCCATTGTCAGCACAATTTGTACATATGAGATGATGCGCGCAACATACACATGCTCCCAGAGCCAAGGCGGACGCTAGGCCCCGGCCGTCCGCAAATCCGCCAGAAGCAATGTATGGCACCTTCAGCTCTTGCGCTGCACGCGCCAACTGTGCAAGACAACCTGGATCAGAAGACGCTGATTCAAGACGTAGAGGAGACGTTACCAGAACGATGCCTCCGATGTCTTCCTCTCCAGGATGTCCGGCGCCTATGACAGCAGTCAGCCTGAGAGGACTAGTCCTGCAGAGCAAACGAGTCATACACTCAAATCCGTCAATACTCAAACAGTCTACACCCAGACGCTCTGCAGACTAGGGAATGTAGGCTCAGTAAAGAGCTGCGAGGCCCGGTGACGTCGGCGAGCGCACCTTCGCATGTCTGATTGTCGTACATTTGTGGATTACAATACACCCATGCGACTTGAAGAACTTGATCAGCGGACCGGCTTCGGCGGAATAGTCAGCACAGCAGCTCCGAGATCTGCATCTACAAATACGTACGGTTGTTCCCAGCCGTCTCGAACACCTTCACGCCCTCCTCCACTGCGGCACGGGCGTAGCCCTCGTAATCCGGAGGATTGATGCTCGGCAGGAGCGTGATGTTCACTCCGAAGGGATATTTCGTCATCTTGCGGGTCTCCCTGATTGCTTGGCGGAGAGCCTCAGGCGAGGGCTGGGTCAATGCGGTGAGAATGCCTATATAGACCGGTTAGTCATGTGTAATCCTCAATGATCCTATGTACGCACCTAGGCCGCCTGCGTTCGATACTGCAGCTGCAAGTTGAGGCACTCCAACCCTGGTTTGTTGTGCGTTCATATTCCATCGTATAACTCATAGGACAGTAGCTTACCATTGCATGCCACCTTGTACCACCGGTCTGTGGCAAAAGCCAGAGTTAAGTACACCGATCACTCCATAGACGTGTAACTACGGAGTGCCACTATGTTCCAGCATTGGCCACTTACACCCTGATGTTGAGCAGTTTCGTGAGCTTCGTCTCCAGTGGCATGTTAGGTCAGGAAGAAGGAGAAACAGGGAGACTGGTGGTCGTGGTCGGTGGTTGAGAAGGTACAGAGTGCGTTTACCCCAGACTTTGGATCGGCTATCTCACTGTTGCCCGGGCCCAATAGCATGTGTTATTTTAGGAGTCCCGACTTTCGCGGAGATGCCACGCGAGATTGTTGACTTCTATTTGGCCTCTTCTGGCCACATTTCAAGTTCGCCATCCCAAAGTTGGCTCTGGTAGTATTGAACCGTGACTACAGGGAGCTGCATAGGCTCAGTTCCCAGACAATGATTCGCACAGCACGCATCCTGGTGCGCAATGCGACCGGTTTCCCGAAACGGAGAGGCTATGCTACGGGAACGGATCCATTCAAAGTTTTGTTCTTTGGACGGGACGAATTCTCGTGCGGCGTGTTCCAGCAGTTGTACGAGGCGAAAGGTTCCTAGTTTCAGTTATAATACCCATATATCAGTGACTTACAAGGATATCCTACCTGCCCAGATGTATGGCAGGACCTTCAGATTGTCACGCAGCCGGATGCCAAGACCGGTCGACGTGGCTCCAAGCTTTCTATCTGTAAGTTTCCGGGCAGACTTCGACGTGCAAACACATAGTCATGGAAAGCATCAGCTCCCCTAAAGCTTTTGGCAGAGGACAAAGGAATCCAAGTCCACACGATTCCTCGCGAGCGCTCAGAGTTTAAGAACTTCGAGGCAAGGCTGTACCTCCTAGTTGGAATATTTTACGCTAACAACATTCGTCTGAATAGGCACCAGCCCCTTTTCTACCCTCCGATACACAGGTGGACCCGTCATATGAGCCGCCCTCGGATCACTTGCTCGTGACCGCCTCCTTCGGGCGCATCTTGCCAAACTCGCTCCTGAACCTCTTCCTTCCATCACGGAGAGTAAACGTCCATCCGTCCCTACTGCCGGCCTACCGCGGTGCAGCGCCCATCCAGTACGCCATCATGGACGGCCAGCGCGAGACAGGCGTGTGCGTTATTGAGATGTCCGAGCGCAAGAAGGGCATTGACTGCGGTGCAATGTGGGGCTGCCGACGGATGGTAGGATGCTTTCAATTCTCAGATGAAACTCGGAGGCTTGAACAGATGATTGGTTATGTCTCTGTAGGAAATACCTGATGGTGCCGTTTTTCCAACGCTGAGAGACGAGCTGGCCATTCTCGGCGGACAGCTCCTCGTCTCCACGTTGCGCGACATGCTCGCTGGCAAGGTAAGCGAGCCACTACTTCCAGGACAGCACCTTGGCTAAGGTTGATCTTGAACCAGGACACCCGTACACCACAAGTGTCCGACCCGAACGCACCTCGCGCACCACTCATCACCTTTAAAGACTCCGCAGTCGACTTCAAAGCGATGACTGCAGAGGAGATCGTCCGGCGTCATCGTGGCATCTCCCACCAGGTACACACTCCCGAGCTCAGCCTATATGATAGCATACTTCAACTTATTCACTCTTCTGATGCAGAAACCCATGACGACACTCCTGAAGACTCAGCGCACGCTCCAGTTGCACGACCCCTTTGTATTCGTCAACCCGCCTTCCGAGGTGACTGAGCAGCTCAGCGCGGAGGGCACAGCTATGTTCCATCCCCCCAGCAAGGCGCTTGTGATCCGCTGTGCAAACGGCACCTACTTGAGCGTCCCTATGGTGAGTAACCCGAGCGTGTTTGGGATTCCTGCCACTTACAACGTGCTTACTCTCGGGAACAGGTGCGTCAGCAGGACAGACATATCCTGAAAGCGAAGGAGTGGTGGAACGGCGTGAAGCCCGAGATGCGTGTGGTTGAGGGGCCTCATGGGCCTATACAATTCCTCCCGCTCGATTCTGTCCTCACGCAGTGATGTTTGTCCTCATTTTTGCTCCATTTAAAACAGCTCCTCTGCACGAGTCGTTCACAACATTCCTGTCGAGATCATCGCTCAATCACGACAAACTCATGTGTGGAACAGTCTATGCATGAACAATTAATACCGGCATCTATTGTCAGAGACAGACACGGAGTGATATCGTAACATTACATGGCATGTACACAGAGCGATTAGCAGAGCAAGTATTCGACAGCAAATCCGGAGCCAAGTCAGACGCGAAACAAAAGGTCAGTATTTACAGCACGTCGCTTCAAGCAGCACTCGCGGCGACAGCAGCGTCGCACTCCTTCAAGCAGCCGCTCACAGCGCCCTTCAACACCTTGAGCACTTCTCGTCGACGAACGTTGTCCTGCGGCATCTCGATCGCGCCCGTCGCCAACTTGAAGAGATACGCGAAGTCAGCCTGGGCGACGAGCGGGAGACGGCCCGAGGCCTTGTTCTTCTTCCCCTCGATCTTCTCCTTGAAGTGCTTGGCGAAGTCTCGCGACACGACCTCCGCGCGCTCAACGACTTCAAGAGGCACCCCTGCAAGGTTGGCGACGTGGGTGCCAAAGGAAGAACTAGCGACACCCTCGACGAGCTTGTAGAGGAAAACGAGCTGCCGCGAAAGGAGTCAGCATCCTCGCGAACCATGCAGAATGTGGTTCCGTATACCTCGCGCTTCTCGTCATCGACAAGTGTCTCCATATGCATGTTGCGGATGTTGGGATGGTAGGCAAAGTCGTCGGTGAGAGACCCGTAGTGAGTCGCGAAGAACGATAGCGACAGTGTATGGGTTGCCAGTTCATGCAGGACTGCACCTGCGATCGCCATGCCATCCTGTGGCGCGCAAACCAATCTATCAGCCATACAAGACGTTGTATAGATAGGTGTTACTCACGTATGTGGACGTCCCACGACCGAGTTCTAGAAGAACGTCAATGCATGGTGGTCAAAGAGTAGGAGCGTGCGTACCATCAAGGATCACGAAGGACTTCGGCGTCGCATCTCGCAGGATCTTGCAGCTGCAGCAGAACGTCAGCGTGACATCCATGAGCCTGCTATGTTCCCGAAGGGTACGTACCACTCATCCAGCTCGACCTTGAACGTACTCGCGTTCGAGAACATGTTGTCGTAGGCTCCCATGCGAGTCAGGATAGCGTCCACAGGGCAAAGACTGTGGCAGTCGTGATTAGTATTGTTTCCTTGAGGCGCTTCGGACAGACTTACCGAGCTCTCTTGGCGGGTACTAGCATTCCAAGCTGGGCCATAATCTATGGGTTTCGTCAGTCACTGGCTGGCTCTTCTAATTGAGCTAAGTTTGCTCACAATACCAGCAGCCGTCATACGCATCGCCTACATACTAGTCAGGGACTAAATGTTGTTACAGATACGTGAACACATACCGTGGACTTTCCTCTGCAACGTAGCAGCGTCCGGGTTAGTGATGAACGACAGTGGCGATTACTTCGCAACTTACCCCATGTTCGGACCTGGACATGACAGCTTAGCATCGCATACAAGCATATGACGTATGCACACTTACCGGTCAACAAAGCTATCCTGCCCACATTGCCCCCGAGCTTCACGTCGTTCGGGATGAAGTCCTGCTTGAGCGATCCACTCGCACACAACGCCGGATGCCTCAATTGTTCGAAGTCGACAAACGCTTCATCGCCCTCAATGAGCTCCGGCCTGCACGCAGGCTCTCCAAGTGCGCTAGAGGCCTTTGCCAAGCTGAACAAGCAGTCCAGTTCAGACAGTACGCGGATTGCACGCAACCATACGCCACGATCCTGGTCGAACTCTGCGAACAGACGGCCCTTGAACTCCTTGATGGCTGTGTTGCGGTTCTCTCGGGCTTCCTTGAGCTTGCGGATCGTGCCCTGCAGTTCAGGGATCACGTAACGCTTCGCATTCTGCGAAGCTCGTTATGTTATTGTAGCTGGAGCGGGGACGAACGTATTGCTTACCTTGGTGGAGCCACTCAATGTCCAGCCTTTCGGCGCCTTGTCCCTCTGCTTCCCTTGGAGCTGTACCAGGTAGATCTCCTGCATGCCGAAAGAATCAGAGGAGCTCTTAAGGCTGCACGGGTCAGATTACCTTGGTACCCTGGGCGCTATGCCAGTATGACAGATCCAGGCTGGTTCTCACGTTAGACTCTGCCTGAGGGCACGACCAGATGAGACGACACTCACCCAGTCGACTTCCGTAGTCTCTTCAGCTCATTGTTGAGCTCCTCCTCGAGGTCGTTGATCTCCTGCATGATGTTGTCATAGACTTCGTCTTTGCCATCCTCAGGTACAAGTTCGTCGCTCCCTGTGCGATGCGCATGTTAGCAGCGTAGCCCATATGGAACGATAGCGAGGGAGGCTGACCGTCCTCGGGCGGCTTGAACATAGCCCTGATATGCTTAAGGTTCGTGCTGAGGTCCGGAGCCGTGCGCAGCAGACCAGGGATGCTCTTAGAGGAGAACGAGTCTGCAGTATCCGCTAGAGCTGCGAGGCCCTTGCTCAGGTTCTTAAAGGCCTATACAAACCGCATACATAAGCCGCGTACGATTGAGAGGAGCAGACAGACTTACCGTGAGCACCTTGAGGAAATCTTTGACTTTGCAGTTCTTCGCATGGATGCGAGACACGATGCGCTCGAGGTCGGGGAGACCCTTTGCGATGGACGTGAAGTCGCTTTCGAATGTGGGGTGTGCCAACAAATCTTGCACGGCATCGAGCCTGAACACGATCATCAGTATTCGGGCGACGGCGTTACTGTTCTCCAAACTTACCTTGCGTTGATGTCTGCCACTTCACGCAGAGGCATGCAGAGCCAAATGCGGAACAGGCGCTTGCCTATTCGTGGAATCTCAACATTTGGTGCGCATACATCGACGTAACGGAACCTACCTGAAGGAGTAATGCACCTTCCCAGCAGTTTGAGCAAGGTGCCTTCCTCAGTGCCTTCGCTGTTTTGCAAGACCTATAAACGAGTTGAGTGATGGTCATTGCCAGTGCCGACGATATAGCGCCCACCTCGATGTGGGCGAGGGTCTGGCCGTCCAACACAAGGCCTTGCCCACGCTTCATGGGATCGTAGATGTTGAAGTTCTTCATGCTCAAGATGTCCTTGTCGATGTTCAGAGTATGCAGATACCTAATCATCTCGTTCAGCTATGCTACCAAGAGAATAGGACAGGAGTCAACATACCAGATCATCGCCCCTAGGGCTTCAATTGCGCCCTGATGAGGAAGCATCCGCCGAATGGAGTCGGGAACAGACTTCGTTAGGCCATGAGGGTTGTCCACCATCTCATCCTCATCATCCTCATCCTTGGGATAGAGCTTCTTAAGCTCCTTGATCGTGTCATTGAACTTGAAACCCTCGCAATCTCGGAGACTAGTCCACAGGCAATTGCTAGGCAACACGGCCTTGAGTAGCCTCGTCGTCGAGACGGAGAGGTTACCCTGTATGCGCATCAGCGGCTGTAAACGATGCTCATAGGCCACGATGGCGTACCTTCGTGAATATAATCTCTTTCGGGCGCAGTTGACGCATCATTGTCTCGAGCTTCGTGCGGCAAATGTCATCCTCGAAGGCGCTCAGGTTGAACTCGCTAGTCGCACTGTCGAGGACGCAAATGCCAAACGTCTGCTTCCCGTCCTTGTCGTTCTCCGGGGCGTCCTCCTCACGGATAGAGACACAGTGCCCGGCTTGCTCGTCCGTGAGGAGCTCTGCATCGACCAGAGTGCCATTTGTGTAGACTTTGTTAAGCTCGCGCCTGACGATCTTATCCTTGGCTTTGTCAGCGGCGGGCGCCTTCTTGCTCTTCTTGTCCGCAGCAAGACGCATTTCTGCACCCAAAGCCGTCTCTGCCTGGTCGACACGACCGACCTTGTACCCTATATATCATGATTAGTGCTAGAATATGCGTGCGGAGAGCGGAAAGCCTTACCTTTCGCAAGGAACTTGGCAGCCCAGAAGTTGAAGGACATCTCTGGAACGCCGACCTACTGAAGCTTCAGCACAGCGAACCTTGCGCAGCTCGCAGTGCCATGACTTACCATGCTCATCTTGACACGCTGCGTAAGCTTGAGATCGAATTCACGATGGCCGATGCGTGCATCTTCCTCGTACAACTCAAGGAATTTGCCCTTCTGGAAGAACAGGATGGTGTCGTAATGGTTCTGCTTGATCTCCCAAAACTGCTTCTCGAAGGGCGTGAAGTCTTTCCATGCCTTCGGAGGGATGTACAACGTGCGGGGATCGTACCCCGGCTCTCCAGGCCGCACGCCGTCCTTATCGCGGACGTCGACGAGGAAACTAAAGGGATCTTCAGTGCTCTTCTTCTCGTCCTTCTGCTTCAAAGCTCGTTGTTCCGCAGCCGTGAGGAAGCTGCTCGCCCCTTTTGAGCTACCCTCTTTCTTCAAAGCAGGGCGAGCAGAAGCCTTCTTCGGCTTCGGTTCGTCAACGTCGCTGTCTATATCAGAGACTCCAGACGAGCGCGAGTATGCAGAGAGGCGAGATGATGGACGAGAAGACGAAGATGCACGCGACGAGGAGCGACCCACTGGTTCTTCCTCGTCATCCTCGTCGATCTCATCGGGAACGATGAAGTCATCGTCATCGTCCTTGGACTTTCGGCCTAGAGCGGTAAGGTCAGTGCAGCGTCTATGCACAGGTGTCAGACACTGATGTACCTCTAGACTTGCTCTTGGCAGGGGACTTCTGGTACTTCGTCAGGCGTTTCGCGAAGGAGTTGAGCTCGGGCTCCTCCTCTTCGTTCTCATCTTCCTCATCCGAGAATACTGCAGCCATGCGAGCCTTCTTGGACCTCCCAGAAGTCCGCTTGTATGCGATGGGCTCGTTTGAGCCTAGCTCCTCATCGGAATCCTCAACGACTTTCTTTCTCTTCTGACGGGTGTTCGCCTGGTATACATTGAGCATGCAGCGGATGAAGGCGTGAACTAAATACTTGATGCATACCGCTTTGGAAACACTGCTTTGTGCTACATCCTGCTCGTCTCCATCCGATAGCATGTCAACGTCAATGGGATCACTAGTGGGTGGTGTGTCGTGGGCGCTACTACCGCCTTCTGAGCTGCGGGTATAGGTAGCGCTGACGATGCCTGATGATTGAGAGCTGCCCTTGGCCAAAGGTGTCTGCACGTCCTTTATGGGCGACGAAGGCGCGTCTTCGCTTGGTACGTTCTCCCTCATGGCTCTTCTTGAGCTCTTCGGCGTGACAGTAGCCTTAGGGTTAGGCGTCGATTTAGACTTCGTGTCGGCGTCCTGGTTGCCCGCTGTCTTGCCGAAGAACGACATAAGACTTTTCTGCTTCATTTTCTCGGAGGCCCCCTTGGACGACTGGAGAGCCATATTGTGTAACTAAGGACCGAGTTACGAGTGTTACGGTAGCCTTCGAAGGCCAGTGCAAACGGATGGGATGATGGCAGCCTGCAGTAGTGGTTACAAGCCAGCAGGAAAGGAGACGGAGTGGGGTCGCGTAGGCGCTCGACGCGCTCGCGACGCGCTCCGTTGTCGCGTTATTGTGGTTTATTTGTTGCCGTGTGGCGGCACTCGGGACTTCTCAGACTGAAGAGCAGTTCACACTTCGTGCACTATGCACATCTTCCCGTCTCATGACTAGAACCCTTAAGAACATCATTGCCTACTAAAATTTTACTCAGAAATACTCTTGCACGAGTAGGCTGTATCTGTGGCTGAGGCTGGCGACGTCGACGCTTTCCTACTCGCCCACCGAGCATCGTACAAAGCGGAGGCTGGCAGCTTCCACGTTCCACGGAAACAATGGTCGCATCGAGAATCACTGCATTTGCCAAGCCTTCCTATGATATTTTTGACCGCCTCTTCGTCACGTCGGAACCCCGAAGGGAGGGAGACTAGGTACTCAGGCGCAAATTTAGCAGATCTCGTGCCCTGACAGAGCTGCAGCCTGAGTGCCCCTCATTTCCCGAGAAAGTAGTATGCCAGTCGACGTTCGTCCTTCCACTGTACGTGAAAGAGAAATCTGTGATGACTCAGTAAGCTCTCCTGCATACGTGAAGCGAGAAATACTGATACGAGCTGTTATTCAAATTGCTGCGTCTTAGTATGGTCCCGGCTGTCGCGGGTGCGGGAGCGCATCCGCGCGCTGGGGATCTGCTATGGGAGAGAACTTTCCGCAGTCATTCTCACAGTGAAGATTACCAACCGTGGTCCGTTTCGTCGTGGCTGCTCAGTCTCGATTATCTGGCTTCGCTGCGGTGATTTCTCACGCCCACGTTCATGCCCTCTGGCACGGTTCCCATGCTTCATCTTGAATCAACTGCCCGGGAGGTGCGACCTGTCGCATTGGGTGCGAGCGCGAGTCACCGAAATGGCAAGCTTCCCTCCTTTAGCTCCACTCGTGGAAATGGACTGCTCGGTTCCACAGTATAGGATACCGTTACGGTGCCGACCTGGCACAGTCCATTATCTCCTTGCGGATGCCAAGCATTCGGGTGCGTCCACCCGTCCTGTTTCCTTTCTCATGCAGACCGTCGGCTCTGCCGCGCATGCTGTGCAACTCTCGCAGGAAAAAGGACGGCTGGGTATCCTCTACTTTGCTGGAGGCCACGGTTCCTGCCTATTGGCTATTGAAGAACCTGCAAGCAACATACCGAACCCACGGATTGTGCCCTGCGTTCCTCATACCGGCTCGCGCATTCACTCCGTAGGAATGGACTGACTGTGATTGGTCGCACCATATAACGCTTGCAAACAACAGCGTTTGTTCGAGAGTTGTGCACACAAATTTTCAAAGCTACGGAAGGAGTATAAAAAGGCTGAGTGGTATCGCCAAGAGTCTCCAGGACCTCTACATCCTCTCTTCTGGCACATTTCACTTATTGGATACTTGCCATGGCCTTCAAAACACTCGCATCTCTCGTCTCAGTCCTTGCGGCTCTTCAGGTTACCTATGGTGGGCCTTATCGCGACCTCCGCATTCATGCAGCATTTGCTCATACTCTCCATTTTCCAGGTGCCCTAACCCGCCGGGTTACATGCCCCGATGGTGTCAACACCGCTACGAACGCCGCCTGCTGCGTGCTCTTCGCTGTGCGCGATGACATCCAGCAGAACCTGTTCGACGGCGGCGAGTGCGGCGAGGAGGTCCACGAATCCCTTCGTTTGACCTTCCACGACGCCATCGGCATTTCCCCATCTATTGCTTCCCGCGGCCAATTTGGGTTTGTTTTCCTCGCTGCTTTATCGTAATGGAGCGGCGCACTGACAGCCACTTAGAGGTGGAGGAGCCGACGGTTCGATCGCCCTTTTCGAGAGCATTGAGACCAACTTCCACGCCAACCTCGGCGTCGACGAGATCATCGACGAACAGAGGCCGTTCATCCAACGCCACAACATCACCACTGCCGACTTGTCCGTACTCCCTCTTTCCATAGCGCTCTCTCGCTGACCGATAGTCTAGCATCCAATTCGCTGGTGCCATTGGCGTGAGCAACTGCCCGGGTGCTCCTCAGCTCGACGTCTTCATCGGCCGCCCGGATGCACTCATGCCGGCGCCCGACCTGACTGTCCCCGAGCCGTTTGACACCGTCGACAGCATCCTCGCACGGTTTGCTGATGCCGGCGACTTCACTCCTGCAGAGGTCGTCGCTCTCCTGGCCTCGTACGTGCCTTCACATTACTTATCGTCGACATTTGCTGACTGGCACCTTCCGCAGGCACACGATCGCGGCCGCCGACCACGTCGACCCCTCGATCCCCGGCACGCCCTTCGACTCTACTCCGGAACTCTTCGACACTCAGTTCTTCATCGAGACTCAGCTCCGCGGCACGCTCTTCCCCGGCACGGGTGGCAACCAGGGCGAGGTCGAGTCCCCGCTTCGGGGTGAGATTCGTCTCCAGTCCGACTCTGAGCTCGCGCGCGACTCGCGCACCGCTTGCGAGTGGCAGTCCTTCGTCAGTACGTATCCCCTCTCAATCTGTCGTGGCTTCCACACTGGGAGCTCCCACTGAATTACTCTCTACCGTCCACAGACAACCAGGCCAAAATCCAGTCTGCGTTCAAGGCTGCGTTCCGCAAGATGACCGTGCTCGGCCACGACATCAACAGCCTCGTCGACTGCTCCGAGCTCGTGCCCACTCCCCCGGCTCCCGCTAGCAGCGCTCACCTCCCCGCCGGCCTCACTCACAACGATGTCGAGCAGGCATGTGCTACCGCTCCGTTCCCGACTCTCCCGACCGACCCCGGTCCGGCCACCTCCGTCGCCCCCGTGTGAGTACTTTTCATTCGAGGGTTTCTGAGATAGTTGAAGTTGCTAACGATGTACCATCACGCAGCCCCCCATCCTAAGCGACTCGGGCTTGTTCTCATCTGTACCTCTGGGAATAAGCGAATGCGGGTCGTTTGGGTATCTAGACAGCGTTGACGCGCATATGTTGAAGTTTGACTCGTATGTATTAACACAGTTCGCACTATGGGATATATCACATTTGGTTGCCTTATCTCGACGTGCGGAGACGTCTAGTCTCGTCGCGGGTATTACTAGGACGATCATAACATATCGTGACCCCGCCGCCCGCCCATTCACTATCTGAGGAACACCACATCAGTTGCACGGAATGTCGTCAACATGTTGGTTGCACGATATTCCATCAACATTCATAACTAGTCCAGTAGTATACACCCGTGTAACGTGCTAATCGACACAAGCTCCAGGTTTTTCTTTCGAGTCGTCCGAACAGCGAGCCATACAAGAATGAAAACACGGAGAGAAGTGGGTACACGGTGCCATGCTAGGGAGACCTGATAAGGACCGAAACGTCATCTATCCATTTGTCTATGGTCCCCGAGTCTTTGAATTCGTAAACGTATCCTTTCCCATTCTACGGTGGCGGTGATCAGTCAGTCGTATGTGCAAGTGGCTCGCCAACCAGCAGGAAACATGCTCACGGCCGTCTGCAATGCAAGTCTACTGTCCCCTTCCTTGCGACACCTTACAACTTCATTCTTCTCAGACTTCAAAGGGGTCACCGCTCCTCCGCTAGCCGGTGGGAAGGTGAATGAATGCTTGACATCGGAGGGTTTTGGAGTTGCATCGTCCTTCTCGTCAAGGGCAACACAGAGCAAGCGCGGTCGGGACGTGAGGAGTAGCGCGCACGGGCGATTTTGCTTCAGAAGACCCTTGCGGATCTGGATCTTGACCAACGTCGCCCGGCGAAGCGTCTCATCCAATAATACCTGCGACCTAGTGACGAGATATCTGAGCGTGAGATTAGGTTTCGCCGAGTGTTGGGAAACATTTGTCGTCCGTGTGTTAGGACCCACCAGTTTTTGGATCTGAGCGATGGGTCGGTCAGCTCTTCGTCATCCTGCTGCTTCTCTCGCGGCTCCACTCTCGGGCTCGCTTTCTCAACTTCGTCAGGCGGGACGCTCTCCACAACTTCGGAAGGAACCGCATCCGGGGGAACGTCTACCGGGGCAGCGGATTGGGCCGCGCCGTTGAGGGAAAGAGCCAATGGATCGCGTTCCGAGGACACGGGTGAGCGAATATTGACCGCGCTGAACTCCTGCACCATGTTTTCCCATATGTCCTCGTCATCGGCAGGCCGCTTCGAAGGAGGAACTATACCGGTCTCGGGCGCTACGGGCGGATCTGTCCAAAGCGTGTCCCAACGTACTGGAGAAACTTCCGAGTCCCCGACGCCGACAGAGGCAGTGAAGAACGTATGTCCGCGTAACTCGGTGGGCGAAGATTTGGGCTCGATACCAAGACGTTCGGCAGGATCGAGAACCTACCACATGTCAGGGCCTGAACGTGTGTTGACGAAAATCAACGAAGGCTTACCAACAGTCGCTGCACCAGGTCTTTGGCAACATCGTAGAACCCCTCCGGGAATGTGTAGTCCAGTGCTTCAATCTTCCGGAAGCTCTGGTAGTCATTCATGGCTGCAAATGCTGGGACACCAGCGATAACGAAATACACGGTGCATCCAATTGCCCATAAATCGGAGCTTGAACCAATGTTAGAGACCTCGTCAGTATTGCGAGATATCGCCCTTACCTTCTGCTTGTTGTCTTCGACGACCGGTTTAGCAGCTCAGGTGAAACGTACGCCGCGCTCCCTACGAACGAACTGGATCGCGGAGCTGTACGGTGTCACCCTCTGGCTCACCCGGGGTCTGAACGTTGAGCACGCGCACTTACACAGATCTCCATCGGGCGCCAAGTATGCCGAACCGAAGTCTGATATCTTCACTCTGAGCTCGTCGTCTAGCAGCACGTTCTCTGGCTTCAGATCCCTGTGCAACACTCCTTTGCTGTGCATCCAAAGGACGGCGTCTACGATCTGCGCGATGTACCATCTCGCACATGGCAAGGCTAAAGAGCCGTGCTTCTTGACCAGATCGGCTAGATCACCATTTGGAGCTAGATCTAGAACGAAGTCTGCAAACAATTATGTGGGTTAGAGCCCGCGAATGCCAAGGCAGCATCCATGAATGCGAAGACGATGCGCATAGATGCATAGAAAGTGCACTCACAGAGAGAAGTCTCGTCTTGAAACGCTGCATGCATCCTGATGAAGCCTGGATGCAGTCCGGATAGCTTGGCGAGGGCGTCCTTCTCGACGTTCGCGTACTTGACTTTTTTCTGTTTGATCAATTGCGCTTTGCTCAAGATCTTTACGGCGTAACGCTTCCCGGTGGAGATTTGGACCGCCTCCATGACCTGGTAGGCAATGTCAATACACAAGTGTAACCATTGCCATTGCTACGACTCACCGTTGACCATGAGCCGCATCCTAGTTCCTTCACAAAGTCAAGATCCTTGGGCGAAGTCATACTGGGAGGCTTTGAAGGTGTGCCTGAGTCCGGGGATGGAGAGCCATTTGGGCTGGACGTTGTTGGAGCTGTGGCGGCCGCGGGGCCCCCAGGCCTTTGCGATCGTGGTGTTCCGTGACCAGTTTGGTCGTCCCGCATATCCACATAGGCCCATGGTGGCGGATTGCTTGCCATCGCGTCCGGCGCGATATTTGCTGCCGGGATCCGAAAGATGGTGGTAGTTGTAGAGGACGCACCGGTGTGAGACGAATGAACGTTGGACGCTCGTCTTGCGAGTCGAACTTAGTGGCGACTGTTTCTCGTGAGGATCATAACTGCCATAGTCCCAAGAGGACACAGATGATGCATAGCCTTGGACATCATCGCATACGACGAGCAAGCCAAGCCTGGACAGAGATGATATTCAAACTGTTTCCCCTAATGCTGCAGTGAGCGGATGAGAGGCGGACTGAACAATTACGGGCGCCTGTAGAGCACCCCCACGTAGCCCACGAGCGCTTCTGCAGTTGTTCTCGTTCTGGTCCTCCTCCACCCTCGCTCTCCCTCGCTCGCCCTCTGCTTGACTGGTCTCAAGGCTCTCTACTCGAATGGCGCGCTTCAGGGCGTACGCGTCTGACAGTGATGAAGATGAAGATGTATCAATGGACGTCCCGCCGCCACCTCCGGCGAAACCGGTAGAGGAAGACCACACTGGAGAGTCATCAATGGACGAGGACGAGGTCTTGGTAGTGGCGCGTCGCCATGGTGTGGACTCCGACCAGCCAAGCGAAGCAGAGGAGGAGGAGGGAGATGAAGAGGAGAGTGAAGACGAGCCTGCAGACGAAGAGTCGGAGGAAGAAGAGAGCGAGGACGACACACGAGGTCGCCGCACTCTACAACTCAAACCTGGCGCACGCGGACAACGCGGACCTCCTGGAGACCCCACCATCATACCATGGGCGAGGGAGATTGGCGTCGACCCGCAGAAAATGCACGTCATGCAGACCTCCCTGTTCCGCATGCCTGAGGAAGAAAGAGCCCTCAAGGCCTTGAACCAACCACAGTCGCGTCGGAGACTCCTCTTGACCTCGAATCTAAGTCGCAAGCATAGCAGGGACTCGGAAGGAGACGGTCTGCGGGCGGATTCACGTCAGGTATGTCGCGCGTCTCGCGTGTAAAGTTGCTGGATAACTCAGGTGGCGTGGCCGCATAGCGCGCGTCTTTCGCGCACGATATTGAACCTGAGCCATACCGGCCTACGCGTAAATACGCGCGCGTAGAGAGCTCTGCGTCTGTGTTCGTGGGCCAAGAACACGCATACATTGACGCGGGCCTCGCGGTCGGTCGGTCGTTCCGAGTGGGATGGGGTCCAGGGGGCGTACTGGCGCACCTTGGCGAATTGTGTGGGCCTAAGACTTCACCGTAAGTGCCAAATTTGGTGCAAGGAGTCGTAGTCCCTCACATTCTACAGAAAATCATCTGCGAATGCGTCCACCATCAAGCTCACTACCATACCTCTGATTGCTGCAGATGCGGATGCGTCTACGCAAGCCTCGCGCCTGCTCTCCCATCACCTCAGCAACACTGCCATTGAGGAGGATGCGGATGGCATTCCATTTGCAAACCCCTCTGCCAAGCTCACCTTCGCGTCATTCATGACTCAATTTCCTTCCACCGACCAGTCGTTCGAACCCACGCTGTTCCGTCTAGGCCATGCCCTCTTTGATCCAGTCGACTTCCGCGTGAACGATATCCCCGATGTCCAATACCGCCACCGCATTGCTGCCATCCGGCGGAAAACCGAGTTATCGAAATGGCTCAAGACCGCCGTCTCATCTGCTATGGACACCGATCTTCGCGAAAACCTCGATACCAAATGGGATCGCACGGTATTCACGCTCCTCAGTGGCTACCAAATCGAGCGGGCGTGTGAAGCGGCGGCGGACGGCGGCAACTTCAAGCTTGCGTCGCTGGTCGCCCAGTGCCCGGGAGATGCGGAGTTCCGCGCCGACCTCCAAGAACAGCTCGAGATATGGCGTCGAGAGCGCATCGACGCGCATATAAGCGAAGACACGCGCAAGGTATATGCGCTTTTGGCCGGAGTTGCGGATACTCTCAAGGGTTCGGGCGGGAGCGGCGTTGAGCAATGCCCAGATATCGACCTCGCGCGGGGGCTGGACTGGAAGCGCGCTTTTGGTCTCCAACTTTGGTACGGACTGCCCATGGATGCACCTATTGCAGAGGTGTTCGAGGCGTACGACGCATTATGGAAGGAAGGACAATCAAGCGTCGCACCGCCCGCGCCGTGGTACGCTGAACGCGCAGATTCAGCAGATTCGGCCTGGAACCTTCCCTCCCAGACGCAGCACCCGGACGCACTATACTCACTGATCAAGCTGTTCGCCGACCCGGCGTGTAACTTGTCAGCGGTGCTATCGTCGTTCGCGTTCAGCCCGTCGCCGGCAGACTACCGGCTCCCGTGGCATCTGTACATCATATTGTCCCGGTGCCTACGCATCCGCGACCTAGCAGATCGAGACACGCCTGTGCTGCGCGGGACCGAGGACGGG
This sequence comes from Cubamyces sp. BRFM 1775, assembly GCA_022385745.1. Classification (NCBI taxonomy): domain Eukaryota; kingdom Fungi; phylum Basidiomycota; class Agaricomycetes; order Polyporales; family Polyporaceae; genus Cubamyces; species Cubamyces sp. BRFM 1775. Next base: position 99,018 of record MU278477.1, on the reverse strand, counting down.
GAGGATGACGACGGCGTAGAGGGGCACAGCCCCAGTGCCGATCTGTTGGCAAACAGCTATGCATTGCAGCTCGAACAGCTCGGCATGATCCAGGAAGCCGTTTTTGTTCTGCTCCACATTGAAGGGTCCGCAGGGTATGTGCTTCCGACACTCGCTGATGGGTTAGGTCTTGTGGACGCTGACGCGGCGAAATGTACCTATCAGGCGAGCGAAGGTGATCAAGGAGTTGCTCGCCCGCTCGGCGTCGAAGCTTGATGACTGGGTGACGCGCGGTCTGGTTGGCAGTCTCAAAATACCCATGGCGTGGATCAACGAAGCCAAGGTCTGCTGAAGGATCGGGGTCTGTTTGCAGAATCGGGACACGCTGACCTTTATCTGACCAGGCCATCCATGCGCTACATGTCGGCAATGTGTATGAGGCGTATGAGCTCTATCTGTCGGCAGGGTTGTATGATGCTGCGCACGACATCGCCGTGCTTGAGCTCGCGCCGGATGCGGTTGTCCGTCAAGACCTCTTGCTTCTTCGGGAGCTCTTCGACGTCTTTGACGGCCGTCCTGTCAACGGCTGGAACGACCGCGGAAAGGTACAGCCGTTTCCCTGCCTACTAGCTTCGCGCTGTACTTACTGTCTGTGGCCGTACAGGTCTTCTTGGACTACGCTCACGCACTGACACGTCTCCCTCAACTCCGCGACCGCCTCATAGAGACCGACGGCGCGCTCGACGCAGGCGAGCTCTCCGAGCTCGAGCAGCTCTCCCGGAGCGTGCCCAAGCTTGTCAGCATTCTACCAGACGTCCTCCCCGACCGGACAAACATCCGGCACACTGCCGCTGCCGCGGAAATGACGAACCAGCTTGTGCGTCATCTGGACCAAATACGACCTCTTGCCATCGTGAGTCATCCCTTGTCATCTCGCCCCGATCGTCCATCAGAGTTTGCGGTCGAGGGGCGTTTGCATCCGTACCCTGGGCTGACGTGGTTTGACGTGGACAGGCGCAGGCTCACATCCGGACACCGTATTTCGGCGACGCGACGCGTGTACGAAACATTCACTCCACCATGTACGAGCGGTTCGTCCGGACCATCGAAGTTGCGTGATGACGGTCCGTGTGTACATACTATATACAGCCAGGCGCCTTATTCCCACATGGTCATGTCGGTGTCTCCCTCTATGTACTGGGCCTTAACGAATATCATGAAACCCCAACAGCGGCCTCGACGCGTCCCACGCGGTGAAATACCGTTTTGCAAAAGCAAGCCGCATTGGCAGACCGGGCGCACATCATGCGGCGTGGGTCGCCCCACGGCCAATATCCAACGCGGCGGCATACCGTACGTGTCTTCCGCCCCGCGAAAGGCGCCAGAAACATCCCAGATCTGCAGCAGCGTATAGGCCAGGAGCGGAACGAGCCGGAGGATGCGCCGTGGCTGGGCACGTCCCTGAGGTCGGACGGCAACTGAGATCTGATGGGCGCAGATTAGCATTACAGCTCCTGCACCGCTCTTTCGCGGGATCCCGCTGCCGCAGGCCACTGCAGCTCGTGCGCGACTCGACAACTCGGCGTCAGCACGGCGATTATGATGCATGTGCAGGCTGAGGGTCGTGCTGTTATAGTCGCCGGCCACGCGCGGCGAACGCTGGGGTCTTCGCCGCAGCAGGTTCCTGTGATATTGGGTTGTAGCTCCATAAAGACATGGGCCGGCAGAGACTACGGTACTATGCAGGTCTGTCTTAGATCGAGAGTAGTGCCGCCGCAGAGAGCGGCACCGGCTCAATGGATGCGAACACTTTGCACGTTCTTCCGTGTGTTCTGGAAGAGAGTATGGTCTTGTGTGCGAAGATGCAGGATCATGTTGTGTTGATCTGTGGGCTGCGGTCCATGCGGTGAGCAGCGATGGAGAGGATGGCAGACTTTGAAAGGCAATACGATCGTTGACCGTCAGATGCCAATTGCAAACTCTGCCTGTCAAGTGATCCCGGAAGCACAATCCGTTCTGAGTCTGCTACCACGTCTTGGCAAGTAGATCCTGCCAACGATGTACCAAGAAATATAATTTATTTGCAAGATATATGATCAAGAGTATGTTACAAGATGGAGTAGTGTACACTAGTCACTAGGTTTCGACACCCAGATTAACATAGCTACAGACAGCGAAAATAGACAAGAAAGCGACTCGATGTGCGACGACGATAAGATAGTGATATAGCCAAGATGGTATCCAAGAACTTGCGCATGCGGTCTAGGTGGGTTGGTTGTGCGAACTTGCAGGTGCCTGGGCAGGATGTTCGGGAATGAGTGGGACGAGCTCTAGTCGATGTTGTGGCCACAGCAGATCATGACGGTCGCGACGAGGCACGGCTCCAGCATGCCGGCTTGCATCACCTCTTGGGTCAGCTCGAGCACGACGTTGTTCGGAACACGGGCGATGCGTGCGAGCACCCTCGGCGCCGTCGAGTTCACCTTGGACAGCTGTGCAGACGAAGTGAGCTCTAGCCGTCTGATGAGCCGGGCATAGATCTAGTGACGTACACAAACAAAGTCGCCCACGGGGCTCCAGGCGTACTGAACGCCGCGGACTTCCATGATGCGACGCCTAATCCCGATGGCGTGTCAGACGCGTCCGTTTGTCATCTTAAAGAGATTTTACGTACCGCTGGTCCGAGGACAGGCGTAGCCAGTCGCGCACGCGCTGCTTTTCAGCAACGCCACGGATTTCGACAGTGGCATGGGGCTGCCACTGCACCATCGCCACGTTCCGGCTTTCGTTGTCCTTGAAGATGGTGCACGCGGGTGCGGTAGCCTCGGTGACGACGCGGTACGCGGTGCGCTGCTGCGGCCCGAGCACGGTCGAGTTCAAGATGGTCGTCTTGAAGTTCGTGAACGTGAACGTGACGCTGTCGGGCATCGCAGTCGGTGGGTTGCTCGCCGGAAGGGACGGGAGGGCGCCGAAGATAGAGGGCGCGGCACCACCCTGCTGCCATTGTGCGTAAGGGTTCATGTTGAGCAAGGCACGGATCGGGGTGAAAGTGTTTGGTGAGTGTTGGGTTGTGTTGAGCTGAGTAGAGCTGTAGAAGCTGGCTCGATGACGACAAAGGCTTCGAGCACTGTCTATATATACCCCTTGGTTCTGGTGATCCCGAACTTGAGCATGCTGAGACATTCCAGTGGTAAGCACTGGTGTGGCGTAACTGAAAGGATCTCTGAGCGCCATGTATTCGTCGACAACGTTGGAGGACTTGGCGGGAAAATGAGATTATGAAAGTAAGGGATGATTGCAAGTTACCTCGGACTGGGATCCAGTTTCATCTGGAGGCGACTGCAGCGCCCCCGATGTCCGCCCGCCCGTGTGGTAAGGTCCCGCGTAGAGGTTGACTGGGTAAGCGGTGCAAAGCCCATCTCACCCGAGAACGACGTTTGCATAAAGTCGCCGAGTCATTCTGTGGAGGTCCTGATCAGAATACGACCACAATGGAGAGCATGAGAGAGATGGCATATTTCAAAAGACATGAAATACCGGGCCCATTATACACCGCCGTCCATGCTCACCACCGCTCAGGCTACGAGGACGAGAATGGCTGAGCAGTGCGGTGCCTTGGGAGGGCAGTACTGCGCCGCACGTGGTTGCCATGCGAGGTTCACCGAATCTCAGATCCATCAACATCAGGCTACAAACTCGCGTGTCAATCGCGTGCGCCAGATAGCAATCGGGGTGAAGCTCGACAAAGTCGGACAAACTGACCTTGGGGAGTCAAGACCTCCAAGACGGCAAACTGCTTGTAGTTTCTTGGTAGTATCAGTCCCCTTGTTTCCAATGATATGATGAGATATTCTCGTCATGCACGGTCTCGGCGTCGCAGTGTCCGCTCCTCCGAGGTTGCAATCAAGCAGGAAGAATCAACGAGCCTGATAGTCCAATTCGGAGAACCGATCTCCCAACACTAGTAGAGATGAGCTGAGTAAGTCTTGCAGGTCAGGGAGGCAGGCAAGATCATAGCCATAGTTGCCAGTGATCCGCGACGTATGGGTTGGCCTGTTGGTGCGAGCACAGGTTTCAAGCACCACTTTGCAGTTGGTTGTACGTCAGAAGAATATCACGAGGCAAGGAGGTGGCTGGGGCGGGCTGGCCAGTTTGAAACAGACCCATGTTGGGCGCCTGGCGGCGACTCGGTCGTGGCGAACAGAATGAGGGATCGACCCCCCTATCAGCGCGCCTCGTCGCTGTTCTGAGTCGGACCAGGACGGCACATCAGAGGGCGAACGGAACGAATGCATACTCAGCTCAGTTCCGGAGCAATGCCATGGGCCATGACTAGATCTGACGAATCCTGGCTGGAGCATTGGAGTGTCCGATAGTGTGGTTTGCTCCGCCTAAGAGGCTAGGACGGCGACTAGTTAGCATACGCTGCAGCGCGAAGCCGACGGTGAAGGTCCTGGGTAACATAGCTTACTATTTGGCTGCATCGGCGCGAATCTGTCGAAGTACATGCGGTGTTGCTACGCAGAGATATGAACCACACGAAGCGTCCACAAGGCCAACGCATACGATACAGATGATACTTGGAATACGGGAGTAAGAGGTGGATGGCCGGGTCTTGCCGAAGTCATCCTGCGCGTCAGTTATGAATTATTTACGGTCCGATAAGTAACATCATAATGGGCGCCTATTCTGGTTACCAGGCTTCCAGCGGCCTGCCTCCGAACTCCCGCGCACTCAGCCTTCAGTCATCCCGGACTTGCATCACAGCACCCGGAATTCATATCATATCTGCTGCCGGAACTTGGACAAGCACCTACAAACTGCTTCCGTACCACGATGAGTAACAACAAGCTCAACGTAGAGGGCATAATGCTCTTTGAGCAGCCCTTCGCGCGGGTACCGCTCACCTCCTTCACGATTGTGGCGCAAGAGTTGATGGTTGCATACAGGTGCCATATGAGAACTACCGCAAGGTGTTCCGCACATCCCAGAAGAACATCGAGAAGGAGCTCGGCGCCGTCCAGAATACTGCGAAAGATCTCGCAAGCAGGGAACGTCCGGAGGACGATGTTGAGGCGACCACGAAGGCCATTGACGGCATGATCGCTCGTGTGGAGGGGCTGAAGCGCAAGGTGCGTATCGACATTCCGAATGCTCAAGCATTGTTTCTCCGGTCGGCCATGCGACTGAGATGTGATTCATAAGCTGTCGGACATGCAAGAGTCAGCGGGAAAGCCGACCCTGAACGTGATGCGAGAGCGCCTTCAACACCTCGGCGCCGTAGAAGCACTAGAGTCGACCAATACACCCGAGTTCACGCGGTGGGCAGACATACGTCTGGACAGGTGGTTGGTTGACTGGTCGCTGCGCAACGGCAAGGAGAAGACAGCTCGCAAGATAGCCGCAGAGCAAGGCATCGAGGTACCGTCTCAGCACCGTCCCGTTGATCGACCGTAGACTCACAAGCCGCATGGTTTAGAAACTGGTCGACATTGACCTCTTCTCCGATATCCGACGCATCGAAGACGCCCTAAATCGCAAGAGCTGCACCGAAGCTTTGGCGTGGTGCAGCGAGAACAAAGCTGCACTACGGAAGTTAAAGGTACCGACTATGACGACTAAGAGATCACACAAGAATTTGCAATACTTAGCGGTGACAAAACAGAACACCCTCGAGTTTGACCTGAGGTTACAAGAATACATCGAGCTGGCGCGCGCCGGCAAGACCGTTGAGGCCATGGCCTATTCCAAGAAACACTTGCTACCCTGGCAGGAAACGCACCTTCATCAGGTCGTCCAGGCGGCTGGGCTTCTCTGCTACCCGCCAACCACAACCTGTGGCCCGTACAAAGTGAGTTCACCGCTCAGAACTAGAACTCGTTCCGTGAGGTACCCTTGATCTCACAGCACATGCCACGCAGCGTCTGTACGACCCCAGTCGTTGGTCGACGCTCATACAGTCGTTTCGACTGGCGATCTATCATCTCAGCACTCTGCCAACGGAACCCCTCCTGCACCTGGCCATGTACGCCGGGCTCGCATCACTGAAGCTCCCGGCGTGTTACCACGATGAAACACAGAACGTCGACTGTCCGATATGCAACGACGATCTCGGCGACCTTGCGAAGGAAGTACCTTTCAGCCACCATGTGAACTCCACGATCGTCTGCCGCCTCACACGTAAGATCATGGACGCCGACAACATGCCGATGGCGATGCCGAGTGGCCAGGTTTACTCTAAAGAGGTCAGTCAGCCGCCACACCGACGTCTAAGGTGTTGCTCATGGGCGTTCAGGCGTGGGATAATATGGCCGCTAAGAACGATGGTTGGGTGTTCGATCCGCGGAAGCCAGTGGAAAGATGTCGATATAACGAGTTGCGGAAGGTTTTCATCTCATAAGGAATTTTGGTCTGTATATGCGGCTGGATTTGTACCATACTCGTTCACGACACTTTGTAACATCATTGTATCATCTTACTGTACTAACGGAACCGACCCCGATCGGCGCTGTCGGTATATTATATATCTTCCTATGTGCAGGCGTCCCGGTATTGTAGGGAGTCAATCCTGTCAGACAAATTGCACCGCCGACTGAACAGCTAGGGACAACACGGGAGGGTTGGGTCGATGTCTAATTGTGTTTGAGTGTGCAGCAGCTGTTCCCGGGGCAGTAGCAGACCGAGGTGGCTCTAGTATAAGACGCGACAGTAAGCAGGTCAACAGTTCACCCAGCCGGTGCCGATGCTGAGCCTCACTTGACAGTCGCGCCGCTTGGGGAACCACAAACTTCGATGCGAGATGAGAGGTGGTCGATACAGATGATCCCGGAGTCAGAGAGCGCCGCGCGGCGGTCGGGAGGCGGCGGAGGCAGAGAGCCTCCTGATCCACCTGCTACCCCGTTCATATCCGCCAATGTCGCATTGCGGCGGGCTGCCCCACGGGCCGAATAGGAGCATCATAGAGGCGTAGGCATCAGCACCGCGCGCGCTCATAGGTGTCGAAGTCCATCAACGACCTGCAACGTTTGGGGCTGGGCCATCATGAGTGGCCGGCGCACACAGCCATTTGACGGGACGCCCTCGGCCGCACCTGTACGCAGCCTGTACGCGGTCCTGTGACCGTGTCGACGGACGCGGATATCTGGTCCCATCGTCGGGTGCCTCAGGAGGCGGATGGGACGCGAGTCAATACAGCGCTGAGTTTCGCGCGAGTATTGGCGTGGTCCGAGTCCGGTGTGGCCAGCTTCATCATGATGAAGTACAATCTGTAATGAGAAAACCAGTGGTTAGAGCAGCCTGCGCGTTTCCCGCTAGGATAAAACGTCATCATTACGTCTGGTACACATGAAAGCAAACCATGGTGAATAAGAGCCGGCTATCTGACTTGTTGGAACGAAACTGCAAAGTAGCATCAAGCTTAGACCGACATACCCGAGCCTACTTCAATGTAGCAGGTCTTCAGCGAATCCCATAGCGTGAGCGTAAGCAGTTGCCACATTTTTCGCATCTTATTTGAAAGTGATAAATATACGTATCTTGTCGAGACTTCTGTCCCAATGGTTCTAGCAGCAAGTCGGGCTGGAGTCGAGGTGCAAACTTGAAGGGCCTTGGGCGCCTGAAAGCCCCAGGTAAGCTTAAGGCGCGCTAACCGAGACTAACTGGGACAAGTACTTACTTCAGTAACAGCATTACGTCACGGTCACGCCGTTTAGCGCTGAATCAAAAGTTGCCTGCGGCGATAAGTACGCGACGGGAGCGCGTGCTTCAAATGGACTCTCCGCTTCCTGTTGTACATCCATGTCCGAACGCATACAGCGTATGTTAGAGCTGTATGGAGAGGTCAGAATATGCCAAGACTATATCGGACCTGCGTAAATCACTATCGTTCGCTTGGATTGTTTGTCGTCCCCGAAAGATAAGCAGTTGACAGGTACTACGAGCCTTCGGCCTTGGTATTCGAGGGCACACAACGTTATCTGGTCGGATGAACCTGCACTTATCAGCTGTTCCCAAGGCACGGTACGTACGGACTTCCCGCCTGCGCCACTCCAAGCCTATCCTTATCTACACCGCAGGTTCTTAAGCAATAGCCGCGATGCGGGGTAACGTCGTCCGAGCTCCCTTCGACCGCCCACTGTCGCCCGCCGTCCAACGCGAGCAACGTTCGTCCTCCTGATCCTACGAAGGCCTCGCCATTATGGGCCTGGTTCAGAAGCTACAAGTGCCTCATGACCGGACACTGTCATATTCCGAGTCCTTTCTACAGGTGCGTGCGAATGATCGATAGTATTTTCCACCCAGCGTGGGCGCTGACGGGATTGAATGTCGGTAGAATGAGGACTTGCTGCCGGTGCCGGAAGAGAAGCGCACATGGGGATATTGGAACTTCATTGCATTGTGTGTGACGACTTCATGACCTGACTGGACGTGTGTTGACCTTGAATGTTCCTGCAGCTGGATCGCGGACAGCTTCAACATCAACACGTACGTCCACAACTCATGTGTCATGTGCTGCTGTGATCCTGAAAGTGCATGGCTAGATGGATGATCGTCTCCTCCATGGTCCAGCTTGGCCTCTCCTGGTGGCAAGCCTGGATATGCGTCTGGATAGGCTACGGCGTCGTCTCCCCGTTCATCGTTGCAAATGCTCGCCCGGGTGCCGTCTTCCATGTGACGTTCCCGGTCGTCGCACGGACCAGTTTTGGCGTTTGGGGCAGCCTTTGGTGTGTGTTCAATCGAGGTGCTATGGCTTGGTACGTATCCCATCTCAAGTAGCGGTGTCGGCGATCAATTGACACGCTATGTAGTATATGGTACGGCGTACAGGCCAGTATTGGTGGTTCATGCGTCCTTGTCATGCTGCGAGCTATGTGGCCTTCGGTTAACAACATTCGTAAGTGGACACATTGAGCTATGCTGAACGTGTGCTGATGTTTGTCCTTCAGCGAACTCCATGCCCGCTTCTTCAGGCACAAACACCCGCGACTTCATGTGTTTCTTCCTGTTCTGGCTCATATCCCTTCCCGCAATCTGGTTCCCGATCCACAAAATGCACGTCTACCTATCCTACATTAGCACCAACATATACTTATACATACTCCCACAGACGTCACTTGTTCACGGTCAAAGCGGTCGTCGTACCCATCGCCGGCATCACTTTCTTCATCTGGTGCATAGTCAAGGCGCACGGCGTTGGCCCCATCATCCACCAACCGGCGACTTTGCATGGTTCCGCTCTTGGATGGGGAATGGTGTCTAGCATCATGTCCTGTATCAGCAACATGGCAACGCTCGTGACGTACGCCACCCCATCTCCCGTCTGCTCGTACCCTTCACTTCACTGACCGCGCACGTAGAAATGCCCCTGACTTCGCCTCCCGAGCCCGCCATCCATCTGCTGCGGGGCTGCCACAGCTCATCTCCGTCCCGCTCGGGTTTTCGATCGTCAGCTTCTTCGGCGTCATCGTGAGCTCGTCTTCGCAGGCGATCTACGGCGAGGCGGTTTGGTCGCCCATCGACCTCTTGGGCAAGTTCCTTGATGGCGAGCCGAGCCATGCGACCCGCTTCGGCGTCTGGTTCATCTCGGCGTCCTTCATCATCGCTCAGGTACGTTTTACTGCCTTGCTCACCAGACGAGTAGTGGTTTACTCACTACAATCGTTTCATAGCTCGGCACGAATATCTCTGCCAACTCTATTAGCGCTGGGTGTGACTTGACGGCATTATTCCCCCGGTTCATCGTATGTCTTGCACTATAAGGACCCCTCTCACGTTGCTCACACTCAATGTTTGTAGAACATCCGCCGTGGAGGTTATATCGCGGCTATCGTCGGACTCTGCATGCTTCCATGGAATCTGCTGAAGAGCAGCAACAGCTTCACGTCGTATCTCTCCGCATACTCTGTCTTCCTGAGCTCTATCGCTGGGGTTATGGTGAGTGCACTCCAGCTTTACCACGAGCTTCAATTCATCCTCATGTTTACTCGCAACCAGATCACCGACTACTATGTGATCCATAGAGGCCACTATAGTGTGAAGGACCTCTACCGTGCTTCTACCGACGGCTGGTATTGGTATACGTACGGTATCAACTTCCGGTTCGTACCTCCATGCCTTTGCCACTCTTCTAGGCGATTCTGACTTTGCGGTCGCAGGGCCTACGCTGCATACATTGCAGGCATCCTGATCAACGTCGTCGGCTTCGCAGGCGCGACTGGGCGCACAGTCCCGCTCGCAGCAACGCGCATATACGAGATGTCTTTCTTCACCGGCTTCGGCGTCTCTGCGCTCATCTACTGGTCGCTCAACCTCCTCTTCCCCGTCCGCGGCGCGAGTGAATGTGCGCGCTTCGAAGAGGTTGACGTCTCTTCGGCGACTATGAGCATGGGTGGAGAGGATATTGAGGACAGGACGCGTGACAGCGAGGAGCTGGACAAGAAGAGCGTGGTCAGCGAGGCGGTGCGCAGCGTGCGTTCGAATGCGTGAGCACGGCCAGTTAGGTCAACTTTTCTTGCGCCTGTTCCGCTCTCACTGGCGACCTCTCCCCGATCTTGGAGTTCACGGAAAGTGTATGAGTTACAGCATATACCAAGCACCGGAGCACACTGGAGTGTAAATTGCACCTGGCCTGATGGCGTTGTACAGTATATCATGATATCTAACAAAAGCCGTGCGCATCTCCCGTTCTCATAACGTCGATCGTACATGGGCCGTACATCGTACATCTCAGCGCACATGCACCCCTAATGGCTTAATGAAGGTCATCAATAGTACGGACGGCCATTTGGATGGATGGCTGATGCCAGCCTCGGTAGAAGAGGGAGGCTATTGGGCTATGAACGTTTGAATGCTCGACGTTTGGAGGCTTGACGCGAGATCCCCGAACAGGTGATCATACAGACGGCCTTGTTGATTCGTGAGACGCGACGGCGCGCCAGCTTGAATGCATGCCAGAATGCTTTGAAGGAGACAGCACTTGATAATGCCCAGCATGTAACCTGGTAACTGGTTTTGCGTACATGGTACATGAAGATGGCCATACGCCAGTGGTGGTCGGATACGGACCCGGTGTCTCTTGAGCGACTGCATGAGCGTGCTAACAGCCCGGGTGAGGCGCAGGCCATCCAGTCTCTCCCTGAATTCGAGCTCGTGTGACATGAGTGTTTCTCGCATAGCACATACCAACACCATGCCCGAGAGCATTATGAAGCCCGAGGGAACCCGTTGCGTTATCCCGCCCACCAACAGCGCAGTACGTACCGATACTCGAACCTTGACACGGCTAGCTGCGCATGCGCCGCCTAAAGCAGGTACGCGACCCTGCATCAGCGCCCCCATGGGATCATCGAATCGTTGGGAACTTGGGAACTTGGGATGCGATGGCCCTCGGGCTTCGGGGCGGGAGCTGTGAGCCCCGAGGCCCGAACGATTCGGGTTACACTTCTTCACTCCGTCCGCGATCGCATCCGAGGTTCTGCCCCGTCGCGATCACAAGTACAGCGATGCGATAGTCAGTGCGACCCGAGGGTATGGATTCTGGGCTTTGGGTTCCGGATGACCAAGTATCGTCGGGAGATGCTGCTGTGGGCTGTGCAGTCAATGTCGGGAAACAGTGATCGAGCGGGAATAGAGGTGCACTGGTCTTTGCTGGATCGATATCTGTGTAGCGTTGGGAGGATGCGAAGACGACGACCCCAAGTGTCAGCTTTCCGGTTTTGCTGCTACTATTCGCACTCTTCTCGCGATCCAGTCCATGGGTCTGTGTTTGTAGTGATGTAATAGGATATCTGGTGCGTCCTTGAAGTATCCTAGACTTACATACGATGCCACGGTACTCGCCGATATACTCTTAGGCCATTGAACGGATTGAGACACAAGACACAATGCTGAGGTTTTTCCGAGCTCCGCATATTCAATCGTAAGGTACGGTATCAATAACAATACACGATACAAGTATAGTGATGATAGAGATACACACATGTCCACTGTCCGTGAGGGGGTATCTTCGTACTACAATACACTTCATTCCTGCATAGTGTCCGACGAAACAGCGTCCGAGACGCGCTCGATCAGCTCACGCGTCCCAAACGCCCTCTTGAACGGCGCGAGCAGTTTCCCAGGTACAGCGAAGACGATCTTCTCGAACGAGTTCCTGAACCGAGCCTCCTGCCGAACGTCATCCACAGTCTCGCCACACACCAGTAGCTCAGCCCAGATCTCGGCGACCATCTCGACCTTGTTCTCGGAAGACCCACATCCAAAAGCACCAAGAACGAGCACTTTGTCGCCGCGGAGCTCGAACGCACAAAGGGCACGTGCCATACGTTCCTTCATCGCAGATCGTATGCCTTGTTCGAATATGTTCTCTTCGCCGGGCTTGATGACGTGCTTCTGGCGCACGGCTGCGGCGTTGACAGGTACAGCGGACAGGACGTTGATGAGGTACGGGGGTATGAACTCGCCTCCGAGGTCGTCGTGACCGCCGCCAGGGAGGCCGAACACGGGAGGTTGGTCGGTGAATGTTGTATCGTCTGCGTCGCGGCGGAAGACGACGACGCCAGGGGAATAGACCATCGAGTGGTCGTGGAGACCACTGCCGTCGGAGGTGCGGAAAATGCGATGCTCCTGGTAGAAGTCTGCGGCTGCGGGGGCTTTCAGGCTGGCCACGAGGGAGCTAAGACGGGCGATCGTCTCTTCTTGCTCGTCGCCACCATGCAGGTAGCCCCCGCCTGCACGCTTAGGCGAGGCGAAGGAAAGAACACCGAGGTCGGTAGACTGGGTCGCGCTTTGACTCCGCGCTAATGCGAGCTGACGCGCGGCGGTCAAGGTCGACTGGCGAGTGAACTCGATTTGGGTGGTTGGGTAGGTGACGGAGGGTTGCTCTTCTCTCCATTTAGCGAGGTCTCGGGAGTAGTGGGGATAGAACACGGTGCGTTCGCGACTGAGGCTGATAGGGAGGATAATGTCGTGGAGGGTATGGACGACTGCCGAAAACGCTTGGCCTTGCGAGGATTGAGTTATAGCGGATGAAACAGAGGGAGCGGGGCGCTCTTCAACGTACTTGCCATCCCCGAGCACGATGCTCTCTGTCTCCTTCGCGATCTCTGCCCACCGCTCCCTCCGCGCACGCCGGGCGGCCTGAGCAAGCATTGTCGAACGCTGTGCCTGCTGCTTCTTCGCCTTCGCCATTGCCTTCTGCTTCTTCATATGTTGGCGCTTAACTTCGGCCGCTGAGACCTGCTTGGATTTGAGCTGTTCGAGTGGTGTCGATGGTGTGCTCGCGCGCCGCTGGCGCTGTTTGCGCCGTGTGCGAGAGCGTTGGTTTGCCATGTTGATACGAGGTAGGAAATCAATGAGGAGGTGGTGGTCGTTAGGAGAAAACATGAGTCAGGTGGCTCAGCCTACCCCGCACGAGCTGTGCTTATATACCTCCAACGGGCGTCTAATGAAGATAAGATAAGATAGACTAGGCCTAGATGAGCAGATAGCAATACGGAATCATGCGCGGAACCAAAGCATGGCCGTCATGGGCAGTCCCGGAGCGTGCAGGAGCTCCTTGTTGTTCACCTCCACCATCCCATTGTGTGCCCGGCCACACTCCGTATGAACAATGGTCGCACCATTATACACCACAGCATCAGGTCTCCTGTTCCATGCTGGTAAAATCCTCGTATGCACCGTCGGATTGCCTGCTCGCGGAAAGACGCACGTCTCGCGTGCGCTTGAACGATACCTGCGATGGACGGGTGTGAAGACCACCGTCATCTCGCTAGGCGACTACAGACGAAAGGTCCTCGGAGGAGCGCATCAACTCCCTCCGGACTACTTTACATTGGGTGGGTGCTCTTCGACTCGGGCTTCGTGAGCGAGCTGAAGTTGGCGCAAGGAGAGAAGAGCCCGGAAACGATCAAGCTCAGGGAGAAGGTCCTCCAGGGCTGTGAGCAGCAGATCTGGGACTTCTTCAACGCAGGAGGTCAAGTTGTCATCTACGATGCGAACAACGGAACGCGTGAGCGCCGCAATGCTGTGGCGGAGAAGTTCGACAAGGCGGGCATCCATGTGATCATGCTCGGTATATATTCTCAAGCTCACATTCCGCTTGGATGCTTATGAGGAATGGTAGAATCACTTTGTGACAACGAGGAGATCATTATGGCAAATATCCGAAGCGTCAAAATCTCTTCTCCTGATGCAAGTATCATGTGGTTCGACGATCGGACTTTCGCTGAACTAGTAATGTGAACAGTACCGTGGTTGGGACCCGGAGAAGGCCGTTTCCGACTACTACAATCGTATCAAAGATCACGAGATTCACTATGAGCCAGTGGAAGAAACAACCTGGCCTTTCATCCGAATCATCAATGTATGCATACCCCACATTATCGAGCTATGTGCATCTCATGATTCGTACAGGTCGGCGAGAAGATCATGGTCAACGTATGGCTCTACTCGCCTGCATCTTGACCTGTGCTCACTGTTATATAGCGTATCCAAGGATATCTTCAATCCAGGATAGTCTTCTTCCTTATGAATATCCACAATCGGTTCCGTACCATCTACTTCGCGAGGGTAAGCGCATCGCTCCTCGATCTGACGCTCTTCAAACTGACGCGTTCATCACTTTGCCAGTCCGGGCAGTCCCTCATTGAGCACTCGTACAAGGCAGACTCTGACTTGTCACCCGCCGGGTGGGAGTATGCGGAGAAGCTGAAGGAGTTCGTACTGGAGCGACGCGCCAAATCACTTGAGCAGCGAGGCATCAACCCCTCGGAACGTCGTCTTGTCGTAAGTCTATGCATCAGGATGTGCTTCTAGTATTCGTATTCAATACTTTGATGTCCAGATATGGACCTCTGCTAGGCGGCGCTCCCACCACACAGCCTGGCCGTTCCTCACCCATAGCGCGAGCGACCCATCGCCTCCTGCAAAGGTCAAGGTCATCGAGCGACCGCAGATGTCTGAGATCAACCCTGGGGTATGGGACGGTCTCAGCCCCGAGCAAGTGCGCAAGTACTACCCCGACGAGTGGGAGCGGTTCGTGAACGACCCATATGCGTACCGCGCGCCACGTGCGGAGAGCTATCACGACCTTTGCGGTACGCATCCACCTGGCTAGAATGATCGACTACTGACACACCCTAACAGTCCGCCTCGAGCCGACGCTCATCGAGCTCGAGCGCGAGCGCGAAGACCTGCTCATCATCGGGCACGCCTCCGTCATCCGCTGCATCCTCGCGTACCTCATCGGCCTCCCCGCGTCCGAGATCCCTGCGATCGAGGTCGCGCGCGGGGACCTGATCGAGGTCGTCCCGACGTCCTATGGTGTCTATTCGCAGGCGCACCACTTCTGGGACGGGCCCGGGCGCGCGGCGTCTGGGAAAGACGAGCATAACTTTTACGAGAACTATGCGGAGGACACGCAGGGGAAGAGGAGGCCGGAGACGCAGCCTGGGGCGGACGCTGCTCCGGTCGCGGTTTGAGATAGGAATGGCGTGTCTGCATGGAAGGAAGAAGTTGCGATGGCTCGATGTATGTATGATGTACGATAACTTGGAACGGATATGGCGTACCGAACCCAACACCACCTCTCGATTGACTGTACCACAACGATAGAATGCAGACATGCCTGGCTCGTGTTATATATGGTGCACTGGTGATACTCTGAGCTAAGCCGATGAATATCCGGAGGCGGCTTGCAACAGGTACCCAAAGGTCTGGTGTCGCTAGAACTGAGGAACGAGACACGAACAGCTAGTTCAACTGAATGCTCAGAAACTAGCTACACCGCTTCCACCTGCTTCCAGGAGTTTGACAGTCTTCTTCGCATGCGCACTCAATGGCAGGTAACCGTGACCCTGTCCGAGTTCCTGAAGTTCTGTCACATTGTACCTGGCATTAAGTCAGGCCATCGACGCGCCCAATCCCACGAATTCGGACCTGTTCTCAGGACAGTGCTAATCCACGAACAGGATATCAATAAGACGGTACAATTGAATGAACGCGACGAACAGACTAGTATAGCAACATCCTCCGGCGTAAGGTCCACTCCTCCCGAGGCTTCCATATCCGAGACTCCGAGCGGCCCAAGACAACAAAGTGCCCTATGAACAATGCCAACGTCGCCCTGACTGAGGATCAAGCGATCTCCATCGATGCGGTCGACGCCTTGACGTTCTTGGCCTCCGCGCGCGCCTTGTACTCCTCCATCTCCCTGTCGAGCTCCTCCGCCGTCGCCTTCCTCTTCGGCGGCTGCTTTCCCTGTTGTTGTTGCTGTTGTCGCTGCTTGTTCAGTCGCCGCGGGCCCTTCTTCGAGCGGAGCCGGACTTTGGGGTTGTGTGCGGTTGTCGCTGCTCCTGTTGCCTTGGCGGTCTGCGCTGCAGGCTGGCGCGCATTTCTGCGAGGAGAGCGGAATCATAATGATGAGCCAGCTTTAGCGGCGCCGAGAAGGGGCAGGAACTCACGGCTGCGCGGCTCCCTTCGTGGGCTTGGGACCAGATAGGCGGTCAAGGAGAGATGGCACCGCAGGGGCGGGTGGCGCGGCAGGCTTCACAGCGTCCTCATCTACTACAAGCTCTATTTTGATAGGTCTCCCTGTATGCGACGTCACTGTCAGCCAAGCATACGCCAAAGTTGGCTTAACATCGAGAAGACGCACTTCCGTCTACAATCTTGCCATTGTACTTCGCGCGCGCCACCGCGGCATCCCCGGTTCGCGCGAACGTGACGACTGCCATGCCCCTTGATCGCCCTTGCGAGTTGTACACCATGAGCACATCCTTCACAGGCCCGACTGTCCTGGAGAACAATGTCTGGTGGTCCGCTTGGCGTCAATATTCAGAGAACAATGAGATTCAGACACACCTCTACTTCATTCTCTACTACGTCCAACGGCAAGCGGCTGATAATAATCCTACTTCCAACCTCCGCGTTCGAGCCAGACGCGCCTTTCGCGTTCTGTTTCCATGCCGGAGCGGGATGGGAGGACGGGTTCCCAAGGACCTTCTGTTTATGGGTGTGGTAGTTGTTCAATCGGGAAGACTGCGCGTGCGAGTTCATGGCGTTCGCAAGATTTAGAATTCAAAGCTGCGCCTGCGGTAGTGGAGATGATTCAGCAGCAGAGTTTGTGAGAGCAGCAGAAGCAGAGTGGTTGTATGGGAGAAGGGACAATTGAATCGTGTAGTTGCCGTACTACCGTAGCGCGGGTGGCTGGCAAACGCGCGGATGTATGGCGGTCCATTTGCACTTTTATTATCTAGCGCACAAAATAGAGAATGCCCGCGCAATACATTGATAGCATCGCGCGCAATGTATACTGGTGGATATGCCGCGCAATATACATTAATGGACGCGTCGCGCAAAACATCGCCGGGCATCGCGCGCAACATGCATTGATTCTGGGTTGATAGCGCACAACATACAATCTGTCGTTTGCAAAATGTGAGTTCTCGGTTTACTTGGCGAAACCCCCCTCGCAAGACAGATTATCTTAATAACACGGATATACACACAACTTTTCAGCCCATCGGGCCCAGAGATCAGCAGTGAGACGAGATGCCACTACTTGGCAGGCTTCGAGTTCGAGAGCTGGACTAGTGGCCAGGTGCATGGCTCATGAAGCTATACACGCCTTGGAATCGAGTCTTAGCTAGAGTTCCTGTGATGGCAAATGGGCCTAGAGTACATGCACAAAGTACTAGATCACCGTTTGTTGCATAGAGTATGTCCTGCAGTCGGTTGTGCTCGTCCTCCCCTCACTCAATAGAGCACATCGGTCGTCTGCCTAGTACCTACGGGAGACTACTTATGTCCTGCCAGCCACTCGCAGTCATCCGGGATTCCGGGGTAGCCGGTGCGGATCTGTATATGGTAATCTATAGTAATCTAATCTAATCGTCCGGATGAACGAACCGGGGACCGGAGGCTCATTGATCACTAGACGCCCACTGGGCCGCCTTGACGTTCACGTTCTTGAATCTTGAACGGGGCCCACCTTCTTCGCCTTAAGCTCGTTGTGTCTGTGTCTGATCTTTGCCCTTCATCTAGCTCATATGGTCCATCTCTGACTCCTATTCCACTATTCTACTGGCATCACCAGCCCTGTGCTCTTGAGTTTTCGTCAGCTGGTCAGCGGTTCGGAAGGAAACTCCTCGTATTCTACTCATACGACCACCGTCAAGGCACCTTGCCCAATAATGCTCCACCGTTGAGTGCAATACCACCCGCGCACTAGCCCCCTCCCACCGCTTCGTCGGGCGACGTGGCCCTCCCGTGCGGTCACACATGCGACCGACGACTTGCAACCTCGCATGCAAGTAAAACATATACCTCTCCTATGTCAGTCACCGGACCTCTCGCTCACTCGCACTGGCCTTATGTGCTGCGACTGTGCAATAGTCGAAGATTGCGGACAGGGACACCTATCAGGTTCATCCCCCCAGCACGACCTCAGGTTCGTCGAGCAGGCGCCCGCAATCGTGGTATGCATCCCACCCGGGTGAAGGAGCGGCGAGGACACACAGTACGAGCGGCCTGGAGCTCTACGCCGAGTGCGGGGGCCTTGTATTGTTCGACACATGCTCGATGTGGTACTCGTGCACGGTCTGCCGACTTGCATCTGTCTGCAGGATAGATCCCAAGACTCATTGTCGTACTCTCCACACCACTTCGAGTCAATGCCAGCCTATAGAGGCCTGTACTTAGCAACGTTCAAATATAATCCCATATCCCCATTCCGAAGCTCTGAATCCAATGATTCTGTCAATTACAATGCCCCTCCCGTGGCTTGCGGTCCGGCCACCCGCACGTTTTGATACTCCTTCCAAGGCTCCTATATTCGACACTCTCCACGTTCACTTTCAACGCGGCCTCCGCTTCAATGCGCTTCAACATATCTCGCCATAACATCTACTCGGGGCCACGATGTTTTGCGCAAAGCGAGATATGTGTATGTGTTTTGCGCTAACACTGTTTGTATATTGCGCTGACGGATTGTATATTGCGCGGATATAAGACGTAATATATAGTGCTCAGAATAATAAATGTGCAAATCGAACGCCATACGGATGATCTCCTACAGGCGCGCGCGCGAAGCGTGTGAACCGAACCGACCCACTCGCTCGCGCGAGCTTGCATGCACGCGTGTTGCCATTGAACAATCTCCTCGTGTCCCCGCGCCTCTCGCGTTTGCCTCGCCTGAGTTTTCGCGTCCTCGCGGAGACTATATCTAGTTGTTCCTTTCCCAAGCTACTTCTCTAGAGAAGCCCTGGCGCGACTGTCGGTTTGCCAATGTTTTGTTCACAATTACCTCAGGTTCCGCGCGCACTCCGTCTTAACGCCGTCCCCGCGGACTCGCGCGTGCGGACCGGGGCGCCGCAGTCAGCTGGAGGAGGACCCTGCACGGATGGGATGATCCACCTTCGTTCCAGAACATGGCCGAGTGGTGATATTACGTGCGGTTGAGACAGACCGCCGGTGAAGACGATAAGTAAACGATGGGCACGCGCGCGCGGGGTGTCGGTACAATTTTCGGATGCTTAAAGCTTGACTACTTATCACCTTCGGCCGCCTTTTTGCTCTCACTCCAACCCGCCAATCTCCTCGCGCTCCCCCGCACTCTTGGATTTTGTGCCTCTCACACGTCGGGATACTGCGCCTGATATTAAACGATCCTCAGGTACGTATATGATCTACTTCGCTCTCTCTTGAGTACAAGGGAAAGGATGTTTGTATGCGTTGCGCCGCGGGATAGAGGGGCCTAGTGTTATCCTCAACGTTCAACCAGGATCGTGGTTGTAGACATTATCACGCTAGCTGCGCAACCCTGGCTGAATGTTCAGGGGCACTGCGAAGTGGTCGCTGGACGCTTTCTCGATGACCCACAACGTGCACCAATAACTGACTTCTCTCCTCTCGCCCAGATAGATAAAATGTCCACACCAGGACTCCCCTCTGTATCTCCAAGGCCCAGTTTCGATAGCGCGGTTGTGGAGGACCACGACATTTCCGACGCTCCCCGCCCAATATCCCGTTTAGGGGACAAAAATTCACTCCGCGCATTCGGGGACTCCTCCGCGCTCGACCTAACAGACACGCACTCGGTCTCGTCGCTCGAGCTGCCTCACGTCCTCACGAGCGAGCGTATTCGGCGCCGGTCCGAGCTTTCGCGTTCGCGACCGCTCGACTCCCCTCCCGCCATTGAGCCCGAGTCGATCGAGCTTCCCGTCATCCATGAACACGCCCAGAGCTCGGGCTCGGCGTCGGTAGCGGCAGCGGTGTCGACCGGGAAGAAGCGCGCGGTAGCGGACGTGAGCTTCCGCGAAGACGCGATGCTCGCGAAGGACGACGACGTGGAGATCGCGCCGAGCTTCCCGAGCTCGCTCGCGCCGTCGATCCGGATCGACGAGGACACGGACTCGACCGCGCCGGCGATCTCCTCGGCGCAGAAGGCGGTTTACAGGCGCAAGAATATCATCCACTTTGTGACGCTGTGCTTTGCGATGTTCTTGAATGGCTGGAACGATGGCACTACTGGACCACTGTTGCCTAGGATCCAGTCATATTACAATGTAAGCGCACACAATGCCAGATACATATGAAGCCATAGACTGACGTTAAGTTCAAGCTAGGATACGCAGTAGTCTCCCTGATCTTCATCTTCAACACAATCGTGGGTGGGCTTTTAGGGATCGCTCAAGTATAAGCCTCACATTATGTAGGGCTACCTCTCCGGTGCTATTGCCAATGTGTGGCTGACAGACAAGCTCGGCTTTGGGAAGGCAAGTACATACATTTCAATTCCTACCAATTTGTCTCTGACCGCATACTACTCCAGGTCCTGCTCCTTGGTATGTCCCATGTTGGATAGCCGTGATAATGATACCCAGACGTTGTATCCTGTAGGTTCTGCGTTGCAGATCATCGCCTATGGCATGATGGCCCCTGCAGGCCCCTTCCCACTCATGTGCCTTGGGTTCGCACTCATCGGCTTCGGACTGTCGTTGCAAAACTCGCACGCCAACGGGTTCGTTGCGAGCTCGCGCAGCCACGTCTCAACCAAGATCTGTTTCCTGCATGCCTCTTATGGTACGTCCTGTATGTTACATTTAGCCCAAGTCGACTAACGGCTGCTCCGAACAGGCTTTGGCGCGCTGGTATCTCCCCTGATTGCGACACAGTTCGCTCAGCAGAGGCACTGGTCGTACCACTACTTGATCTCGGCAGCGTTATATATCTTCAACACTACTTTGCTCTGGTTCGTCTTCCGTGGCAAGCGTCAAGATGGTACGTACCAGTTTTCTTTCCACCTTGACGATGCATTGACGTTCCCTCGCACACACTTGCAGAGGTCAAAGCGGAGGCGGGCGACCTTTACGTGGACCCGAACGCGATCGATACCAACAAGTACAAGCAAATCTTCACCATTCGCGCGGTCCACTTCCTCTCGGTGTTCGCACTGATCTACGTCGGCACGGAAGTTACCATCGGCGGTGAGTTGTGCGCCTCGCATTTCACTGTGGCTGTCCACTCACTCTCGCGAACCAGGCTGGAGTGTCACATACGTGCAGCAGAAGCGCCATGGGAAGTCCAACGCGGGATACATCTCGTCTGGCTTCTTTGGCGGGCTCATGCTGGGCCGTGTTATCTTGATGTGGTTGAACAGGAAGGTGTGTAACTCTCCTCCCTTTCCTATTCGATCGCGTGAAGCTGAATTGCGGCGTAGATTGGAGAACGGCGGGCGCTGTTCCTCTATGCCCTCCTCGCAATCCAGTGAGGCATCTAACCCTCTCATGTGCAGCGAGCGTCCTTCTCACATTCGTCCTTGCAGACTGGAGGTCACAGTCTGGGTAGTGCCCTCGCTCGTCGAAAACGCCATCGCCGTCGCCTTCATCGGCCTCCTTCTCGGGCCGATGTACCCCATTCTTGTCAACCACAGCACGAAGATTCTCCCGCGCTGGCTTCTTACAGGCTGCATGGGCTACATCGCGGGAGTCGGCCAGGCCGGGTCCGCCGTGCTTCCCTTCGTCACCGGTTTGCTCGCTTCGAGGTTCGGTATTGCGAGTCTTCAGCCATTGTACGTCCTATTCCGACGTTCACTCGCATCGGAAGTCGGGTATGCTGACTATCCTTGTGCGACAGCATCGTGTCTATGATGTCGACGATGATCGTCATCTGGGCTCTTATTCCGCGCGTCCGCCAGGTGCCAACCTAAAAGTTGGCAATACTGTGGTTAGATTCCTCCACTGGGTCTTAAGGGATGTTATAAGCATCCATTCGTGTCATTTGCTGCTCTCGTTTGCTTCATAGAGTTCACATCAGATTCTTCCCGACGTCCGAATCCAACCCTCGATGCTTCGTTACATTGTTGTGTGCTACGACTACGTATTAGATGACCTTCTGAGAATCCGATGTATTTGTAGCTGTTCCAGCTTTACAATGCTATAAGTACTCTGACCGCTTATAGCTATACTACTTACTTACTCGGATCGGGAAAACCTCGGCCGTCGGAGCTCGGGGCGCGTATCCGAAAAGTACGGAGAGCCTTGATGTTCCGTTGGGCGCGTCTACCACTTTGCCTTGGACCACGACCACGGCGTCCTCGTCTGACCGGTGACCGCGCGTGGGCATCGGCGGCGTCGGGACTCAAAAGCGGGCGACCACGAGCTCGAGCTGGTGTGTCAGTCAGCGTACGCGCTATCTGAACGTGGTCATGGGCTCGCCCGACGCAGCGCTGTCGAGCGGGAAGATAGCGAAGGCTGCGTAAACTTGTCGTAAGTTCCAGGGGCACCCACCCCGTCGGAAATCTCCTGGGTCAGCTGTGTGCGCACTACTGACCTGCGCATGGGATCCAGAACGCGTTCGACCGGTGCCGGGATATAGACAAATGATATTACGTTCCTCACCATTGGTCTGTGCGCGGAACAAAACCCTCGCGAACGAGATGCGGGGCCTCGAGTCTTCTTCCCCACCTCCCACCTTCTTCTCACCCTGACAGAGCAGCGCGAGAGCCAGTCTAGACTCTGCCTGCGATGCCCTCTCACTTGACCCACAGTGTCCCTCTTGCACCATCTCGAAGTCACGATGATGCTAGCAGCTCGGACATTCAGCAACCTCAGCTGGAGCCAAAGACGCGAGGAGGCATACCCTTATCGCGTCTTGCAGGGGACAAGAACCTCTTGCGCGTCCTGAACGAATCTGCGCTAGACCCCAGCGAGAACGCGTCCGCGTCCTCTCTTGACCTACCCGCGCTGCTGACGAGCGAGCGTATGCGCCGGCGCTCGGACATCTCGCGTGTTCGGCCTCTCGAGCCTTCCTTCACCATCGCGCCAGAGGCCATCGAGCTGCCAGTGATCACTGAGCGCGCCCTGGGCGCATCCAGCGCCGTGCGCGATCCTGGTATTACGTTCCGCGAGGATGCCATCGTCGTGCCCACAAAAAGCTCCGGCGGAGACCCGGAGATTGCGCCAAGCTTCCCGAGCTCGTTGGCCCCATCTATACTTGCCACTGACGGTGACGAGACGAGCTCGACCGCGCCCGCGATTTCTGCGGTGCAGAAGGCGGTGCACAGGCGTAAGAGCTTGACACATTTCCTCGCACTGTGTTTTTGTGTGTTTTGCATGGGGTGGAACGACGGTACTACAGGGCCTATGCTTCCGAGGATACAGGAGCACTATCACGTAGGTTATTCATAGTGCTTCACGGAAAAGGGTGCTGATTGATCTCTCACGCAGGTGGGCTTTGCACTAGTGTCGCTGTTGTTTGTTTTCAATACGATTGTGAGCCTTTTCCACGCTGTGCTGTGCGCTCTGAAGTAAGGATTGAAGAGGGGCAATAGGGGTTCATTAGCGGGGCATTTGCGAATATATACCTGACCGACAAGTTTGGAATGGGGAAGGTGAGCGGACCATTCTGTCTCCAATTAAAGGATCTGGACATTTACCAAAGCAAACAGGTGTTGGTTGCGGGTTAGCTAGACTCGACCCCAACCCAACCTTACTTCACTTAACGAGCTGTTTTTTTTTTCAGGTTCGATGTTCCAGATTGCAGCCTACGCCATGCTCAGCCCCGCGGGCCCTTTTCCACTGATGTGCACCGCGTTCGTCTTCATCGGCTTTGGGTTATCCCTCCAAAACGCGCATTGCAACGGGTTTGTCGCGAGCCTGAAGCGCCACGCGCATACGAAGATGGGCTTCTTGCACGGTAGCTACGGTAAGTCTTTCTGCGGCCGTTCAACTCCCATGTGCGAACTTTTCATGACGTCAACCGTTCGAGGTAGGCCTTGGCGCACTCATTTCTCCGCTCGCGGCGACGCAGTTCGCGAAGAGTTCGACTCACTGGTCATTCCATTACATCATCTCTGCGGCGCTGTACGTCGTGAACATGCTCATCTTGTGGACCGTGTTCCGCGGGCGGCCACAACAAGGTACGTGACGCCCTCCAAGGACCATGTTTGTCGCGACATGTTGCTTATAGCCTGGCAGAGGTCTTGGAAGAGGAGGGCGAGAGCGGCACAATCGAACAGACGGCCGACACGAACAAGTTCAAGCAGGTTTTGGGGCTCAAGGAAGTGCACGTCCTGTCCGCGTTCTCGCTCATCTATGTTGGTGTTGAAGTGACCATGGGCGGTATGTATAGATCCCTCTGTATCACACGACACGATAGATTGAGCTGAATGACGACATTTAGGTTGGAGCGTCACCTACATTTTGGAGAGGCGACACGGCAGCTCGAGCTCGGGTTACATCGCCTCTGGATTCTTTGGCGGTGCGTCTTGAACCCCCGTGGGCCGTGTATACATGTCTGTAGCTGACGAAATGGCAGGTCTCATGCTTGGTCGTATTCTCCTCTTGTGGCTCAACAAGAAGGTGAGCGAATCGTGAACCTGCTTGGCAGTCATTGTGCTGACGTCACGTATTAGATCGGGGAGCGTCTCGCACTCTTCCTCTACGCCCTCCTTGCCATATTGTACGTCGAATAGGTCTCTCACCGCTTCGCTCGTTCACTGATTCCGCTTCTCAGCGTCGAAGTGACAGTATGGGTTGTCCCTTCGCTCATCGAGAACGCTATCGCCGTCTCCTTCGTCGGCCTCCTCCTCGGGCCAATGTATCCTATCTTGATGAACCACTCCACGACGATTCTCCCGCGCTGGCTCTTGACGGCATGCATGGGGTACATCGCTGCGGTTGGGCTCGCTGGGTCTGCGATCTTGCCGTTCCTCACTGGTCTGTTGGCCTCGAAGTTCGGCATCGCGTCTTTGCAGCCATTGTGAGTTCTATTCTCGTTAATTCGCACATTTCTGAGTCTGAATCTCATAACCGCACCTAGCGTCGTTTCGATGATGTCCACATTGATTGTCATCTGGGCGGTCATTCCCCGCGCCCGTTTAGTTCCCACTTGAGTGAGTTCGGGAGGGCCTGCCGTTCTCATTGGGGTGGTGTAGATGTGTAGCAGGTATTCTGTGAGGGCTTCATATCCGACTGGTCTTGGCGTTGGGTAGATATTGCGTTCACCGGGTTTCTCTTACTTTCGGGCATTATGACTTCGTCTGCGAAGTGTTCGGTATCGTACCTGTTGTTGTACTAGAGGTCTTTGATGAATGATAGAGACGCATGTAGAAAGTCTTTGCAGGCTATCGAATAACGTTATGGTTGTGGTATGTAGTAGAAACAGTCATATACTTACTAGCCCCATCATCCTCAGCCTCGCCGGTGACCCCGACTGGCACAGCTTCATCTAGGATGTTCAAAATTCACTACCTACTCCCATTCTCACCTGATATGAGCTGCCAAACATGGCCTCTGTGTTCCGTGGATACATCGGGGGGCCTTCAGGTTTACTTAGGCCTGCCGCCGGTTCTTGCTGATCCAGCCTAGTCCGACGCTTTTCAGCCTCAAGTTGCAGTAGTTAGACGCTGGTCTCGGAGAAACCTCGGCTTCTCCACCTAGGCTCGACCCAAGTTTCGTTGAATGTCCGCGCTTCGCTCTTGACCACGTCTTGATCCTGGCCACTTCTAATTGCTTATCGGGCTGCGCATGGACCTCGGGACTACCAAGCGGACGAGCACGGGTTCGCACTCGTCTGTTCGTCGACGTACGCGCCATCTGAGTGCGGTCATGAGCACGCCTAAAACCACCGCATCTGAGCATTGTAACGCCAGGAGATAGCGGGCATTGCGTAAACCTGGCATAGTTTTCAGATGTATCCAGTCTGTTGGGAATCTTTAAGGTCAGCTGTACGCGCAATTTTACCACTGATCTGCTCCTGCGTTCCAGAAACGCGTTCTGGTGACCGATGCCAGAACTTCTACTCACGGCGGTGGATTCCATGCTATTGGTCTGTGCGCGGAATAAAAACCTAGCGAGCTGGATGCGGGCAGCTTCTTTGCCGCCTCGTCGCCCGTTCTTGGCTCCTTGCTGGCCGCTCCTCACCGCTAGTCGCTCCCGTGTAGGCTCCCGGCCAATTTGGCTGCAATGTCTTCCCGCTTACTTCGTTCCATCCCTCTTGCGCCAATTCGAAGTCTTGATGTTCCTAGCAGCAGCAATGATCAACCTGAAGCAACTGAACACAAAGCACCTGGAGTCGGCATATCCTCATCGCGCCTCGCTGGAGACACAGACCTCCTCCATGCTTTCCACGAATCTGCGCTAGATCCTGGCGAGAGCGCGTCCGTATCGTCCCTTGACTTGCCTACACTGCTGACGGGCGAGCGCATCCGCCGCCGCTCCGACGTATCACACATCCAGCTTCAGGAAACCTCTTTCGTGATCACAGCATCGGAAGTTATTGAACTGCCAGCGCTCAGTAAACACGCTCCGGCCTCTTCCAGCGCTGTGCGCGACCTCGGGGTCACCTTTCGCGATGACACCATCATAACACCCACGAGAAGCGGTAGAGGGGACCTGGAACTTGCACCTAACTTTCCTGGCTCTCAGGCACCCTCTATACATGCTACTGAAGGCGGCGAGACGAGCTCAACGACACCCGCGATTTCCGCGGCGCAGAAGGCAGTGTACGAACGTAAGAGCTGGCTGCACTTCCTCGCACTCTGCTTTTGCGTGTTTTGCAACGGATGGAACGATGGCACCACGGGACCCATGCTCCCGAGAATTCAAGATCACTATCATGTTGGTCGAACCTTTCACTGGTTGTTCATACACTTGCTAAACAATGCTGTCCGTCTAGGTGGGATTTGCGGTGGTTTCCCTCTTATTTGTATGCAACACAATCGTGAGCCTTTTTTTTCAACCCGGCGATTACGATTAGTACTGAACAAGGAGCATCTTGGCTCAGGGTTTCATTAGCGGTGCATTCGCAAACATCCATCTCACCGATAAATACGGATTTGGGAAGGCGAGTCATCCACAGCCATCTAAGAATCTCACTCATAGACTGACGGAACCACAGGTGTTGGTAGCGGGTTAGTCCACTTTGGTGACCTGATTCGGCTTCTCCGTTGACTGGGCAATACCCTCGCCGTAGGTTCGGCGTTGCAGATTGTGGCATACACGATCATCAGCCCCGCGGTCCCGTTTCCGCTCATGTGTGCAGCGTTCGGGCTCGTCGGATTTGCGCTCTCTCTCCAAAACTCGCACTGTAATGGTTATGTCGCGAGTTTGCGACGCCACGCACGCACGAAGATGGGTTTCCTGCACGGTAGCTACGGTACGTCCCGGCATTTCTCACGACGGTCCGTGGTAGATCTCATTGTCAATATGCAGGTCTTGGAGCGCTGGTTTCTCCCCTGGCTGCGACGCAGTTTGCGAAAAGTCCGACCTACTGGTCGTTCCATTATATCATTTCCGCCGCGCTGTACGTCTCCAACACGCTCATCTTATGGTATGTGTTCCGAGGACGGGCACAACAAGGTACAGTGGCCGCTTGCCGTCTTTTCGGGGAAGGTCGCTGACAGGCCTGGCAGATATCATGGAAGCGGAGGGCGAAAGCGGTGTCAACGAGAACGCGGCCGACACAAACAAGTTCAAGCAGGTGTTGGGCCTCAAGGAGGTTCATGTCCTGTCAGCGTTCTCTCTCATCTACGTTGGTCTGGAGGTGACGTTGGGTGGTAAGTAATCCCTTAGATGAATACAGGACCTGGTCGACTGATATTGTTCCAGGCTGGAGCGTTACGTACATACTGGATATGCGGAACGGAAGCTCGAGTGCGGGGTATATCGCCTCTGGATTCTTTGGGGGTACGTCTGGAATTTGTGTGTGCCGCGCGTCTGCTTGCATTCTGACGCGATACCAGGTCTCATGCTCGGTCGCGTCCTCCTCTTGTGGCTGAACAAGAAGGCAAGTGATCTCCACCGTAAAGCAAGCGATGCAATGCTGATTGTATACAACGAAAAGCTCGGAGAGCGGCATGCCCTCTTCTTATATGCCCTCCTTGCCATTGTGTACGTCGTGCAGGTCTGCCCCTGCCTTGCTCATCACTGACGCGTATGTGGCTAGCGTGGAAGTCACCGTATGGGTCGTCCCGTCTCTCATTGAGAACGCTATCGCCGTCGCCTTCGTCGGCCTCCTTCTCGGGCCTATGTATCCCATCTTCATGAACCAATCCACGGCGATCCTCCCACGCTGGCTCTTGACGGCCTGCATGGGGTACATCGCTTCTGTCGGGCTCGCTGGGTCTGCGATGCTACCGTTACTTACGGGTTTGTTTGCCTCGAAGTTCGGCATCGCATCCTTGCAGCCGCTGTAAGTGTCCATCACAGTCCCTTTATTGGTGCCAAAGCTGACTTAGCCACAAATAGCGTCGTTTCTATGATGTCTACGCTGATCGTCATCTGGGCGGTCATTCCCCGTGCGCGTCTGGTCCCTACTTGAGTGAGATCGGGAAAGGGCCTTGGTTTGTGTTGGTAGATGTCAATAGGTTGAAAGCGCGTACGGTCTCCTGTTGTGCAGTAACTTCATATCCGAGTTATCTTGGCAGTCGATAGATTTCACGTCCATCGGATTTCTCTTGTTCCGAATACTCAAAAAATTACCGTAGTACTGAAGTCAAATCCGGTGGTTTGTTCAAGTCGAAGCTCAAGACTCTATAAGTAGGTTGTCGGGCGCCTTCTGTAAAGTCCGCTACTCCGACAGGCGCTTCCAGTTTCTTAGTATTACTTACTATCAACTCCGCTCGGGTACTGTTGTCCGTCATGAGAGTAGGATCAATTGCCAGGGCATTGCCGGCGAACCACCACGA
Organism: Cubamyces sp. BRFM 1775; assembly: GCA_022385745.1. Taxonomy (NCBI): domain Eukaryota; kingdom Fungi; phylum Basidiomycota; class Agaricomycetes; order Polyporales; family Polyporaceae; genus Cubamyces; species Cubamyces sp. BRFM 1775. The sequence goes on along the minus strand of MU278477.1, from coordinate 69,851 downwards.
CTTGAGACGACCATCGATATACTCAGACTGCGCGTCGACTACTGGGAGTAACTCAAACAAACTGCATGCAGTCATGAGTCTCACGGAGAACTCGAACGCCGCACCTGAGATCGCCTCACTCGCCGTACTGGCGGGGCACCAGATAATTCCCCAAGCTAACATCGGTGATGAGGCTCAGTCTGCACTCACAACCAGTTCTACCTCTTCTCTCAACGCGCCTGCTAGATACCGCCCCGATTTGTTGCGCTCCGGATTCACCGCAGACGGCCCTACGCAGGTTGGAAACCCTATCGAGCTATCTGTCATCGGCCCTTCAGGCGCGATAGGTTCTTCTACCGCCGTTCGTGTTGGCGGTGGGCTTGGTGATGCAGATCCTGAAGCTGCATCCAACACGCTCTCGCAGACAGCACCCGGGCGCGCGATGGGCCGATCGGAGCAGGATCAAAGCACCGCTGAAGACCAAGCGGTGGCGAATGCGCACAGGCGCAAGAGCTTGTTGCATTTCGCGGCCCTGTGCGGATGCCTCTTCGTGAACGGCTGGAACGACGGTACCGCTGGCCCAATGCTCCCGAGAATTCAAGAACATTATCACGTAGGTTCCTTGATAGGACCGCCTTAGAACGACTGGCTGAACATTACCGTTGGAACAGATTGGCTTCGCGATCGTGTCGCTCATCTTCGTGTCGAATGCCGCTGTACGTGGATTTGAAGTGTAGTAACTTCCCGAGCTTTTCGTCTCATTACGACATGGACCTCCGCAGGGATACCTCAGCGGCGCTCTGGTCAACCTCTTCCTCACTGATAAGTTCGGCTTTGGGAAGGTACGAAAACGGCCCAGTTCGTCGCCTAGTCGAGTCACTAAGGCTGACCAAAACTCATCTACATCTACAGGTGCTCTACATGGGTGAGAAACCTCCGGACGGTTCGCTGAGTATGACCGACAACCACTTACATTCCACCGTGATCAGGCTCCTTGTGCCAAATCGTAGCCTACGCCATGCTTGCGCCTGCGGGCCCCTACCCATTGATGTGCCTTGCGTTCTTCATAATAGGCTTCACCCTCGCCATCCAGGCCGCTCAGGCCACCGGGTACGTCGCGAGCCTGAAGAAAGACTCGAACGCCAAGATGGGGATCCTACACGGGAGTTACGGTTCGTCACTCAGTTACCGCTAAAGTGAATACACTACAATTGACTCGTGATTGCGTAGGCCTGGGGGCTCTGCTCTCACCTCTCGTAGCAACAGAGTTCTCGAAGAGCGCGAAGTTCTGGTCCTTTCACTTCATCATCTCGGCAGGCCTGTACGTTGTCAACACCGCGGTTCTATGGACCGTATTCCGCGGCCGGAGACAGGAAGGTAAGTTTCATCGGCAGCTCGCACGCAGCAAATTATCAAACATCTAACCGCGCGGTAGACATCATGAAGGAAGAGGGCGAGACGACGAGCGATGCGGAAGCCGTGAGCTCCAACAAGTTCAGGCAGATGATCAGCAACAAGGACGTGCACTTCCTGTCGTTCTGGGCCCTGATTTACGTCGGTATCGAGGTCACCATGGGCGGTGCGTAGCCATCGCAGTTCTGTTTCGTCCGAGCACCCGTTTGACTGTTTACAGGCTGGAGTGTGACCTATATCCTCGAGCAGCGTAACGGCAGCTCGAACTCCGGGTATATCTCATCGGGATTCTTTGGTGGTGAGGCCGGTGCACAAGTGCGAAGCTTAAGTGACCAACCATTTTGCAGGTCTGATGCTCGGTCGTGTGCTCTTACTCTGGCTCAACAAAAAGGTACGCTAACGACTCACATACTGGCCGCTCCGCTTCTGACCGGAACAGATCGGGGAGAGGCGTGTCGTCTTCATATACTGCCTGCTAGTCATCGGGTAAGCCGTCTCACCCCGGCCGCCCAAACACACGTCCTGCTAACCCACCCATTCACCGATGGATGCCACCACACAGGTTGGAGGTGACGGTGTGGCGCATCCCCTCGCTCATCGAGAACGCGATCGCCGTCTCCCTCGTCGGCCTCCTGCTCGGCCCCATGTTCCCTATCCTCATCAACCATTCCACCACAATCCTCCCGCGCTGGCTCCTCACCGCCTGCGCGGGGTACATCGCCGCAGCCGGCCAGGCGGGCTCCGCCGTGCTGCCCTTCATCACTGGCCTGCTCGCGTCGAAGTTTGGGATCACTACGCTGCCGCCATTGTGAGTACACAAGACTTTTCGTCGCTTCATGGGGGAGGGTGCTGATTGAATATTTTGCACGTTGCGGACACTCCAGCATTGTGTCCATGATGTCCACCTTGGTCGTGTTGTGGGCCGTGATCCCGCGGGCACGTTATGTCCCCACGTAACTGCTCTTGGTCGCTGCCAAGGTTGGATGACCCGGTTCCCGTATTCATTGTCGTTAAGAACGCCCTGCTGTTGCCATGTTCTTCGCTGTTGTCTTCACTGTCATCTTAACAATGGAAGAATGAGCCGTGGCATACACGACCTTCCCAAGAAGTGAATCATCCGACAGCTTCCGATACATACAACAACAATGACGCGTGAGAACACGAGCGCAAGAAGGTGAGAACCTAAATCCAGCAGCAACGAGAGAGGTATAAATCCAAGGTTTTATGGAGCGTGGAACAGGGATCCATCACTGGCTCTTGACAGCCTTGGACATGGCCGCAGCCAGCTGCACCGTCGCCTGCCACCAGACCGCGAACCCGAGGCCGAGGAGACCGTGGAGGGTGCCCCATATGACCTCCGGCGTGGCACGGAACCTACATAGATAGCGGCAGTCAGTATCAAAGCCATTAAAGGAAGGGGAAGGATCACTTACGACTCGGCTAAGGCGCCGAAGCTGTAGGGAATGAACCGCGGCGCGTTGAACAGGATCGTGGAGCAGGTGACGTGGTAAATGCAGAGCGCGATGGCGAGGGCGCGCTTCCCGGGCAGGAACTCTGGTGAACGCCGCGGCGTGCATCGTGAGTCGTCGTCGTCGTCTCCGCGCGATACGTGAAGATAAGAGAAAAAGACGACGCACCGGGCAGTCCGAAGCACAAAAGGGACATGAGACACGTCCCCGCGACGAGCGCGGCGTACAGCTGTGAACGACCCGCCGGGTGCTCAGTTCAGAATCTTGAGTCTACTACGGTTACTGAGCTAACCTTTATGAAGACAATGGTCGTGTTGTTGAGTTGCAGAAACGGCAGGTTCAAGGGCGACCAAATGCCCTGAACGGCCATAGGCGCGTCCAACGCGATATGGAGTAGGAATACCACCGAGCTGTGAACGTCACGATAAGCCCTTATCCAGCCTCGCCTGCCGTCGATTCATCTCACTCACAAGGGGCTGTTAGCCGGTCCTACTTGCGACATTGTATATAAGGATTTACGACGCTAGTGCCGCTGCTAACACGTTGGCCGTGGTGGTGGTTGGGGTAAGAGAACGAATACTTGTCGTTCAATTGACGCTGCACACGAACTTGTGAACACAGGCACCGGATGTGAGAGCCCGGCCACGTGGCACCACAATGATGTGGATCTCCGATGAGATCGTGATCGCAGAGTTGTTAAAATGATCGTAAGCTCGTATTTGTCAGCCACTTGCGTGCATGCGGAGTCCGGACACTGCGGAGGCAAATAAAAGAACCTCCCAACAAGAAAAAATTGCCAGAGGCTATACATGGTCCCTACGCCAGAGTGTTACAGGAGAGAGCATGAAAAAGACGTCATCATACATTAAGGACGAGCGTGCGAGGTGCAGGAGGGAGATAACAGCATGTTTGCTACGATACAAGTACGGTTCGACTTCTGCACCCTTCTCTATCGATCGAGTCGTCTAAATAAGCCCCGGCTCAGCACCATCATATAAAACCCCCAAGGAAGCGTTAGCATAATTGCCACGACCGCGCTCCGCACTCATGCTACAATACCGAGTCCAGTCCGCATTCTCCGAAACCGAAGCTAGAAATCGCCCTCTTCGTCGCCGTCGCCCTCCGTGATGGACAGCGCCCGCGCACGCCCGAATATCCGCGTCGTCGAGATCTCGCACGCGTCCAAATCCCGCTCGAGGTCGAGCATCTCCTGGCCATCCTCGGGCGGCACAGCGGCCTCCTCCCCGACGATGTCGCGCAGGCGCCTGACCTCCTGCCGGAGCTTCGTGATCTCCTCGTCGCGCCGCTCGACCCGGCCCTTCAGGATCTTGATGAACTCGTTCCCGCACCGGAGCAGCTGCAGCTTGCTCACGCCGCGGTTCGGGCCCTCGGCGTTGCCCTTCGGCGGGCCGCGCGGCGGCATCTCGCCCGGGAGGAGGTCGCCCTGGAAGCCCTCGTCCGACGGCAGGGGGATGGGCGGGAGGAGCACGCGCAGGTCGTCGAACGACGTCTTGAGCGAGTCGCGCCGCTTCTGCTCCGCGGCCTTGTGCGACGTCTTGCGGACGTGCATCGGCTGGTTGAACGGCGCGGTCGGCGAGGTCGCGATCGGCGTCATAACGGCGTTACCAGCTGGCAATAAAGTGTCCGATCAGCACGATGTCGCGCCGATGCTCTAGCTGAATGCTGGGGACGTACCGGGACGAATAGGCTTTAAGCCTGGGCTCGTGAGCGGGGCAGCCGCCGCCTTGTCGGCGGCTTTCGCGCGCGATGAACGGCTACTTGATTTTCCGTCCTTTCCTTTGTGGACGGTAGCATCGTCTTGGCCGTTAGGTTGCGATGTGAGAGCGCTGCTGACCGCCAAACGGCCGAGCTTCAGCATACTGGCCGGCGTCACGGGCATAATCTGGCTTGGCGGCGCAGCAATAGCGGGCGAAGCTGGCGTGGGCGGCAGCGGCGGTGAGGATGTTGCCGTCGTCGTCGATGTATTCGGAGTAATGATCGGAGGGGTATAGGAAGCCGGATGGACGGGCGGCGGCATTGGCGGGTCGACGGGGGACGGTGTATCTCCGGGGATGTCACCCGGCCCTTGTATGCTGCGCTGCGCAGGGCTCGGGCGAGTGGAGGTAGACGGTGCAGGGAAGAGTGGCGTAGAGTTAGCTGATCGGGTATTCCGTACGCTACCTCTCCTGCCTGAAGGCCCCATGGACGGTGCTCTAATCGCAGGAGACTGCCGCTTACGAGCAGGCTTGCTCGTTACAGAGGACTCGTCGCCGCTAGAAGACGTATTCCGCCGCTTGCTCGAGGACGCAGAAGCCCGCGGGCCGCTGGTATGTTGCGAAGAGGTGCCCGCAATCTGAGAGGCGCCACCGGCGTTGTTGTGCGGCCCGAGGAACGGACTGGGGATATGCAGCTCGTTGAAGTCGAGCTCCCCAGGAGAGATGGGTATAGCCTGCGTATTGAAGACGATGTTCGCCGGCGCAGAGTGGGGAGCGGTGGGCAGCATGTGCTGCTGCATGAAGGAGGGGAGGATGGGCGGGTTTTGTACCATCGTGTTCATGGTGCCGTTGTTGGAGTGGAGCAGCATGGGCGAGATGAAGTCCGTGTTTTGCTGGGCACGCAGCTCCGTAGAGGACGCTTTACGGCAGTGAGGACGAGAAAGGGAACCGACTGGCTGACTTTCGACGCACCTGGAGTAGGAAGGCCATACTGCTGGGCGTCCCTCGAGCGGTCCAGCATCGGAGGCAGCGTAAAGGAGGATTGGCCGCTAAGCATACCCATCTGTATCGAGAGCTTAGTATACAGACACGAAGATGGCTATGTCGCTTGTTATGCGTTATAAACCACCAAGAAGACACTCGTACCTGTTGCTGCATGATCTCATTCTGCAATTGCTGCTGCTGCTGAAGAAGCTGCTGAAGCAGGTTCAGCTTGATCTGCTGCTCCAAGAGCGCCTGCGATATCGCTTGCGAAGGGTGCGCCTGCGGCTGCATTGACTGAGTCGCCGCATCCTGCCCTCCCAAGAGGTTTCCAAGCAACTCCATGTTGGCCTGTTGCATGCTGCCCAGTAGCTGCTGCTGCTGGAAGTTGGACTGCTGGGGCGGCGGTTGTTGGGACTGTGGCTGCGAGTTTTGGGCCGCGTCGCCAAAGATGTCGGATGTATCGTGCCCAGACTCTTGCTGGAAGAAAGAATGCATAGCTTCGAGCACAAAACGAAGCAGCGGCGCCTGGCCTGAGCAACGACGACGACTAGCTAGAACCTGGCGAGGACGGCGGGATGAGCGTGTAAATGCTCTTCAGGCTCGAGGCGCTGGTCCGGACGCGAGCGCTGTCCAGAAGCGTGCTTACGTAAACTTTGCTATCTCTTCATCTTGCTGTACGTACTTGACCTGATCATCTGGGCAGATCATGTAAGTACGGGCCGATAGAGAGCAGATGCTCTTTTGCTCAGTCGGTGGGACATGCTGGTTTGGCCACAACGTGTCGCTGGTTCGACGCTGCTTGTGGTATCGTGTTTTTTGGCTGCTACCCATGACACGGCGGTGCGTTCATTAATCCTTCAAGTCGTCATATATCGTACGACTGTCAAACCGTCGATTGTACATGACAGACATGGGAACGGCCCTAGTGCACATAATGATCATGGGAAACGTTCCCCGGATCCCAAGCAATGTACCTTCCAACCCCGTGTACGCGCTCGGCGGGCGTTCATGACCCGAACCAGCTTCCCATGGTCCATGTAGGGGAGTACATGATGCCGGCGGGAGAGGGGCCAAACGCCAGAGCAAAGGACAGCAGAGCTTCCCGTTGCAGAGAGGCCGTCCCCACACGCGCTGCGGTGCGAACGCGGCGATTGACACTGGAGTTGCCCAGGTAAGGCGACTCGGGCGAAGGTTCGGATGGACGCGGCGGAGAACTTGCATGCAATTCAAACTTCATCTAGCATTAGCAGACCACTCGGACGCACTGGCCCCAAGGCTCAAGCGAGCGCCGAGCCGCTCCCGTCCCGCACACAACCAGCCAGCGGGCGAGCAGCGAGTCGCGTTCGCGCGTTTGTGCACGGACGGGTCAGCAGGGCCCGGTTTATTTCTGGACGCCGCCGCCACGGAGTCCTTCCCTGGGTGGGCGTGCAATGTATCGGTGCGTGGCCGAGATCGTCGCGCGGTCAGCTGCCCCGCGCTCGAAGCCTCAAGCCTCACGCCTCAGCCCCGGGTCCTCAGCCCTCAGCCGCATCCCTCCCAAGCACCCGTGCACCCACGCCCATGTCCGCCGATGCACCGATACACCGACGGGCCTTGAATGGTCCAATGCGCAGATACGTATACGTATACGCTGCTCTGCTCCTGTCGCTGCGCGGCCGCGACTCAGCGCAGCGGGTACGACCCCCGCGAGGCCAATGCTTGAGAATCCCGCTCCGCCGCCAAGGAACCGACCGCCGCGTTCGTCCGTCTGTCCGTCCGACCAATCTACGGTCGGACTTTCGCTATACTTTGTCGCCCTGCCCCCTATCGGGCCAAACGTGTGGGAGCGACCGGGCTCGACCCGTCGTCCCAAGCAGGTCCCTCTGGGTATGAGAACGGCTGGCCGCATTCGCCGCGCAGGCGTCGCGACGCCGCGGGCGTCCGGCTGGTCCCTCAAAGTTTGCGTTTGGAACAGGGTCTCGAACGTGATCCTGCACAAACAGGGTGCGTGACGCTGCGGTCCCGTTCCTACCAGGGACGGCAGGGCGAGTGCCCAAGCGGACTGTCAAATTCGCCTGCTAGTGCGCGGGAGCAGTGCCGGGCTGCAGCATCCTGCCTTCCACCGCTATTAAACTTTCGGGACCTGTGTGCCCACCGTCAGTCGCATCATGGATGGCGTAGTGCGGAAGGCTTCCAAGATTTCAGCCGTCAATCTCCTGCGAGTCAGCAACTCACTGTCCGGCGCCCGCCGTGCGTCTTTGGCCGCCTGAGAGCTGAATTCTCCAGCCTTGATGTGACCTAACCCAGTTGCTGGTCAAAACTGTCTGAAAGAACCTAAGGGCCTGTGAGATATCAACCTTCTCGCACCGTGAGATTGATATACAACTCACCGGAGCAAAAAAGATTTGCTGAATGACAACAGCACACTGACTGATCGTTATACCGGTGCCTATCTCAATGAGCAGCAATGTGCTGCCCCGTCAGCGGCTCGTTCCCGTCCATCGGGCGGGAAGCAGGAAAAGAGGTGCGTCCAAGGCTCAACGCCTAGCTCCGACACGTGATCGGGTCACACACATCCAACGCCGCCGCGGAATGGTTCACGGCGGGCATTGGCGCCTATGTTCCGGTAACATATCTGGGATGTAGTCGAACCGAGAGTTCACTTATGTAACGGCTATGACTCGAATATATGCCAAAATTCTGTGGTGCCTTTGCAGCCACTATAGCACGACTATGATACCGCCTCGTAGGTGAACTATTTCATTGTCTCATAGTGCCTTGACGGCCGACTTGAGATTTACCTATGAAAGAAATATTGTCCGGCTTTGTCATGGTTTTTGAAATTGGCGCTATGACCGGTCAATAGTAGCTTTGTAGTTAAGTCTCGAAGCAGCCATGATGCCACTATGAGGCAAAGCAATGGTTTATCTACAGGGCAGTACTATACTTGTGCTATAATGGCAACGAAGGCTTGACAGAATTCTGGCACATATTCGAGTCGTAGCCGTTACATAGGTAAACTCTCGGTTCGACTACATCCCAGATATGTTACCGGAACATAGGCGCCAATGCCCGCCGTGGTTGCGGCGCTGTGCCAGCCCGGAAGTCACCACGCACGGTCGAAGGATAGATAACACAAAGGCCGTTGTTACCTCGATCGGCCAAGGACAACTCAGCAGCCTCGCACCTCGTAAATTTGACGGTAAGAGTTGACGGTTCCGGAACGACGCCTCCCACAGTTGAACGCTGATTGGTCCGTCCGAGTGGAATTGAGGAGAAGTACTCGCCACGAGGATAGCGTACACCGCGGAAGTGAGACGACGATAAAGCAAGGCGGAGAGACAAAGGTGCTCGGGAAGGAACGCACCGCCGCACGTCTCGCGAGTCGCGCGAGTTGCGAGCCTCGTTGGTCCCGCGCGTCCCGATCCGATCACGATTCCGGAGGGATGATACATTGAAATTTGATAGCCAACGCACCGTACACACGAGCGGAGATGGCGCCCGGCGAGCAAGGAAAGCAGGCAGGTAGGGACTCGGGAGCAGCCCGCCGGCTAAGACAAAGGATCCCGGCGGCGCCAGAGGCGAGGCATCAACGTACTGTGATCGTGCGTGATGGGGGACCGCACTGACGTCGAGCGCCGCTTCGCCGCCCGGCGCCGCCACCGCATTGTTCGTAGCCTGCGGAGAAGGAAGGAGATGAGAGGGCGAGGGGTGATTTATTGAAACGTGCCGCCCGTGCGGTCGGCTGGGTCTTCGAGCTGAAATAAAACAGTGGGCGCAAGTCCGCGGTATTGACGCTGAATATTTGTGAATAATCAACGCCGACATGAGGGTAAGAAGAGCGCGAGAAGGGACGAGGCGGTATATCCGCCCTCGTCGGCAATTCCCTAGTAGGGCGCGCAGGACGTCCGCAGCCCGCGAGGCTGCCCGTCATACTACCTTTACGCACGTACCTGGCCTTCCAGCGCCTGATAGACGCACGGAGATGACTTCATCTCTCGGCTGGAAATTTTCTGGCGAGGTCCAGCCGTGCTTCGGTCCCGCGTCGAGGGAGCTTGACAATCCATCCGTGGTTCGACGACGGACGGACATAAGCGCGAAACGCGAGCCGGTCGTCCTGCACGAGTATCTCGGCTAAATGCGCAGTTGTACCGACGGGGTTGGCACGGCCGACCACTTCGCTTTCTCTGCGACAATCAGCCTGCAGCTTCGCGCAAGGTCAGTCATCGTCTACACGGCGGCTTCCCCCTGTCAGCGATGGACGCGCAGCGAGCCCGCGTGCTCCCCACAGCGTCTCCGGCGGCTGCACAGATATTCATCCGTGATATTCGCTTCGGCGTCCTCGCACGCGTCACGCCGCTGCCCGCTCGCGCCCATACACGGGCATCCCCAAGCCAATCGTCCGTCCAGGTCCTGTCCGTCCAAACACAGTTTGCGACTCGTGGCGAGAATTCGAGTCGAGTGCCAGAGGGGAAGAGGAGGACGTCAGGCCGTCAGGAACGGTCTGTTGACATCAACGATGCTTCTGCGACGCGGGGCCGGGTACGGATCCTTCGTCCTCTGGCGTGACGCGCATGTAGTCAGTTCTAGGAAAGTGCCATTCCGCGAGCCGGCGCCGTGCACCTGTTGAGCCGAGCACACCGCGAGTGAGGAGGTGGCGCGGAAGGGAAGCAGTAACGCACCTCGCCCGACCCATGCGACGCTGCTGACAAGCGCTACATGCAGCTCTTGAGAGAAGGTCGACCACGGGAGGGGGTTGCTTCTAGGGAGACCCTAACAAGCGACCACATCTGACGGCACCTTTGTGGCGGGAAGAGAACGCCAACGGGGCAGCGAGAGAAGGCGCGGGCGGTCGCCAAGGCAGAAGACGCCGAGTGGGAGCGTCACCACGCCCATTCACCAAGCAGGTGCGTTCGGACCGCGCTCGCTGCCGCCACTTCGCGGCACGTCACCACGCCGACGGGAGGGACGCACCGACCAGGACGGCGTGCGGCGAACGGCGTCGGGTCGGTGCGCCCGCGGGGGCACGCCGCGCCCGCATAACGCAGCGTTTCATTTCGGCCGGCACTCCCTGGGTGCACAAAGACAGCCAAAGAGACGGTTAGGCGCCCGCCCGTCCGCCCCGCTCGTGCGCGCGCCTGCGGTCCGCCGCCCTGGATGGCTTCCCCGCCTGAGCTGCCGCGAGGCCACATAGGCTCAGGCATCAGAGGGAGGCGGCGGCGAATATCGACAGGCAAATATCGACAGGCGCCGTGGTTGTGGCGGCCGGTCGGTGGCACCGGCGACCAGAGCGGACTCTGGGTGAGACGCGAACAGCGTCCTATACCCGGTACTTACATCGTACTGCCAGCGTGCGCGTATTTCCCCAAGGTACCGTGGACGGCGGGTGTGCGGGGCGATCTTCTGCCTGTACGTGACGGACGCCACAGCGAATGCGGCGCACGATCCGTGCGAGCCTTGCGGACGCTGTGGGCGCCGGGAGGGAAGGCCTCCCAGCAGATGTGTGCCGCAGGCTTGCTCGCCTGACGATCCTAGTTGCCTTAGATCAACATATCCGATGCCTGCCTTAGCCGGGGATATGGGTGTCGACTTGTGGGTGCACGCGCATTCCGGGGTCCGTTTGGACGGTGCTGATGCCCCGTCCGCCCGTCCGAGGAATTCGCGTAAGCGAGGGCTAAGCGCATTTTCCGTCAGGTTGTGGCAGGCAAGGATTTCCAGATAGACGAGGCTACGCAACACATGGACGGTGGCCGGAGACGAGATGCTAATGACAGCACCCCGCAGCACCCCGCAGGCGACACACATCGGCTGCGTGATTGGGGGGAAGGGTGTCGAAGATGGCGAAAGAGGCGAGCCGCATGCTCGTGGTGGACGCTGCAGGGCTAGAAGCTGCGGGGGGCTTATCGCTAGAAGGCAGGTGGGAACCGCACGCCTGTTGTAGATCTCTGGTTGAATACCAAGTGTCCTGGCGCACAGCCCGAGAAGCGAGGATGAGGACAGATTGTGGATGGCGGCTCGGGAGCAGAAAAGCACGGGCGGCTTGTCATCTAGCGGGAAACCGCGTTAATGCGTATGAGGCGGTCGAGTGGTCGAGCGGGGGAAGTGGGAGGAGAGGCTGTGTTGGTAGCATGTCAGGGGCAGCCCGACATTACGGCAGGGAGAGACGTTGGCACATTGGCACAGGGAGGGAGGAGGCCAGCGGGGGCAATTTGGCGGCACAGCCCAGGGGGGCGAGGGTCCGAACTCTGGGAGGAACGTCACGGTGCGGTTTCTAGACGGGGGACGGTCGGCGAAGGAGGCGAGGGAGCACGAGGGTCGACCGCCTTCCTGATGAATCGAACGCGGCGGCGATTGAGTCACTAGCAGCACGGAGGCACGGCGCGCGTCTGCGGCAAGCCGCAAGGGGCCCAGTAAGCTATCGAATGCGGGTTTGCCACCTAGCAGCGGATTAACGCGTGGATTTGTGGCGATAAGTCAGGTGCTGCGGGGACCCTAGGACGGGTCCCACAGTCGAGATGGACAGGTGACGGAGCGGGTGATTGGGGCATTCCAGCGGTCCCAGGGATCTGAGCAGAGGCTGGCCCAGCTGGGCATCGGAGCCGTTCTCGTATGATTACATGCACGCCGCGGCGAAGCGCCGTCATTGCGGACGTCGAGAGCGTAAAAGAAGCGGGCTGAGGATCTTGTACGTGTCGAGTACGCAACGACGCCCACGCGTGGGGCGGCCACAGCGTCGAGGATCCGGGTCACACATCCGCACCCATCACGCCTTCGCTGAGTTCGGGCGTAGAAAGGCTGGCGCATCGTGGGACGCAGCTTAGGGCTATTTGCGCACCATGGCGCAACTTGCAATTGGAACGATGGGCACCAACGCGATAAGTGCGATACTGTACTAGCGATACGACAGGTACCCGTGTTCGTATTATGGCCGGAGACCGGCCGCGACCAGGCGTCTCGTCCCGCGAGGGATGCGATGCCCAGGCCGGCCGGCGGGTGCTCTATATGTGTCCGCGTCCCTGAGGGAGGCATGGTTTGGTTCGACCGCAGGCGACCGGATTTGTCGCCCGTGGCCGGAAGGGAGGAGGGGATGATTCTGTACGAGGAGGAGGACGGACAGGTGGGGATGGGTTCCGCGCAAGGCCCGATTAGAAGACGAGGAGAGGCGGCCCTGCAGAGGAGGGAACAAAAGGGGTCCGTCTGCGTGAGAAAGACGGACCACTTCCGATGCTCCGTTCGCTCCTGATATATCCTAGGATGATCACCAACAAAAGAAGGGGTCTGCGTCTCGCGCCTCGCAAACTTCCGCGAGCAAAGCTGGCAGGTGGGATTCCCGGGGCGGACGTTCGCGGGGGAGGGCGGCGGGGGGAGACAGTGTGACTCGGGGATTGTGGGTAAGTACGCGTACGCCAACTACACGCCCGGGCGACGCTGAGGCTGATAGCTAGCGGGTCGGATAGTGCAGGACTGGAGAGCGAGCGCGGAGAGCCAGGGATTGGGTGAAACGCGCGCGGCATCAGATGCCAGATGCCGGCACGAGCAGCCCAGTGCCCACGCAGAACTTTAATTTTGGACGGCATACCGTCGTCGTGGTTGGCTGTCACGCTCAGACGCCCGCGGACCCAAAAGCAGCTAGGGCAGGTTCAAGATGCAATGGCGAGTTGCCACGCCACAGGCTGGCCATGGAGCTCCAGCAGGGCGTGCGAGTCGCGACGCATCCCAACTTTCCGACTGTGTGGTAGATCACGAAAGACAGGGGTTTACGTCTGTTGGTGAATGGAATGATACGGTGCGGTCAGGCGATAGTCGTGATGGCCAGGATCTGAGCTCGTGCGTGTGCGCGCGAGGCATCTGCGTGTGACAAGCTCATGGCTCACGGCTCACGGCTCACGGGGGAGGCTCGTCACAGTTAGCAGCGTGGGTGATCAGGACGAGAGTTACGAGAACAATGGGGATTGTTGGGCGGTGCTGTGCTTGCGGGTCGAGTACTCACGCTAAGGCTAGCCCTGGCCTGGCGGGAGATTGGGATCAGATTGCAGGCGATGGCAAGCTTGCCCTAAGCGGAGAATTCAGAGAACCGCGAGATAGAAGAAACGCAGAACGTTCTATACATTAGGTAATCTATTTACTCGAATTGGCGCCGCACATTGCCGTAACAGAATACAACAGACCTATATCTTCTCCACGCTCCGCTACGCCCTTCTTCCCTCCCCCAACATCGCCCTGCCCTCCCCTTCCCGCTCTGTCCCATGTCCTCCTATCCCTACAAAAGACGGCGCACCGCGACTTCCGTTCTCGCTGGCGACTTCGACCCCCGTCCTCCCCGCGACGTCCTCACCAGTCTTCTGAACGGCGTGCCCACACCCAAACCAACCGAGGAGGAGGCTGAGGCGCGTAGGAACAGGAAACGCGAGAAGAAGGAGCGGCAGAGGGAGAAGAGAGACAAGGAGGAAAAGAAACGCGCAAAGGCTCTCGCAAAGGCCGCCGACAAGGCCGCTCTCGCCAACGTCGCGTCCACCTCTGCCACCGCGCCCCCTGCCCTCCATGGCGCGTCAAAGTCCACGCTCCCCACCCCTCGCGTCGCCGCTTCCTCCTTCTGGCAAGCGCGGCCAACGATTATGATCCCCAACCTCCAACGGTCCGCGTCGTTCTCGCCACCACCCATGCCCTCGTCCCCTCCAACGACCCCCGGCCCGTCCATCTCCTCACGCACCTCCGCGACTTCGTCCAAGCGGCCGTACACGCCAGAAGATGGCGAGGATATCGACGGCCGCAACCAGAGCGTCGAATCGCAGGAACCGCAACCGAAGAAAGCTAGGAAGAAGCGCGAGGCGGCCCGCAAGGGCTGGAAGGGCTGGGTCGAGGGTTCTCCCCCGCCATCGGAGAAGCTCATCAACCTCGACGTTGCCACGATCCTTCCGGAGCGCAAGACGAGGAGTGGGAAGAGCTTCGACGCTATCGGCGTAGGCAAGGAGGGTTGGGTCTAGATGTGGTGCGTGTCCTGCCTTTGTTTACGGTTCGATTGGTCTCATTCATGCGGCAGATTCACGCCCATCCCCAGTGCTCTCTTCCGCGTACCGTACGCCCTTGTGCATGCTGCTATACTCCGCTCGTTGCTCGATACACATACCAAACTCCATATACTGCCGGCTGGTTTATTCCCTTCATCGCGAGACTCTCCTCTCGGGCTGTTTCTTTTTGGTCAGTACCTCATTGTTCATGTCGTTGCTAGGGCTTCAACACTATCGCCAACCATCTTGTATACATATGTCGCTACCTGTGCAGTTTGACAACACGAAAGAATTCCCATGGTTATATCTTCCCCCCGTGGAATGCTTCAATCCCTCGATGTACAAACTCCTTTGTTCCCTCTTTGTCTTTCCTCATGCGTAATCGTCAACTGTACATGCATGTGCTCCGACGCTTTGTATGATATGCGCAACCGCTCCAAATTGGACCACCGTTTTTTTGCCCCACTACTCGCTCTGGAGCCACCGTGCGGGGCGCATCCGTATGGACGAGCGGCGCTCTGGCGTGATGCTGTAATGCGCCTCCCCCACACTGACAGGAAGCGTACTTGCATCTGCCATTGTCTAGAGCGCCCGAGCCCAGAAGTTCGCACCGTCAATGCCAATCGACGCCATGCCACAACGGCCGCCCACGGTTGACGTCTGGACGTAGTGGACCCGCTGGACGCCCGTCGCCCGACCGTAGTTCTGATATCACGCTCCTGGGCGCGGCGTGACAAATGGAGAGCCGCGCAGCAGCGAAGATGAACCCACACGTTGGCTTGGGGCGCGGCACAGCGCCAGGCCAGGGCCGCCCTGGATCCATCGAACGAACGAACGAACGAACGAACGCACGAACCCAAGCGTCCGGCGTGCTCTCCTTCCCCACGGCGACGACAACGGCACAATGGGCGAAGTGGACAAGCCATCTCCATGACATCGCCACTCTTGCTTTTCCGAACGACGGTGGTGGTGGTGTGCGCGCCTGTTCGGCGTAGCACGTAGTACAAGGCACAAGGCGCGCGCGAGCTGGGGGAGCGTGCTACGGCGTGACGGACGGAGCTGCAACCTTCTCAGAAGCTAGCCACCCGCCCCGTTGGGGCGCGCTCTTTGTTCTCCCCCGACGGTCGAAGCCTCAAGCCCTGTGCCAGTGCGCAGCCTGGGCGCGCTGCGGTGAGTACCCCTGCGGTCGGGCTCTTCCTTCCGCCGTGCGAGTGCGACACGGCGAGGAACTCTGCACTAGTATGCACGCTGACGTTTGTTTTACGACGCCAGTGAGACCGGGCGCGCGGTGGTACATGCATGCTCTGTTGGGTGTAGTATTCACGGTGGGTCAGTGTGTCTGTGCCTTGTCGCCGCGGTTCGGCCCCCCGCCGGCCGATCGCAGAGTGGATCGAGCCGATCGAGTCGTCCACAGTTCGGAGTGAGCGAGACACAGCATCTGATGATGCGCATACTGTAAGTTCCATTGTGTTGTCCGTTGGGATTCCGCCCAGGGAGGACGTAATCAGCACAACAACTGCGGGGAAGTGCTGGGACGACTCCCACCGCGCCCCGTGCCACGTCTCCTGCGAATATTGCTGGGAGGAGGACGAGACGGAGTCGGGTGGTGTGTGAGACGCGAAACGACCCGGCGGGGGCACTGCTTTTACGGGTAGACTCGTCGGCTCGGGAGCCGCTCTGCCGCTTCGAGGCAATCTCAGCTTCCAGCTCCGCGTGGGCGCTTAACTGCTGCGGGCACTGCGACAACCAGGTATGCCTGATTTGGAAGGATGCGCCCGGAGTGCGGAGTCCGGCGGCTCCGGAGAGTCGCGCTTCTGCTCATCACCGCCATCCCGACGCGTTCGGTCACTCCTTCGCTCTCTCTGCTGCCCTCTTCTTGCCATCTTCTGTCGGTCCCGTTCTCTGTCTACTGAATCCCTCGGGCTTGCTGCTGACGAACGGCCGAGTTGCTCAGCGTTTTTGCCACTTCTCTCTGGCTGGAAAACTTTGCTCGTTCTCTCGACTGAGCTGATTCAGACCAATTCCGCTGCTGACGGACCTCAGCATCTTCGACTGCAGCTCCGGCGGAGTCTGGCTTGCTGACTGCGACCTCCGACTCTGGAACATCGCCTGCGGTAGTCTGCGACAGTCATGCTGACGCACATCCCGTTCCCGCCGCTACCGGCGCCACCGTCGTGGTTCCCGGGACACATGCTGCAGTTCCAACGCATGCTGCCGACGCTGCTGAACAAGACGGACGTCGTGCTCGAGCTCCGGGACGCGCGGCTCCCGCTCACGAGCATCAACCGCAATTTCGAAGGTATGTGTGTGCCTCTACGTGTGTGCTTCGGGTCTCGGTTCGTGGTGCGGTGGGGTGGCTGTATGCGCAAGACAGCGTCCTTGGGGCTGTGAGGGACATCTGTATTGAAATGGTGATATTTGCGGGGCGGGGGTGGGGGCCTGTGCGAATGTGCAGGCCCGGGTAAGTGGGTTGCAGAGCAGTGGGGCTATGTCCGCTGGCCATGCGGTTCCTCCGCTGCGGCTGCATCGGCTGTGCGCCCCTACCTCACCTCAGCCACCTCTGCACGGAAATGCGGGTGGTGCACTCCATCCGTACGGACTCCGCCGCCTCCATAAAGTTATAGTGGCCTTGTAGATGGCCGTGGAGTCAGTGGGGAAGGGCTGGCAGTTTGCCAACGATCCTGCGGGCGTGAGTGCCGCTGTAGACGTGACGCAGATTTTCCGCCGCTGGACAGGACGTGTCTCCGCTCGGCCAGACCGGCCATTGCCATGCCTGAGAACCGCCGGACGTGATACATTCTTTTTTGTTAATCTTCTTCCGCGCCCCTTTCCGGTGTGTCTGGAAAATAGGCAGACATCGCGTCTGTGGCAGTTTCGCATCATGGCATGGTCGGGGATCGCAGCAGAGGCGTTTCATCCGGGGATCGGCCAGACGTTCTGCCCACATGCCATGCGCTCAGCTCCTGTTAGACATATAACTCTTTAACATCCACCATCTTGCCAACGCAATGGACCAAGAGGATGGATGTCGTATTATCGACGAGGCAGCGGACCCGTGTGTCTGTGCTATATGCTGTGATTGTCCACTCCAGACAATTGCTTGCATGCCTGCCGCTATCGCCCCACCTGCCTTCTATCCATCGCTAGGATAGCCTTCATAAAGAGTCACTGAACACTTCTGACATATTCAAATCTACAGGTGCCCTTCAGAAGTGGAGACGCGAACGAGGCAAGGGCACTGCGCCTGGTGCATCGAGCACGATAGGCGCTAATGCTACGGCACCGGACGCGAGCCCAATTGCAGTTCCAGCTTGCGAGCGCATCGTCGTTTTTAGCAAGCGCGACCTGGTCCCTGAGTGGGGCGTCAAGGTCAGTGTCTAGCATGCACCCATCAATGATGACAAAGTCCAACGGTCCCCCACAGCCATTCCAGCGCGCGATGGCCGCTAAATATCCCGATCAAAGAGTTCTATTTGCATCGTGGAACCGCACACGCGATATCAAGGCTTTGAACGAGCTGCTAGTCAGTATGTCTCCGTGCATTCACGGCCACATTGTTCCATGACTCACCCTTGTTGCATCACGAAGACGTCGCCAAAGAACATCCGCATCGGCCGGAGCTCAACGTCCTGGTTGTCGGAATGCCAAACGTCGGCAAATCGACCTTACTGAACACCCTCAGGAGTATTGGTATAGCCGGACGTGCGTACGGCCTCGTCGTTGTTCCTCAACCCCCTTCTACGTCCGTCTACTTACCCGCTTTGTCGCCGCATCTTTAGCAACTGCGAAAGCGCTCCGGACATCTGCGCAACCGGGCATGACGCGTGTATTATCCACACGCCTGAAACTCTCGGTCGACCCGCTCGTCTATGCGTACGATTCGCCGGGCGTAATGTTACCCTTCTTGGGCAGAGGTGACAAAGGCGCCGAGCGGGGCGTCAAGCTAGCTCTGATAGGTCAGTTGAGATGGCTCGCTATGTTCTCAGCTCCTGGCCGGAGTGCCACGCCTGTCTGCCGCAGTGTTGCTGACCTATCATGAACTCTTTCTGTGCACGGCGGAAACAGCCGGGATCAAGGAGGGCCTGTACGACACCGAGACGCTCGCGTCGTATTTATTGTACCGGATGAACGTGCTGGACCCTGTCTGTGAGTATCCTGCCTCATGCTCGTCTTCTACCGTAGAACGCAAGAAGTCTGACGCCGTCTTCCACCCTCTCGCGTTTCCTGTTCGTTCGTTCTTCCATTCCACGGCGTCCCCGGCTGCACAATGTAGCCCCAGCGTACCTACGGCTACTCCCGCCCAATACGCCCCCGCTGCACTTTGTGCAAGATTTCCTCGAGCTCCTAGCTCAGCGACTGTGCATGCTTAAGCGGGGCGGAATCCCCGACACCGCCCGGGCCGCTGTGTGGTTCATCAAGTGGTGGCGGGAAGAAGGCGGACTTGCGTCTGCCGCCGCCCCGGCGTTGCCCGACTACGCGCCAGAACTAGGGCTGCAGAGCTGCCGACGGGGCTGGGGCTTTGACCTCGAGTGGGCGGTCGACGCAGCCGAGTCTGGGCGGTACGACGAGGCCCTGATCCAGGCGAAGATGGAGGAGTGCATCGACCGGTTCGAGGAGGCCGCGGAGGAAGAGGAACGGGACGGCAGCGCGATCAGCTCGACGCAGGAGAAGAAGAGGGCGAAGGACATGCAGCGCGCACGCCAGCAAGCACGCTCGAGAGCCCGGCTTGCCGCGAAGAAAGGACGGTGAGGGTCGAGCTTCTTTCTGGGTTCGCACCCGCCCTCTCGCCGCAGGAATCACGCGTTCGAACGCGCACGCCCACACGGCGACCCAGGAGGCCGAGTGCAGCCGCTCCATCCTCTCCTCTCACCTTATCCCCTCGCTACGGCTTTGAGTATCCGCTTGGATACGTGCATACGGCCAGAGGACAGAGTGCGCCCGGGCGGCGCGCTTCCCAGACACGTCTGCTACTTTCCGCCGCGGCCCCTAGGGCATTCTCGAGTCTCGGGCACGTCACGGGAACCCGATACTGTACTACTGCAATGATATCACCGGTCTCCCTGGAACCGTCTCCTGTTTGTTCCCACCCGACCGGCTGCGTTTGAGCCGCAAACGGATTACATTGATGAGGCGCTACCACACACGATAAATAGGGCTGAACTGGCTCCCAGCTAACCGCCGAAACGTAGGCTCAAGGTTTGGCTACTGAGGCGCTCATTTTAGGCCACAGTGAGCACCAGCTCAGCAGCGTGGTGCCGCCGGACGGTTTGATAGCGCGACGTTGGCAGCAGCCTCGGCTGTGCGCAGGCACCCCGATGGGGAAGTGCGTGAGATGACTTGCTGTATTATTACGCATCCCGCCCGTACGTAAGGATTATACAGTGAGTTACACGGTGCGTCGAGCCTAACCGCTTCGAGACGTCTCTACGTCTGAGACGAGGTTCCGCCGCCCTGATCAAGTGGCAGCAGCTGCTGGTGCGCATGCGTGACACTGCAGTCTGTCTCCAGGTATCATTGATCAGAGCGTGGGTTCCGCCCTTTGACTTTGAGCGGGTCCAATGTCCATCACTGTCCGCATCTCGTGCTCCCAGCGCGACCGGTACCCTGCACTGTGACGGTCGCCTCGACGCCTCAGGCCTGTACAGCCAGCCAGGCTTCATCTCGATCCCGGATTCCGAGGTTAGGCAGGCACGCACCGTGTGCGTCGTCCGCGTTTCCGCCACCCGCCTCGTTTTGCGAGTACATTCTTACTAGGATTGGTACTGGGCCACTGACTCCCTACCCGCGACTCGGACTATCGCTCCCGGCACTGGAACGGTCAGGCGTCCGGTTTCTCGGAAGACGAAGTGTCGACGTCGAGGCGGCGTCACTCGCGCCTCGCGTGATCCTCGTGGATCGCCGTGCAGGGCTGCACAAGTCTTCCATCTCAATGGATCCTGATTACTCGCAGCCGGCTCCATGCCAGTGGACACTGGAAATTGGGGCTCAAGACAATGGAGGCTCTTCTCAAGCAGCGCCGGCGCTCGCTTGACGAGATACGGCGGTGAATGCTGCGGACGTTGTTACCACGACGTCGATTCCTCAGGCTCGTCGAGCCGCGAGCGCGCGGCATGCGCTTCGCGCGTGCCTGTGCCCATGGCCCAAGGTCGCGGAGCACGAGCACGTACACCGCGGAAGGGCTCACGGAGCCTTCTGAGCTTCTGCGAGCTAAGGGAGAGCCTATTGCGGCGACGACCACAGCAGTTTTACGTCTTGCGGGGGATATTGGGTCCGCGCGGGCGCGCAGATCGTTCGTGTCGGCTGGCGTTTGTACGTGGCAAGAAGGAACGGCTTAATATCATATGGCCCCGGGAGTGACCCCAGATTCGCCTGTCCAGTTCATAGATCCAATGTATGTGAATTCAATCCTGTGTGCAACGTGTTGGCGATGCGAATCGGTCCTGCGAGCTCACCACGTGTCTATGGATTCCGAGTGCTGCGTTGGAGCCCTGGGAGGCAAGTTCAACCGGGTGGTTGGCGAGGAGCTCGCCAAGCGAGCACGGCATAGTGGCGGACGGAAGCTGGAACTAGTCTAGAGACAAGCACATATCGTCCGTTGTACATCGCTAAGGCGAGCGTTCAGTCGGTGGGTAAGTGTCAAAGGTTCCGATTCTTCAAAAGAATCGGTTATCAACAGCATTATGGGCTACCTTGGTCACGTGCTAGGAGGGACCCGGTTTGCCCCATTTTGGGACCCGCTTCTTCCCGCCTACGACCATGTCCATACAGGATTGTATTCGCGTCCCTTTTCCAAGCTTCGTTGCCTTCACTATCCTGTGTTGCATTAATATTCGCGCTGTACTATGTTTGCATCCTATGGTTTGTAGTATTTCCCGTACGTTTACTTCTTCTCCGGGGGACCGCTCTCACTGGTCTCTCTTCGTTCCATAGGAACGTTTCTGTCTCCGCCGCCCGCCGGTGCTTTACGCGCATGTTTCGTGACTTTATGTCCCCACGTCGATTCCGTTGCCTTGTGCTCGTCGAGACTTCGCGCTTTATGATGCATATTCCTTTGCCTGTACTTATCGAACACGGTCCGCTTAATTACGTCTAAAATCCGCTGTATTGTGGCAGATTACTTGATGTGTTGTATATCATAGCGTGTAACCGTACTAGCTGTTGTATTACTATTCATCGGCTCGAACAGTGAAGAATCGGACTCAGGGGCGGCGCCGCCAGCCCTTCTAACTCAAGTTTGTGAGTCCCCTCGAAGTTACCCAGAGTCGGAATCCGTTCTTCGCGGTGTCCTAGCACGTGCGAGACTCACCCAGACTCCCTGCCATACGGCATTGTGGTACAAATAGTAGAATGTCATACAGTCGAGTTGTATGGTACGCACTGGCCTAGACTTCAGCGTTGTCCGACGGCTTTGGCCGCAGAACCCTGGCACCTGCCGACATGCGGATCTCTTTGGAACTTGGACACTCACACGGATGTCGGAGACATTTGTGACCTCGGCAACGGGAAATGCAACGATAGCAACGGCTAATATACAGATTAGATGCAAGGTATCATACAAAAATCCACACCTGCGTACAACCGCCTCCTCTCCCGACGGCAGCGCACGCGCTCGCCTCCCCTGCACCGTCTAGAACAGATCGACATAGTCGCGGCTGTCGAGGTTGCCGGCAGTGACGGGCGCGCCGTACGCATCTTCCTGCAAGCCGCTGTCAACGTCTTTGAATGTGAACTCGCGCTTGAACTTCGCCTCCAGCGTAGCGATCGTGCCGATGAGCTTTGTGCACGCTGTCTCGAGGACTTGCGTGGGGGTCACCGAGCCGTCCGTCTGGATCTTCAGAAGGAAGTACGGGTGCAGAGGGTGAGGAACCTTGTACCCGGCGAAGAGGACTTGGGGCATGGACAGGAGTTGGCTATGGCGGGGTTAGACTTGAACACGCTCCTCGTGAAGAGCGGGTGAGGTGGCTACGGTACGTACGAACGGAGGAGATTGGCAAGGGTGTGGTCCTGCTTCACAATCTTGATCGTGGCAGCATTGGGGATCTTCGTGTCCTCCGTGACTTCGACTCTATTAAGACGCGATAGAAGATCCGTATAAGCTCACAGGTCCGGACTGGGACGGGTTGGGGTGGGATGACGCACGGTCGCTCGCCCTCCTCGAGAACGTAAAGCTCATAACGGTTGGGTGCATTCATATTGGACTACTACGGACAGGAGAAAGGCGCAGTGAAAGACAGGAATGAGTATGTGGTGCGTATGAGGGACCCTGCAGGAAGAGCGAGGTTAGCCACTTGTTTCGACTGTCTCGAAGTAAGCAGTTGAAAGAGTCAGGACACATTTTGTGATCACGGTGAATCATTGACAATAAATAGAAGGCTGTTTACAGCCGGACATCATCCAACGGAAATGAGAAGAGCGTACTCACCAGGAAGCTGCGACAGGGAACAAGCGAACGGTAGCGGGACAAGAAGCGGGCGTCTAATTTACGATCGTCTCTGCGACATTTTGTCGGCGTCTAGTCGGGTGCCAAATACGGACAAACTCGCAGCCACCGCCCGAGGAAAGCGTACCGTTTGGCAGGCCGCATCGTATACGCCCTCAACTCCCGCCTCCCTCAAGGTAAGTCTATGCTGGTTTTCGCCTCGAGACCGTCCCCGCTGCGTTCTGCTTCTCCTGGGCTACCCGTTGGATGTCGTTTTGCTGGATCTTGCGCGGATTTCGACGGTGGATGGGTCTTGGGGCGGTCAGATGAAGCTGAAGGCATCAGACGCTGACGGTCCTTTTCTCTCTTTTTTGCTGCATTGCACTCGTCTGGGCGAAACAGAAAATGCCGACGCGGTTCTCCAAGACTCGTAAGCACCGCGGCCACGTCTCGGCCGGTCACGGTCGTGTTGGCAAGCACCGCAAGCACCCCGGAGGTCGTGGTCTTGCCGGTGGTCAGCACCACCACAGGTGCGTTAATTCGCGAACTTCCAGAGCGATTCGTCCCCCTCATAATCTGCGCTCCGTTCGCGTGTAATCTCTGGCATACAGGACCAACTTCGATAAGTACCACCCTGGTTACTTCGGTAAGGTCGGTATGCGCCGCTTCCACCTCACCCGCAACCTCCAATGGCGCCCGATCATCAACGTCGACAAGCTCTGGACGCTTGTGCCCGCGGAGGAGAAGGAGGGTTTGTCGGAGAGCTCCGAGGTTGTCCCCGTCATCGACACCCTCCAGCACGGCTACGGCAAGGTTTTGGGCAACGGACAGTGAGTGTTCTCTGATCTCTAGTATGCGTAGGATTGCCCTCATCGTTGTGTCGTCATAGGCTGCCCAAGCTTCCCTTCATCGTAAAAGCCCGCTTCGTTTCGCGGAAGGCCGAGTGCGTAAGATCTATCTGTGTGGTGTATGCAGAGAACTGAATGTTTCGTGCAGGGAGAAGATCAAGGAGGCGGGTGGCGTTGTCAAGTTGGTCGCATGATTGGCATAGCTTTGTATTTTGCTGCTGTCTTTTTTACTTTCGCCATGATCTCGCACCGACTCCATGCATATGACACTACATTGCAAAATATTCTATGCAATCCTGCATGCTGTACACTTCACGCCGGAACTTTCCCCTGTCTGAGTGGATCTTCGCAGCATCGTGAGGTACGTGAGGTCCGGGCTCTTCCGACCATTCCAAGTGTGGATACGCTGGGAGCGTATAGTCTGACAACTGCCCAAAGCTCATGCTGGGCTTACTTCGTCCGCCTAGTTACGACTGAGAGGTTGCGACTCGCGACAAGTTTGAATTTGTGCGCAGGTGGTCTCACGCCGCTGCGCAGTGGCAGAAAGACACGGCCCCCGGCCACCTCGGTCATGCTCGGAGGCTTTCGTGCCAAATCATGGACGGTGCCTGTGTGTTCTTGGCCTTCGTTGCCGATATATCGCTGTGCTCGACGTCTCTGTGCTTGCTACAAGACATGATATAGTCCGGAGATCAAGGAAGTGCGAGAGGAATGGACAGTGAGCAGAGGACGAGTCAGACGGAGTGACAAATGTAGTCATCTAAGATTAGCAGGACGTGCGGGGCAGTATAGGGTCCGCGTCCGCGGCTAGTCATTCCCAGTCCTCCTCTCTCACAGACTACATAGTCTTCCCCTCCTCTTCCTCCCGCCTCCAGTGTATGGCCACCCTCGGCTCCTGGTGTGCGTACGACTCTCGCATATAGCCAGACAGCCAGCGGCTGACAGCGCCTCTCGATCCGTCTAGACAACGCACAGTACGCGACTTGGAATCGTATCCGGGGCCTCCACCAGCAGCCCTACCTCGCCCGCGTCGACACCCGAGCCTCACGCGCAGCAACAGACATGGCGCAGGCACAGAACGCCGTCGTCATCGACATGGGCACCCCCGCGCCCCCTGCTGGTGCAGGAACTACTGCAACCTCGACCACCCCGGCGCCCCGCAAGCCTAGCGACACCCTATTCGGCCCTAACATCGGCGTACTGGGCGGTGGTCCGGACTGGACGGAGAATCACGAGAAGAACCAGGACGTACTGACCCCAGAGATTGTGAAGGGCTGGATTGCAAAGAGCAAGCAGGTGAGTGTACTCGTCCGCTCAAAAGAGTCTCCTAGCATTGTTGCCCCTCTCCCCTTTCTTTGTCCATACCCGTGTCGTCGCGGTATTCCCACACTTAGTCTGAAGCTTTTCTCCGGGCCTATGCGCGTGCATATAGACCGACATGTATGCAATATGGCCGTAGCAACGGCTAGCAGGCCTATGCTTATATTCACTTGCCGTGTCGACCCCCGCACCAACCTATTAACCTCATTCCGTCTTAGACGCATTACTCGACTACGACCCTACAAGCCCTAGTCAACCTCAAGCGGCCTACACTCCGCCTGTCGCCGTTGGAGAACGACGCGTCCGACGATGCTGAGCATGCGGACTCGCAACACCACCACGCGCTTGAATTTGAGTTCGACTGCGACGCGCCAAAGTGCGCCATCCGCGTCCATGTTCTCCTGTCCCCTAAGCATCCCATGGCGAGCAAGCCCGATGCCTCTGGGTTCTCCAGGCTGCTTGTTTTCGAGACCGTTGTCGATGGCGGCTTTGGGAGGATGCTCAAGCTCGAAGATGGCGCCATGTTGGAGCTTGGGAGGTTCGATCATCAGAGCGCAGTCGCGACTTCCAGCGAGCCGCCACGGGCAGCGTCGTCTACTCCCGAGTCGGAAAAGGCACCTACTCCGGAACCAGCCTCCGCGGAGAACACCCACCGCCGGAAGCGATTCACGCCGTTCCACTTCCGCAAGCGCAACCAGGAGCGTGGTGTAGCTGGCCCGGCTCTTGCGGTCGTTGACGCAGACGTACACCCTACCAACGAAAGCGAAGACAAGTCGTCGAAGGATATCAAGGACGACGAAGAAGAGGTTGGCGTGCGAGTCACCATCCGCCTAGTTGCTCTCGACGAGGACGGGAAGGAGTTGCCGTCGCCGAACGAGCAGGTGACATACCTCCATATCGTCCGATTCGGTGCTCCACCCGTCGCTGTTGATGGTACCGAGGAGGAAGACAGGCGGCCGTGGGTCGTCAAGGTGGTCAAGCGTGAAGCCACGGTAAGGACCATTCCCCCGGTTCGTTCCGCGGTAATTCACGCAACTTTCACAGATTGGCTTGCACACGTTCCATTTGCATGAGATCTACGGTCTATCAGCCAACTCGAACACTCCCGCCCATTCGACCCCGGCTCCCACCGCGGCCCTCGATACCCACACCTATCCCCCTGCCGTGGCTCCGGGTACGGTTGCCGATGACGAGCCCTCTTCGGAGTGCCTCCTCTGTCTCTCGTCCCCGCGCGAAGTGGTACTCCTGCCATGCCGTCACCTTGTCGCTTGCCGCGAGTGTGCGCTGAACATGATCGAGTTCGGCGCCGGTGGTACCATTGTGCACAACGAGAGTGAGAGTGCACCGGCTGGAACAGAGCCATCCGCCGCTGAAGGGGCCGCAGAAGCTAACGGCGAGGGCGCTACTGGCGCTGCTACGGCGGACGCTACGCCTGCTCAACCCCCACCTATCCCCACCATTCAGACCAACCCGCGGAGGAAGCGTAAGGCCAAAGGCTGGTTCTGTCCTGTGTGTCGGCAACGTAAGTCCATCTCTAATCTTGGCCACATATCACTTACTGACAAGATGCAGCGTATACGTCTTTGCTCCGCATCACTACCACACCGCCGGAGAAAGACGAGAAGGACGACCATCTTGATGCCTCTGTGGATGGCAACGCCCCGCCCGCAACTGCTCCTGTGGTCGCTGCGCCCGCTGTTCCCCCTCCTGTCGTCCAGGCAGACCGCGGTCGCTTTGCCTCGATTCCGCGACCCAATTTCTTGCGGTTTGGGCGGCAGGCTGCGCCCCAGCCTGACCTGGAACGCGGCACTGCTCCAGCCGCCACCGTCGCATGAGGCGCCATAGAGACCCGCCTCCCGTTATCGGCATCACGGACAGTGTATCATGATCTGGCTCTGTGTCCTTATTAGTCTGTGCTATCATCTCGTTCGCGGAGGGTGTACGATATCCCGTATGCAGAGGAGGATCCAGATCCTGGGAGGAATTGTGCTTACGTTTTTCTTGCTCGCGCTATTGGTTTACGTTCCGTACGAGTATATTGCTGCTTGTCCTGTACTGCGCTCATCTACACCTATATGACTATGCTATACGTCCGCATAGTGCCTCTGTCGCAACGTAAGCAATGGGCTCAGATAGGTCCACGAGCTGCGAACACTACACCTTCCAGATCAAGCAGCGTCGTTCGTCGCTTAGGCTGTTGCACAGGAAGCGCCGCAGTAGGCTTCACCGCGCTGCACTGAACACCGACAATCTTCTCTCACCTCGCACGTTCGCTTCATTCTGCTATCTGGGCTACTTGACATTCGCTTGCTTTGGACTCACTTTGGTATACCTGGCCCCTACACACTCTCTGTACTCAACTCTGAGGGCAACTGCCCACGTTTACTGCTGCGCATCCGCCTCTGTCGCGCGTGTCCTGGGACCTCGCAAGATTCATAACCCGCCTTGAACCGTCTACGCGTTTGGAGACGCGTTTCTTTCTTAATCATTCTGGGACTATTGAACGAGGATGTCGACGGACCCATATCACGCCGTACAGCAGGAAGTGCAGGCCTCGTTGCAGAACGCGGCGACGCTACGCGCATCGTACATGCGCATACGCAGTACTGCGCGAGAGGATAGCGAGGAGCTCATTTGGGCGAGGAATGAAGTATGTGTCCTTCTGTGCTTGCTCTTGAACATGCCTACATGGGAGCAGCGCATGAGGACTAGTGTGGAAGCTGACGGCCTGGCGTTGTAGCTGAAGGCAACACTCGCAGCATTGGAAGCGGACTTGGAAGACTTGGAGGAAAGTGTGAAGTGAGTGCTACTATTCTCGTTGTGTCTTTGCAAATGCCGATGGCATGAAGTGTTGTGGAATCCACGGGTGCACGACTGTTTGGTCTGGAGGATTCGGAGGTCATTGAGCGGCGACGGTATGTAGGCCATGTCCGCCGGGAAATCGAGGTACGTCTGGTGTCTCTGTATGTGTGACTTCCTTCGGGTTGGTCTGGTGCCAATGAAGTCAATTGCTTGTAGAACATGCGCGCGGAGGTGGAAGGACGGGCGACTGGCCAACGGTCAAGGCCGTCGTCTATGGTCGGTCCCTCAGGGCGTGTGGCTGAGTCGTCCACGCCGGAAGACGAGGATGCACAGGCAGAGTGGGCGAAGCAGGAACAACAGGTGCGTGAAGCTTATGTTCGACGGATGGATCTGAGGTACTGACTATGTTTGCACAATAGATGATCATTCGTCAGCAAGACGAGACCATAGACTCGATAGCCGGCACTCTGAATACCCTCCATGAACAGGCCGGGCTCATGGGTCAAGAGATCGGAGAGCATGTAGAGTACGTGGTTAACCGTGACATGGGCTAGCAAATCTCTCAATCTCGTTCTTGCGACCGCAGGATGCTCGATGACCTTGAGCGGGGAGTCGATCGTTCGGAGGCAAAGCTTAGCACGGCCATGCGCAAGATGCGCAACTTCATTCGCCAGACCGAGGGTGCGTGGCTTATCTTCCGCCCATGTCAGCCGCAGGCTGAATACGGTACCCGCAGAGACCAAGTCTGGGTGGTGTATCACCATACTCATTATTATCCTCATGGCCCTGCTGCTTGCTGTGATATTGGTTTGAAGCGGACTCAACTGCAGGTATCGTTCGCTATTGTACTAATTGCTTAGTTTATTTCTGGATCACTCCTTTGGCATGCGGACTTGTATGGTTTGTATACTTGATGCGAATTACCCAGGCGTTTCTCGCGGACTAGTGGCTGCCCTAGCTGGTGTGGGTGTGGCCAACTTGCTCGGCCGGTCGGCATGTGGGAGGCTGGACGTGTTGTTTGCGCGTTGTTTGTGCGGGCGCCAGCCGCCGATATCCCTTCTTTAGCGGATTGCTGGTTCGCTTTTCCTTCTGTTCCGCATTGTCGTGCTGGTCGACGACATCGACGACGGCCCACACCTCTACGACAACTACTCACATCTCTACGACAACGACAACACATCTAGCTTATTTTCCTCCTAATCCTCGTTTTGTTCTAACGCATCATGTCCGCCGTCCACAACAGCCCGCCCCGTGCCCCGCGCGTCAAGTACGCTACGCCTCTAGGCACCCGCTGGGAGAAAGAGAAGGCTGCTGCCGGTTCAAACGCCTTTGAGTACCCCGACGACGCCAAGTATGTCGGCCCGTGGATCATGGGCGAGTGCGTCGGCAAGGGCGCTAGTGGCCGTGTCAAGATCGCCCGACACCGCCGTACCGGCCAGCTCGCGGCGGTGAAGATCCTCCCGATCCAGCCATTCCTTTCCTCCCGCAGCGCCGCCAACGCTCAGGCGAAAGCTGAGAAGCAGCGTCTTGGCATCGACAGAGAGATAATCATGATGAAGCTCATGAACCACCCCAACATCATGCGCATTTACGACGTCTACGAGGGGGAGAAGGAGCTCTACCTCATCTTGGAGTACGTCGAGGGTGGTGAGCTCTTCGACTTCTTGGTCAACCGTGGTCGGCTTCCTGCTCTTGAGGCTCTGGCGTACTTCAAGCAGATTGTCTATGGGCTCAACTACGCGCATACATTCTCCATCATCCACCGTGACCTAAAGCCTGAGAACATCCTCATCCACTCGCTCAACCCGCCGCTCATCAAGATCGCTGACTGGGGAATGGCTGCCTTTGCTCCGCCGACGCTTCAACTGGAGACTAGCTGTGGTAGCCCTCACTATGCCAGTCCTGAGATCGTCAACGGCCACAAGTACACTGGGACTGCAACTGATATCTGGAGCTGTGGCGTCATCTTGTATGCTCTTCTGACTGGCCGCCTGCCGTTCGACGACAAGAATGTTCGTACCCTATTGACAAAGGTCAAGGTCGGCAAGTACGACATGCCTACCTATATCGATCCTTTGGCGATGGACCTTCTTTCTCGGATGCTGGTAGTAGACGTCCACAAGAGGATCACGGTGAGTTTTGGCCATCCGCCGCATATAGTCGCCGCTAATTTGCACCCCCCAGATGTCCGAGATTCTGGCTCATCCTTGGCTTGAGGGCATCACTCCGGGAATAACCTATGTTCTGGCTCCGTCTGTCTCTGAACTGGCTCAGCCTCTGCCCTCGGCTTTGCACATCGATCGTGATATCTTCGAGTCTCTCTGCGTCATCTGGGGCCGACATGCCGATCAAGACGGCATCCGCGCTGATCTCTTGAGCCCTGCGGGGCACAGCACTCTGGCTAAGGCGTTCTACTTCTTGCTGCAGAAACATCGTGAGAAAACGATGGAAGAACACGGTATCCTGATGGACATCGACGAGGTCCTCAACACGCAAGGAAAGGTCATCCTGAAACAATATGCCGCACCTCTGTCGAAGCCAGGAAACCGTCAATCGTTGGAGGTTGCCCCTGCTGCTGTTGCTGCTCCTCCGCCTCAACGCTTGCGTTCTGACCGTCCAGCCCCTCCTCCCCCTTCGCGGACCCCCTCGCCGCAGCCCCTTACAATCAATACGTCTGTTCCCGAGCGTGCTCCTTCCCGACCGCACCCACCTTCTCCTGTAGGTCCACGTCCGCAGAGGCCGAAGCCTCAAGCTCCAGGCGCGAGGAACACGGTGACGTTTGCCAATCCGCCATCTTTTGTACCCAACCCAGACGCCACGCATCTGCGCTCCCAAAACGTCGGGGTCATTCAGCGCCCCAGCCGCACCACGTTTTCCGACCCGAGAGGCTATCAGCATATGCTACCCCCCATGGTACGCAATGGCGGGACTGCCCCTGGTTATCGGGCCTCCACGCATGGTTCGACCTTCAGCGCTCCTGGTTCTTCTTCGCGCAGTACGACAGTCTCCGCCCCTGGTATAATTTATGCGCCTCGTCCTGTTCCAGCTATGGCACCCAACACCGCGCCGGTACTTACTACACCTCGCATACCAGAGGTGGAGATGCAAGAACCCGAGCGTAAGGACCCGATCACAACCGTCGAAGCGCTGCCCTGGCCGCCGTCTCGTACTCAGACGGTCCAAGTACACCGTTCCTCTCGCTCGATGTACCCACAGGAAGACGCGGTTGCCCGCCGGCAGACCCGCAAGTCTAGCACGGAACACCGCATGGAAGTCACCTGGGACAGGGATGCCGGCAACGAGAACAAGGAGAACGCAGACAGGCAGGTGCCTGGCCGTGTACCCCATTCCGACTGCCACCGCGACTCTGGTGGGCTTGGCTTTGGCCACTCGGTGCCTATGGCGAAGGAGATGGGCAACGTCGTGTTCCTCCAGGACTCAGCCAATGGACAGCAACCCAAGAAAGACAAGAAGGCGCGACGTGAGTTTGGGTGGTGCACAATTCCGTCCCTTGGCTAATATATATCTGCCCCAGCCCCTCCGTTAGACTTCTCCGGACCGGCGGCCCTTCAGAAGCGTTCAACGTTCTCGGTGGGCTCGCCGCACTTGGGCTCCCCTTCGTCGACGGGCATGTCTCCCGCCGTTGGAGAGTTCAAGGGCTGGTTCTCGAACCTTTTCCACTGGAAGGTCCAGTCCTATCTGCTCTACTCCCTCCTCGACCTCGCTACCACGCGCTCCGAGACGATCCGCCTGCTCGAGCACTTCGGTGCTGCGGTCGCGATGGAGGAGAACGGCGGATGGAGCGTGCTACGTTGCCGCATTGAAGACACGCACGACGCGCACGGAGTAGTGCAGAAGCAGGTCCGCTTCCGCGTGGAATTCACATCGTGCTCCTCTGGGAACTCGAGCTCTCACGGTGCACACATCGGTGCCACTCCGCGCATCTCGCAGGGCGGCCAAGTGTCTCTCTCTGGCCGGAGCCGTATTGAGAACCTGTCCAGCTACGAGACGGTGCTCGGGTTCGTACTCGAGAAGGGCTCTGTGTCGGCGTTCAAGATGCTATATCATCGACTCCGGAGCGAGTGGCGGCTCGACGCTCTGCTGTCTCCGACGGCGGCGGGTGCTGGAAGTTCCCCGATGCCGGGCATCCAGCAGCAATTCTTGGCGTAAGGCACAGAGCTCACGAAGCGGCTGTCGGAGCCAGTTTTATTAGATCATCCCTCTAGCATTCGCACCGGATGAAACTCTTGATTTGTCTCGTCGTGTTCGACCAACATGTTTACTATACCCTCTATCACAGCATTTACTACGTGTCCTGCGGACGATGTAATAGCTCACAAGGAGCGTAGATACCCTGTAACACTCTCATCGCCGATATACATATACCCACGACCTTGTGTCGTATAATTGACAACATGGAGCTCACATCCGTCCGTTACAACTCCTATGAAAATGGGAGGTGCCCGAGAATGGGGCTCGTTAGCGCCCAACGCTACCTCTCACTCTGCTCAGAATCCTGTCTGTGGCGAAAACCACCGTCTTTCAACCGACTCACGAAAACCTGAAATCATAGCATTTTACCGCCAGCTATGGGACTGTAGGTGGCTCTGATCGTAGAGGTGACCGCAGGTCGGATAAAGCTCGCCTAACTTTTCCAGCGCTAGTTTAATACGATGATCAGATGGCCAAATAACCTCAAAAGCTAACTGGGCAGATTCCGGGGAGGTCGGTACTATCAGTCCCAAGATCACCTATTGTGTTCACCCACTACCATCTACCAGACCTTCTAGTATCCAACTAGCACCGTCTCAATTCGTGCGGAACGGCTCGATCGTACTATCCAGCACCATGTCAGTGATCATGCCGCCCTCGGAGCCACACACCCATACCGTTGTATTCTTACACGGGCGCGGTGACAACGCTCGCAACTTCGCAAAGTCTCTGGTATACTGGCGCGACTCGCACAATCGCTCGCTCTTCCAGGCGTTCCCTTCCTTCCGTTGGGTGTTTCCGCAGGCCCCCACGCGGCAGTGCGCCAGCTTACCAGACAAGTGGCCGCAGTGGTTCGATGTCTGGAACGTGCAAGACTTCGCCGACCGCGAGGAGCTGCAGGCCGAAGGGCTCCGCGAGGTCGTCCCTCAGATCCGCCGTCTCCTCGCTAACGAGGCCAGTCTACTTGGCGAGCGGTGGGACCGCGTAATGCTGGCTGGCATCAGCATGGGTGGCGCGACGGCAGCACATGTCCTTTTCCATCTCGACATTCCCGCTACAGGAGGCGGCAGGCTCGCCGCATTCCTGGGTGTTTCGTGTCGATGCCCTTTCCTTGGTCGATCGCTCCCCGAGATGCGCAAGGCGATCGGCCTGGAGGACGGTGTACCGGACCATGCGAACGTCCTTCGCAACACGCCCGTCCTTCTCGAGCATTGCGCGGACGACCCTCTTGTTCGGCTGCAGAACGGATACGGTATGCGGGACACGCTGCGCGAGTTCGGGGCGGAGGTAGAGTGGAAGGAGTACCCGAGCGGGGGCCACTGGTTCAATACGCCTGCTGGGATGGACGATGCTGTCGAGTTCATCAACAGGCGCGTCTTGGGGAAGAATAGCGAGGAGCAGGCAGAGCGCTCCGATGATACTATGGATCTGTCTTGATACGCACTTCTCAGAGTCCACCACAAGTGCGTTCAGTGCAGGCCTCGAATGATACGAGTCATATCGTAGATGACTCAGACGTATGATTGTCGATGGAAGTAGCGACTTGGATGTTGTATGACTAAATGGGAAAGGTTGGCGATAGTACCAGTACGCTATGAAAAACGCAGTAAGGTTGCGAGGCCAACGATCCCCGGTACACGGCGTTAACAGTTGAGACAATTCTGTGCTCCTGGTTTCGTAGGTTTGCACATCGGATGGTCAGGTCAGTACTGACGTGAATAGGCCACCGACTAACCGTAACTTGACGGTTATTCTACCCGTGAACGTGCATAAACCCATCGAATAATTCCGGCCCCACACTCCACTAGTGTACATCCTTGGTTGCTTTCCTGAGTTGCTTTCAGCTATTCCTATAAAAGATTCCGGTTGACTATCCTGCATTTTCCACGTATAGTCGATCGACATCTTGCTACCTGTGTAGCGAGAGCGCCCCGTAGAGTGGATTCCCATCGGGACTGTCGGGGACTGCGTGCTCGTCGAGCTCGAAGACATCCAGCTCAGGTCATTGTACGCCCTGGCATAACCCATGTTCTGGATGTTACGGTCCGCAGTATACTGGCACCACTGCTCGATGGAGTCTAGCGATAAATCGTAAGTTCAGGGACTGTCAGGACTAGTAAGGGGGGTGTGGCGTACCGACGTTCGCCGGGAGGACGATCCTCCCGTTGATATGCAACGTCTTGAGAACCTCCTTTACCCATACACGGCACGTCCAGACATGTTCTCCCTGCGGAAGGTAGTGACGATCCATGAGGTGGACATAGGAAGACGAGAAAAAGTAGTCCAGGTTTTGGGTGCCCGGGGTGCTCGTGACCCTTAACACGACGACCATAGTCTTCGAGGTCTGCGGGTTCCGGATCTGGCGCACCTCCTTGAGAAGATCAAGAGGCTGTCGTCCGACATCAGTGGCATGGTACAGTGTACCCGCTGGAGGCGCGCCGTCAGTAGGGAATAGGCCCCAGTGCTATAATGATGGTAAAGTTCGTCATTAAAAGACGCTCATACGTTGAATGGTATAGAACATACGTATTTGTTCACCCCATTTTCACGCCGCAGAAAGTCGACAGTAATGTACAGGCTGTGCGCTGTGGTCATAGCGGCAAGGCTGGGATATGTGGGGAGTCCGCATCGGCGGTTGTGCAATAGAGATCTGGTGGCTCTCATGGAGCTAGCTATTTAGATGGTCAGACGTGAGGGGAAAGGATGAGGGAAAGCCACAAGACGGAGGGCACACCTCAGCAAAGTTGACCCTATAGGTACATCATATCGGCGAACTTGACGGTATCTTCCCACATGCAGACACAACCTGCAGACACAACCCTAATATTCAACCAAACGCCCAGGTGCTTCGCGAGCTTTGAATTCAATACCGAGTCAGCCGGTATATTGCGCTTGGGATATAGCGCGCGCGAACATCATCCACATCGGCTGCGCAGAGAGTCTAGCTCGAGCAGCTGACTCAATAGTAGCCTCGTGGTGGTTCAGTAGCACAAGGCTTCTGCAGTTAGCCCGCGGACTCCTGCTGTTCGCCCGACCTGCGGACAGTTAGCTCGCGGGCATGGATGCAATAACCTTCAGGCCCTCTTCTTCTTGCCCAATAGCATGTCGGCTCTATGCGGGTGGTCGTGAACGTCTTCGCACAAATGTTAGTTAGCAGTACGCTGCGCATGGGATTACAGCAATGATTCAAGCGACGTCTCCCGCTGTCTGCGCGTTACATTCTGAGCAGAACACCGATTGTTTGTCAACTCCAACTGCTTCCGAAACACCACCTGAGACTTGAAAATTTACCTGGTGCACTTGGTTGGTTTACATGCACTCAATTGTGGCGGATATCTCATCTATGTTCAGTTTGGCCTAGTCGGTATGCGATGTGCTGCAGTAGGTCCCAAAAGCGCCAGTGATCGAAGCGTTGAGTATACACGTGTTGGGACGAATAAGCGCCCCTGATGCACCGCTACAGCGGAGTTTTGTTTTAAAAGCCCGACCGGCGTTTGCTGTGCGACCTCGTGAGTCGTTGGCACTTGCGCTTTGCATTTGCGCCGCCGAGTACTTAGTACTTGGTAGTTACTGGCGAGCCATATACATTGCTTCCACCTCCTCCATCTGAATACCCGGCCAGAGCCGAGTAGGCTCCCCATCGCGTTATAATGGCTTCGCTCCATGAGGACGTGGAAACCGTGTTGGCA
Source organism: Cubamyces sp. BRFM 1775 (assembly GCA_022385745.1). Lineage (NCBI taxonomy): Eukaryota > Fungi > Basidiomycota > Agaricomycetes > Polyporales > Polyporaceae > Cubamyces > Cubamyces sp. BRFM 1775. The sequence continues at coordinate 34,014 of MU278477.1, read as the reverse complement.
CAAATCGAGAACGTAGACCTACCACATCCATCGGGTCCTCTCCTCTCCTCCTTTGTAACGGAAGCTGTAGATCCTACGTCTGCTGCTCGTTATGTGAGTGCTAGGCTAACAGCTGGGGAGGCCCGCTCAGCAGTGTCGGACTGGGCCTTGATTGTTGATTCGAGTGAGTTCATGGACCCAAAGTCAGTGCTATCCATTGTACTAATGTCTGAAGTAACGGAGAACGGCAGCCGCCCACCAGCCCCAGATGCTATCAGTCAGCACAATATCACTCGACGAGATGGAAATAGGTGCTGCATAACTGGCAAATCAGGCACCACCGGAGATCCTCTCCTCGTTACGCCTATCCTCCCCCTTCCTACAGGCTGGACTACTGACCAGGTAAGTGCCGCAGCAAGCGGCTACAATATCGCCTCACCCCTCCTATCAGCATTCCATAGTCGACATGCTAGGCGCTTTCTTTGGGCCCAGGTATTGCGATTGGTGGCTATCCTATGCTAGGAATCCCGAGTCAACGTCGTACTACTGCAACCATTGGCTGGTCCGTACCTCCGCAGCCAAGATCTATGCACGAGGACTTGTCAAGCTGGACCGAATACAACCTTTCATGAATGATTGAGGTGAGCCCCAGATCTCCACAGCTCCTCTTGGACCTACGCTGAGATCTCCCGCTGTCACGAAGTACCACGTCAACCCTGTATTCATAGGGCCCGAGGATCCAGTCGAGGTCGATGGCCCTTACGCGTTGTTGGGCGACCACTCACGGACAGGGATTCAAAAAGTCGACCCGCGCTTCGTCGGCACTCATGCTCGACTCTGCAAGAGTATTCGATACGTGGAGATTGCTAGAGAGATAGCACCGGAAATCCTACCTCCGTCGCCTAGCTCTCCGAGCCGCCGAGCGGCTCCATGTCCCTCTCAACCTACATCTGGGCGAAAAGCTTCCTCGCCCTCGAGCGTCCTCCCCACCGGCGTTTTTCTCTCGGTGTGGCTTATGTTTCCAAACAGACTCCGGATAGCTGCATACGATGTGCTGCGCGACATCGGCGAGCGTCTCTATGGGAAGCCCAACGGGTACTCGACGGTTCAGAGACTGCCTTTCGGGCTCTACCTCAAGTATCAGGGAGAGCCCGCTGGCTTCCGCAACGAGTTCAACGCTCTGCGAATCGTCGGTCAGCACACATCCATTCCTGTACCAAAGCCGCTCGACGTGGTCGTCAAAGAGTCGAAATCAGACGGTCCATTCTCTTCGCAGGCCTATCTCCTCATTACACGACTCCCAGGCGTGCCCCTGTCGCGATACCAAGACGTCCTCTCGGATAGCGACTGCGAGCACATTGCCGCTCAGCTCAAAGACTACCTCGCGCAGCTTCGCAATATCCCAAGACCAACTTCATTCGATCCAGAAGCGGTAATCTGCGACACGCTCGGGGCGGCGTGCAGAGACCCCCGCATCCGGAGCGGGGACCCCGTGGGGCCGTTCCCAGACGAGGCGGCTTTCAGCGAGGTGCTGTGCTTCCCAGACGATCCTGCGCGGCGTGGGCACAAGATCGTATTCACGCACGCGGACCTCAACCCGCGCAATATCCTCATGACCGCGCGACCGATGGGGATGCTGGAAGAGGTTGGCGAGTTACGGGCATCGTCGACTGGGAGAATGCGGGGTGGTATCCTGAGTACTGGGACTATACGAAGGCGCTCTTTGAGGGATTTAGGTGAACGCGGCGGTATGTGCGGATGGTTAAGGGCGTCTTTGCTGGCCTGGGAGATTACTCAAAGGAATTGGATGTGGAGACGAGGAGTTGGGAATCGGGTGATGGTATATGAGATTTCCGGCTACTCTATGCGGATATTGGTCGAGTATCTTTGTGCATTGGCTGTGATCGCTCATAGCCTGCATCTGTACTGCTATCCGAACTTCTGTGCCGTAACGTAACGTCGTGATCTCAAGCTCAAGACCTCTACGACATGGGCGTCTATGCTACGAACCGTCCTTGCTCCTTGACCACCATGACGAGCAACGTCTTTTAGCGATGCGTACAATGACTTGCATCACCTGACGCCATGCTGAGTTCCAGAATCGATTACCGGGAGCTTCTATGCTCCTGACATACGTTCATTGCGGCCCATGACATACCCATATTGTCTTCGCATGAATATCTCGCAAACTAATGAGCGAATCGGGCTTGCCACGGCGATATTCTATCAAGACCTCTCCCAAATAAAACAATCATATCAGGTATGTCGCGAGATGCTCACTGGATGCCTGGAGACTTGTGCGAGGATGTGTTAACTTTAGAACGGCAGAGATATTTCTAGTACATCGAACGGGCTAACTCTCGTCTAAACGACGGATGTAGCTCGGGTCCGCCGTGGTCACCGTACCAGGCATTCATGCAAGCTTAGTCGATGCTGTACATCACCTTCTGCGGGGTTGAATGCCGCTGTCTACTCCGCGATGCTGTTCTAGCGAATTCTGTCGCTGCCGAGCCCCCTCGCCGACCGCGACTGTGCCTGTTCGAAGCACGATATCTTCTCTTCGCCCATTTCCAGGTGACATCATGTCGGCCCTCTATTCAATCGCTCAATACCGCGTGCACCAGAATAGAGCAGCGCAATGTTTGTCACCTGTGTCGAAATCCTCCGTGCGTGATATTTTTGACACTGCTGTCTCCTTTCTTGCTACACAGAGAGCTGAACTGCTCGATTTCCTCGGGTATACTCTCCAGTGCGGCATGGAGGAGGCCTACTCAGCACTAGAACATAGCGGTCGCGCCTCGTCGCCCTGTCAGCTATATAAGCTGTGATTTGTTACCTTGGAACGACAGGTCCTCTGCCTCCATCTTCAACACACCGCTCTCAAAAGCAAAATGAAAGCCTTCCTTACGACTCTTGCTCTCGTTTCCGCCCAGCTCGTTGCTGCGCACTGTACGTATCGTTGCATGGTCCGCGATCCTCGCATCCCGGATGGCTGACAATACTACGTTCAGACACCCTTCCCGATCTCATTGCGAACGGAACCACCTTCGCTGACTGGGTTTATGTCCGCACGACCGAGAACCACTACAGCAATGCGCCGGTACGTCACCGTCTTGCAGGCCGCCCGACTTGGAAGCATTGACCGATGCCTTTCAGATCACCGACGTCAACTCGACCGAGTTCCGCTGCTACGAGCTCGACATGAACGCGACGCCCGGTGAGACCCAGATTGCCACCGTGGAAGCCGGCTCGACTATCGGCTTCAAAGGTGTGTTACATAGACATTTCTGCAATCGCCGAGGATATGGCTAACAATTTCCTGCAGCGGTAAGGACATGTTGAACCTCGCGCACAGTAGCTTTCGCCTGACCAACCTTTCAAACAATTCCGCATCGTAGAACAACGACTTCTACCACCCAGGGGTAAGTCGTATGCTCCAATCTCACTGGGAGGCATACTCATCAAACGCGTTTTGGTTTCTCACAGTACTTCTCGGCCTATATGAGCCCTGCTTCTCCTGCGGCGAACAGCCCTGAGGCAGGCACCGGCCAGACTTGGTTCAAGATCTGGGAGGACCCTCCCGTCTATGAGAATGGCCAGCTCGTCTTCCCCTCGACGAGTGAGTGGACATCGGTCTTTGGCAAGCTAATAGTTCTGACTGTGAGATTAATGGTCCAGCTATCAATGAAATCACATTCACGATCCCCAAGAGTCTTCCGAGTGGCCAGTACCTGGTCCGCGGAGAGCAGGTAAGCACCACTGTTATTCTGTACCAGCGCTCGAGATTGAGTTCCCTGCTGCAGATCGCTCTTCACGTCGCTTCCTCTGTCGGTGGCGCGCAATTTTACATCGGATGCGCTCAATTGAACGTGGTCAACGGTGGCGACGGAAAGCCCGGACCCCTGGTGTCAATCCCGGGTGTCTACACTGGAGTACGTACTTGACACTCATGCCACACATGTAGCGCCACCTGACCATGTACGGCAGTACGAGCCGGGCATCCTGATCAATATCTACGACCTGCCGCCTAACTATCCCGGCTACACGTCCCGTACGTACGCACTTTGTTGTGTCCTGCACTAGTATTGACAGCGTCTGCATTATAGCTGGCCCGGCTGTCTGGCAAGGGTGAGGCCGCGAATGTGGCTGCCAAGACACCATGTGGCTTGAGTCCAGTATGCATGGTAGTTGGACGGATTGGGCGTGCGCCGCTGTCACGAATCCACGCCTTGTCGTAGAGCAGGTATACACAGTTGAAGTCGTGAGAATACACATGCATGTCTAGGTCTTGTTAGGTTCTAGTCGACGTGTGCCTCAGCCGCTGCCCGGAGATCCAGCGCCCTGAAATCTTGAACCTGCGCTGTTAAAACAAGCGCACGGTCTCGGTTTCGTAGGATGAACAATGTTGAAGGTGATAGAGTACATAATGTCTGGCCCAGCATTGAGGACGGTGCAGAGACGGTGGTCGCGATGATCGGATGAGAATCTCTGAATTTGTTCTACCCCCGTTACTTCTGGGCGTTGCGCGGGCGTGTCACGACAAATTGCGACCGGAAGCGTACGCCGACATGGCAGACGGGTCCCATCTGCCAATTTGAGCAAAGCCAGCGGGTTGCGCGGTGATGGCGATTGAGGGCATGCGGACGCAGGGGTGAGCATAATCTTACCAAATTTAGCTAGGTACGTACCGGTGGAGGTCGCTTACGCCGTCGGCTAGATGTCAACTCTATGAGCAACCACCACTGTCGACGTCGACGTCGACGTTCGAGACTTACTCTCTCTTAACCCCCCAACTCGTCTGTGGTCCGTATGAGCTCGTGCGGTCGTAGATTCGGTCGAACTAGGAGCACAACTTGGCGCATATGAACGAGTGGGATGCTCTGGAATACCTGAAGGACTCCCGTCGGCAAGCCATTCATTCTGGTATGCAAACTGCGCATTGTGCGCTGGTGGGAAGACGGATCTGATACGAGATGCAGTCGCTTCATCTACATGGTTGCTGTATGATCTTCTGACTACGTTCGACCAAGAGGTGAGTGAGCGCCTTTGCTCATGGAGTATATCAGATCCGTTGACGCTCTCCGCAATCACAATATAGGTAACCTATGTGTGGAGGTGAGTGCAATATCCATTCGCATGGGCGCGGGTGTAATGCTAGATCTAATTGAACTGCTTTTGCAGGTCCGCAAACTCACTCCCCAAGTATCTCTACTTCGTTTCAAGATATGTTGGGATAGCCGGGCAGCTGTGAGTACTAGAGCCGCTATGTGCCAATCGTATCTCCCATGAACGTGCCTCCTTCAGCGCACTGGCGTCAGGGAAATTACCCATATTGTAAGCAAATGTGCAACTACCGACGGGTTCCGACGAAGTTGACATTGCGCAGCTGCCCTGGTGAACTATTGACATCACTCGTCTTACTGTCGTGTATGCTCTTGAGCATCGAGCTGAGCCTGATGCTCAGGATAGATGCGTTGTATGGAAGGTCTCGACAAGGTGAGCCTATCATGCATACGCTTCATTTAGCACACCGTACTCAGGCATCCCGGTAGTGCGATTACTCCTCGGGATAGCTTTCTTTAGTAAGTTCCCATGGTCCTACGGTGTTGCTTTGTACTCATGGATCGTCACATAGTCGAAGTTGCAGTAAGTCATGAAACTTGTCGGGCAATGTGCACAGGGCTGAGGATGTCAGGGCGCGTCGGCCCTAAATGGCTTACTATACCCCCGTACATTCCGAGAGCTTCGACCCTTCCCACCAGACTGGCCTGTTAAGGGCTGTTTCTACCCCGACAACGTATTCTTGAACAAATTGTGCTGGTGCGTCTAACTGGGCACGGTAGCAAGTCTTCTCGCGCTCATCTCATACAAGGATACCTATCCTTTCCTTCGAGAGTAAGGCATTCGACCCTTTGCGTACTCGAGCGTAGTTGCTGACAAGCATTCTTACAGCTTTACTGTTCTGCCTCAACGCCGCCAAGTGTATATCATACGGACCCCTGGACGACACGCCTCTAATTTACCGCCTCTTCCGCGATGGAAGCGCGTACTTCGTAATGTATGTATCGTCTCCCACATAGATGAACACTATAGTCGGATTAACGTCGTTTCGCATCCTAGTGTCTTTGGTTAGTGCGCTGGCCTCGTTATGTAGTAGACGAGCAGCTAACTGGGGCATGTTAGCCATCATGCTTATATGCACTGTCGCCCAGTTCACAAACAACGGCGGTCTTTCGACCGTAGCCGCGGTGTATGTTTTGATATGTGACTAGTCTACAGCACGAGTAACTGATTCACCCACTCACAGATGGATATCTGCTGTTTTATCATATTCCGTACGTCACTATCGCGGTAGCAGCTTTCGAATATCTGAATCCGAGCACGGATCCCTAGGGATGCCATCTCCTGCTCAGCATCCGCAGGATAGCAGCGCGCCGGCGGCATCTTGACCTCACTCTCATCTCCATCCGTGTGCCGGATGTTTACGATGAGGACAAGTCTCCCATCTCCTCGGATGGTCCCCATTCTTACCCCCCACCCTCTGCTATGCCGCCACGCGTGTCGCTGGCTCGTCCTGGCGCATCGATCGAACTCGTTCCTAGACGCTTGTCGCACGCACCGCGTGACGACGAACAACGCACGAACTCGTCCGGATCGTGCTCCTCGCACCGGCGGCGGAGCGAGAGCCAGTCGGATTCTGTGAGCACGGCGTGGTTGGAGCAGTGGAAACCGTAGTCACAAACGTAGAGAGACGTAGAGTCGAAGTTGTTGTGTATAATAGGTCCACCTCGAGGACGGCTCTCTCCTCATGATCCTCGTTTCCGTTGACATGTGGGAAAGCGAGAAGATCTGCGCTCATCCAGTTGGTAGCCGGCACTGAAGATCTCGAAGCTCACATTGCGTCAAGGCCACGCGTGTATGCGCACGCGTGCGGTAGGCGCACATCACGCGGAACGTCCACGCTTTGCAACAGTACAACACAATAATGTATAGCTCGGGAGCAAAACTTACACGGAACTAAGTACGGAGCACAAGACGAGGAACGAGAACGGATTAGACAGCAAACGTAGAAAACATAACCGTCCAAAACTGCACAAACTCAGCTCAACTGCGCGACGCTCCCGCCGCTCACCGGGCCCGCATCGCCCTCCATCGAAACGTCGCCCTGGACCTCGTTCACCTTCGTCCCTTGACCACTCGCGTTGAGACCCGTCTGCGCCTCCGAGACGGCGTTCGCGAGGCCTGGGTTGGGCGTCGCGCCGTGCTTAGCAAGCTCGGCCTTGACGTTGTCGAGCAGCCGCTTTAGGTTGACACGCTCGTTCACGAGAGCCATCCGCGCGCTCTCCAAGCTCTTGCGCTCATCTTCGAGCAATTCTTCGAGCTCCTCGAATTGCGCAGTCTTGAGCTCGAGCTTTGTGAGGGTGAGCTTGATGAGCGATGCGAGAGTCGAGCGGATTTGGAGGTCTTCTGCGTCGGCGAGCGCGCCGGCCGCCCTTGCCGCGGACTTGAGCGCAAGATCCGCCGCGCGTACGACCTTGGAGTGGGGGATGGACTTCGCCGCACGTTGCGCCTGGGACTCACTGGTAGGCTGCGAGTCGACCTGCATCGCGTCAGGCTGCGAAGCTTGGCCTTCGGCTGAGGACGTCGCCTCGTCATGCTTCTCCGCTGCGTCCTCCTTCGACTTGTCCTCCTCCATCTGATCGTCCTTCTTCTCCTCGCCGTCTGCGGACTTGCTCTCCCCCGTTACAGCTTGCTTCTCCTCGTCCTCTCCCGTCGCCTCCTTTTTATCACCGTCGGTGAGCTCGTGGAGGGCCGTCTTGGCAGCTTCAGCAGCGACCCCAGGGCTGATGACACCGGCGAGGAAGGCGACTACGCTCATGACCGGGTTGTCCGCCTGCTCAAATGGCACGCGTGCGTACCGCAGGGGACCCATGTCACCCTCGGCAGAGACATACGGGTCTTCGATAGGGAGTTGAAGGAACTTACGGATGCACTGCTGTGCGGTCCGCGTACCAACGTGCTCCTCGATCGCAGACCAGTCGTCGTCATACATCTCGACTCCCTCGAGCAGCAGCAGGACCTCTTGGTCTGTCCAGTCGTCGTCTGCAGCAGTCCCAGCCGCTTGGTGGACACCATTCGCGCCAGTCGCGCTCGTGAGCTTGACGAAATCGCCGCTGTACATATGAGAGGGGAAGCGGCCGTCGAGGTAACAAGGTGGACAGAGCTCGAAGTTCTTCTGTTTCAATGAATGGTACCGCACAGGCGTGCAGTCGACGCCGCACGTATCGCACTGATATTTGATTGTGGCATGACTGTCGCCTGAGATCCCGTTCGCGCCATTTGCGAGTGCTTGCGCCTCGTTCGCAGAGACAGGTCGTGAAGCCTTGGCGGAAGTCTGGTATATGGAATTCCGAAGCTCGAGTGATGCAGGAGTAGGGGTAGAGGAAGGCTTCGTCGCGCCGTTAACAGCGGTGGCTTGACTGTTGGGATCTTTGGGCTTGGTGCCAGGGTGTAGGGACTGAAGGCCACGCGGCGTGTCCAAGATGACGCGGAAGTGGCCAGTGAAAGGAGGTGCGAGCGCAGCGGGCCGTTGGTCGGGATCAATCTGGGGAAGAGTTAGTAAGAACTAAAATCTTGTCGAAGAAGCTCTCATACCTGGTAATTGATCAAACCCCACTGTTCAAGGAAGGCGTGGACGCGCATGATAGCGCAGACGTCTCCAGCGAGGTTCCGTCGACAGGCAGTGACAGTAAGATATTCGGACGGACGAAGGCGGTAAGTGTTGATCATGAAGTCGCGGTAGTCCTTGTAGATTGCAGGCGTCTTGGACCTATGCCGCGAGTTGAAGAACTCAGGCAGCGCCCTCCGCTCGATAGGGTGAATTTTGGACATGTCAAACCAGGCCGCGTACGAGGGAATGATGACTTCATGTGTCTGTGCCGCGAGATACTTGCGAGCCTGCTCTTCGAGACGCAGTCGCGTGGCTTCGAGTTGAGCGGGGTCCTCGTCGTCGTTCTCGTCCGCAGACTCTGCCTCTTCATCAGCCGCATCCCCTCCTTCTGCCATCGACACGTCCCCGCTGTCATCCCCGCCTTCGCCGTCGCCTTCAGCCTTGAGGAGACGCGCTGGAACCGCGCTTGCTGGCTCCGTCGAAGATCCTGGGGGTGCCGGTGGCAAGTTGCCAATGTCGCCGCCCTGTATTGGTTCGAGTTCGCTACGTTTCCCCGCCGCGTTTTCAGGGTCGACAGGGGTAACACCCTGATTCACTGTGAGCCGTATGCGCTTGGCCTCGGAGGCGTTGGGAGCCGGCGACGCCGTTCGTTTCGGCGAGGACATTGTGAGACTGTGGAAGTTGAAGCCAAGCAGTGCGCGTTATTAGGCGCCCGTCAGGGCTGGTGTTTTCAGTTGGCCACGACGGCGACCTCCTCTGAGTCCTTAACTACAACGGCGACGGCGACGACGACGGCTTCTTGCTCTCTGGCTGCTTTTCACACTCAACTTGGCCTATGGCAGCATGGGTGCTCGCGCACCCGCCATGGCAAGCACTCTCGCGGGTCCGGCTACGCTGGGACATCCTCGTCAAGTCCGGACCATGGACTAGCAAACAGTCCTTCAGCACGCCGTCTACCTCGGAGGAGACCCCAGCAATGCGTCAAGTGAAGGCATATCCATACCCGGAGGTGGCTCCGGATACATCGTTATTTGAAGATTCGACGGACGAATATCGGGAAGCCTCAGGGGGCACGGGCGCGCAGCTCAATACCTCTGAAATATCGTCTGCCGGCTCTGACCACCCTAGTCTGCTGCTCAAGAACCTCGTCAAGCAGGGACGCTTCCAGGACGCCTCAAGAGTGCACGCCGAGCTCACCGGCATGGGAGTCGAGATCTTGCCCCACCCTGTGTACCACTTCGCTGCTCGACAAGCCCTGCGGGACCATACGTTCTCGCGGGAGGAGAGGATAAAGAAGTTCATGAAGTGGTGGTCGCTATTTCCCTCTTACACTGAAGTCGACGGTGCCCGCTCAGTGTACAGCATCGTCACGGAAATGCTTCGCAATAGTACCACGCTGGACGTCCTCTTGGTCAAAGAGTTCGCTGTACTAGCTGCATCCAAAGGCCACGTCTTTGTCGCCTCGGAGGTCATACCTGTTGTGGCCCGCTATACGTCCCCAGAGGCCGCTCTCGGGTTCCTGGAGGAATTTTGCCGTACCGCGTGGGGATTCAAACGTTCGTTAGTCAAGCAAAGCGCAAACGACGAACCCTCCCAAGATATCGGCCGTGCCTTCTACGTCGATACACGCAACTGGTACAGCCTCATGATATCAGAACTTGCGGCGACGCAGAGGTCCTGTGCCGCTCTAGACGTTTTGAACCTGGCTCGGGCGAGGAACATCCCCATTACTCCCGCCGCATACACCGCCTTGGGACAAGAATTCTATCACGATGTCAATCTTGGCGCTCTCACGACAACTATCCGACTTGCGCGAGGTCAGATGGACGGCACTTCGCACTCGGACTATCATCAAGCTCTATCTATCGCTGTACGGTCTCTAGAGGGCCTGAGGGAACATCCCCCTTCTCCGAATCTACAAGAAGCCCAGCATACGTCCTTGTCGCAACGGTCGGGGTTGTCTACAGAGGAGCTCCAGCGATTGCGTACAGTCGATCTATCTGACGGCTTGGTTCTGGTAGGGTTGGTTCGACTGCTCAAGAGGTCCATCAAGTCCGGGGTCCTTGATGTCCCTCCGACACGACTCTCCAAGCTCGTTGGGGCGCTCTTACAAGCCGGACGGACATCCCTCGTACGCCGCTTGCGCGCCTTGGCTTATCGACATTCTCAGCTTGTGCCGCTATGGGCACTCGCCGAGATGACGCGCCTAGAAAGCGTCGGCTCTCCTTTGATCCACATTTTCCGCGAATTCGAAGCACACTTCCATGTAGTCGGTATTCCGCGTGGCATTGCCGATGAAGTATGGGAGAAACCGCGCACTACACAACCTGGTCACATTGGTCCAGGTCGTCCGCCCATCTCCCGGAAACTCCACCCAGGACCATTCGACATCCATCTCGTGTGGATGGCTGCTCTCCGCAGGGCAACCAGCAGCTCGCAGGTGCAGCGTCTCTATTCACAGTTCCTACAAGATGTCGCTACGTCTCGTGACATCTCTCCGTCGACGGTACAATTCTTGGCCTCCAGGTCGTTCGACAAGGCTGTAGACACCCCTGCGATCATCCCTCCTCCATCTCTGTTCAACGCCACCCACTTTGCCCTATTCATTCAGGCTTTCCAGCGCTTCGACTTGCCATCTATCGCGAGGCGCGTCTTGCTCGACATGTATCATCTAGGTGTCAAGCCCAACTATGTGACTCTCAACGCGTTCATCTCTGCCCTCTGCTCTGTTCCCAAGGACGTACCTCTCTCCCGTGTCGTGGACCGTTTGGTGGAGCTTGTCAACACCCGCAGTCCCCCACTTGGCCAGCCGCTTCTCCCGGCAGAGTCCCTTCCTCCGACATTGCGGAGGCATAACCACGACGCGTTCATCTCCGCTCATGCGCAAGCTCTCAGGAGGAAGACGTTGGTCCACATCTACACTGGCGTACTCGCACGGCTACTCCTCGATGGCCGGGGCGCGGAGCCGGATACCGCGAAGATCGCGAAGCAGTTCGTGGAAAAGGTACCGTACCGGCCAGGGCGGAATCCATTCACGGACGCCGTTTTGCGTGCCCCAGAGATAGTGAAAGCCACTTCCGCAGGACCTGCCGCCAGCGCAGAGACTTAGGTGCGCCAAGCTATCGTATGACTGGAAGTTTATATAGGGAACTCATCCTGATGCTTGCTCAGACTGGAATGGTTGCTTCGTTCCCGCTGTGTTCTCAGGCAAAGCGTCGTACAAGCCTCAGTCCAGGCCCCTCAGTGGCACCTCGCACGCTCGAGAGGCAACATCGACACCCCGTCCCCGTAGGCTGCGATCATCATCCACATCGGGGGCAGAGCACGATGGCCATGCACGTTTCCACTGTTGAGATATACTCGATGGAACGCCGTACGTAGACTTGTCTAATCACCAGGGCACGCACCGACTCATATGTTAATAGGCGCGGAGGGTCAGGGAGCTATCGACGAACGTCTGGCTTTGCTACGGGTTGGGAGAGATCCCATTGGATACGTGTAAATAAACCAGCCCAACGACGGTCGCTCAACAGAGGCTTCATCGCTCACGTTTGCATGCTTGATCTATAAGCTGGTGTTTGTGTAGGGGAATTAGCTCTTGCACACAATGCGAAATCCATCGAGGTAGTCCGGGAACGTCTTCAAATGTTCCCCGCGCCTATCTACATCCCGAGTTAACGCCCCGGACTGCGGCAGGCTAGGGAAGGCCAGAAGAAATATCGAATGCAATCATAATTTACAAGGTACAATGCAACACTCGGTATGATACTAGGGTGAAGTAGCTCACTCAGCCAGCGACGGCTGCCTGGAAGACGATGATGCTGGCCTGACATTCCGACACGACGAGCGAAGCGGCAACGCAGCCGATGGTCCTCTTGACCTCGTTCGCAATCGCGCCATACTCCTCCATCACGCCCTTCAGCTCCGCGCTGTGGTCTTCAACTGCAAGCCGGCGCGATCGCCCCGTGAGCACGAGAAGCCGACTCTTCTCGTTTACGGTGCGCGACATGGCTAGCGCCTCCTTGACGATGTGGTGCAGAGGCTCGGCTGTCGTCACCTCGCTGAACGACATCCGCGCGAGGGCCGGGGCAAGGGAGGGGTCCGCTGCTTCGGGGTGGGCGTACCGTGCCCATGCGATGTTGTCTGCCGTCTCGGACTGCATCCGTGTTTGCGTTGACGCGTTGCCATAGACAGTATCAGGGAACATCTGCGCAAGGATACACATATCAGCACCGACGTCATAAAGCAGGAACCGGGACACGTACGGTGACATGCTGGACGGTGGAGTGATCGCTCGGTTCCCCGTCCGTAATCTCCTGCGCCTTGTCGATCGAGCTACTGGGCGACAAGGGGTGGTCGCGCTTCGTCATCCTCACGACAGTAGCGCGTATCTTCGAGTTCGCACACAGCTGCACCGCGAACTGGAGCGCAAGACGGTCGTCGGGGCCTCCGAAAAAGGGCACAAAAAGGCGGTACGTCCCCGCGTGGAGCGGGATTTCGCCGGGCGCATGGCGGTCGATAAACAACGCAACGTCTGTTTTTGACGAGACGAAGAGGTTCCTGACAAATTGTGAATGGATGACAGACGCGTCGGCGCCGTGGGAGCCCGGATTCGAAGACCGGAACAGGGCTTCGAAGGGGCTCGGGATGTGCGGGGTGCGTGGCGTTGACGCTGCATCCATGTTGTTACCAGTGGCGGCGGCGTAGTTGCTACCCGGCGACGGCGCACGGTCTACGGAATAGTGGGGCGGGAGCCATGGCACAAGGACGAGCTGCGAGCCGCTGCTCTTCGCGTGCTCCGCGACGCTGGATCCGAGGTCGTCGAATGTAACGATCGAGAGCGATGTGTTGACACGGACGCCGTGGAGCGCGCCGAACGCAGTGAAGATGCTAAGCAAAGGGTCCGTATGGAGCAAGCTTTCTGCGTTGGACGACTTCATGACGGCCGAAGTGCGGTCCGACAGCTCAATCACGCGGACAGCGTCGACAGTGACGTTGGGGGCAGCAGAGGCTAACAATGCCTTCTCTGACACCTGGGAGCCGGCGTGGAAGCTGTCGTCGTCCGAGGACGGCGGCGGCGAAGGGAAGATGAGCTGCGCGAACGCCAGCATGCCCGGCATATGTTCGAGCCTGTCGAGGACCACAGTGAAGCGTGAGTGCTTTGTGCTCTTGTCACCGGGACCCTGCGCGACGCCGCCGGGCCGCTGAGCTGCCTCTATGTCCTGAGAGCGTGGGGAGTCTTGAGCATCATCGCCGGTCCACCCAACTGTCACCCGCTTCCGCATGCTCGGGGGGTATAAGAACGTGACGGCAGGTGTTGTCATGAACGTGAGCAGCAGAGCATCCAAAACGAACATCGCGAAGACCCGCGGAGATAAGATACCTGCAGACAGGCCGACGTTGAGCACAATGAGGTCTACCAGACTGGGTATGACGAGTATTAGCAGCGCGCTTTGATCGCTCATGGCGGCACTCACCCCTTGCAACTCATGAAAGAGCCGATAGTGCACGACTCGCGCCACGAGAAGCCGGAGATCTTCGCAGCGGTTGTGCATGCGCTGAATTTTCCCGTGTAGTCCAGTGTACAGATCAAGATGGTGAAGCCCCAGGTTACGCCTACCTTCTGCGTGAGTTGCTTACCTCATTGGACACAAACGTAGACGTACCGTTGTTGAGCAGACTTAGGTCGGTGGAGAGACCGGAGAGCGTGAAGTACTACAAATGTTTGATGTATAACCTTCTGTCGATGCAGCCACGAGTAGACTTACGAGAGGAAGGAAGATGATGGACACCATATCCTCGAGCTTCTCTGTCAACGTGATGGCGAGGCCACCTTCGCGGGGAACGATTATGCCTACGAGGAAGGCTCCGAAAATGGCGTGAACCTGCAGTAGTGCGATAGTAAGCAGTGGTGAAGGTGAAGAAGTGGTGAAGAACGTACTCCGATGACATCCGTGAAGAATGACGAGCCGAAGAGGAGGATAATTACCACGGTCATGAAGAACATCGTAGGACCATCGCGTGTGGAACCGGTGCGGCGCGCGAGCCAGGACAAGGCGTGCCTGACAACGAAGATCAAGAAGAGAGCCCAGCCAAGGCATATCAAGAGAACCCAGAGTGCATTGAGCCCCGACCCAGAGTTAACAAGAGCTACAGTCAACGCGAGGAGGGTCCAGCCAATGATATCGATTCCCGAGCCAGCAGACAGAACGACGATGCCAACAGTCGTGTCAAGCAGCTTCAGCTCCGTGAGAATGCGACAAAGCACCGGGAACGCAGTGATCGACAGCGTCACCGCGGTAAAGAGCATGAAGTTGGTGAAACTGACGCTCGAGTCGATAAAGTGGTGGTACAGTGGCACGGAGAGAGCGGCGCCCACGCCTGGAGTTATGATCAAGTATCAATTTCAATGAGGAAGAGCGTACTCGGACAGAGACGTACCAAATGGTATGCACACGCCGAAGGCGGCTATGGTCAGGGACAAGCGTGCATTGCGCTTGATTACAGCCGCGTCAATCTCGAGGCCGACAATGAAGAGGAAGAGACACAGTCCGATGTTGGCTACAAGATTGAGATAAGACCGAGAGTCGTTTGGGAATATGTGTTGGGTAAATCCGGGAATCCTTCCGAACACGGTCGGGCCTAGCTCGCGATACCACTCAATCATCTCCCCCAACTCGCAATGTTGATAGAAATGGGTGTGTACGCACCGAGTATAATACCACCAATGACCTCTGCAATAACTCTCGGCTGCCTGAGCTTGCGCAAGATCAGGGAGAGCACTTGGGTGGTAAATATTATGACCCCTAGCGAAGCATTAGCGGTTCATAGACAGGCAGCGCAAATATCGAGCTCACCGAGCTGGATAATCCATAGCCGCAGAGGGTCAGACAGATTGACGATAGTAGGGTCTTGCCCTGTCAATAAACCGCCCTGGATTGATGGTATATCCGTTCGGTGCGTGAGCGAGTTCCTAGGGGAATTGTAGATGAATCCCGCTAACCTGGTCAGGGGCTGCCCTCTTGTACATGACATGGCGCGCAATGTCAATGATCGTCCTGGAGAACTCGGGCATGGTTCGTCGTCAACGGCGTGGCCTTTGTCGCTGTCGTCGATGACAACGGTGGTGGCCAACGAGAGGGGCAGAGGAGAAAGAGGCCAACCCCTGATCCCAATTTCACAAGGTTACAAGACATACTTATGTTATGACGAGCTTGCCGCCGCTTGCTCGCCTATATCAGGACGATTGTGATGTTCCTGGAAGTCAAAAGCGACGAGGCCAAGCGGCCAAGGCGCGCTATGATATTTTGAGATTTCTCTTGATCGCACGTCTTCGTTCTGGCACGTGCCTACGCCACCTACTTCAACTCTTACACGGCGGGCATTGGCGCCTATGTTCCGATAACATATTTGAGATATAGTCGAACCGAGTATTTACCTATGTAACGGCTACGACTCGAATATGTGCCAGAATTCTGTCAAGCCCTCGTTGCCATTATAGCACAACTATGGTACTGCCCTGTAGATAAACTATTGCTTTGCCTCATAGTGACATCATGGCTGCTTCGAGACTTAACTACAAAGCAACTATTGACTGGTCATTAGCGCCAATTCCAAAAACCATGACAAAGCCGGACAATATTTCTTTCATAGGTAAATCTCAAGTCGGCCGTAATGGCACTATGAGACAAAGAAATAGTTCACCTACGAGGCGGTACCATAGTCGTGCTATAGTGGCTGCAAAGGCACCACAGAATTTTGGCATATATTCGAGTCGTAGCCGTTACATAGGTGAACTCTCGGTTCGACTATATCCCAGATATGTTACCGGAACATAGGCGCCAATGCCCGCCGTGTTAACACTGGATGACTTACAAGCTCGCACATGCTCGCACATTGCAGCAGAAGGCCTCAGAGCAACGAAACTGGCCAAATCGATAGCTTATCTGGCCCTCGGACCTCCATGTTCTGTATCTTGGAGCCCCGGACTCCGAAACCATCACAGCCCCGCATGATGCGCCGGATCCATCACCGGTACCGTGGTTATTTCTAGCGCGCATTGCGCAGCTGCGCCCCTTACGTTTCGAATTGCAAGGCATGCGAATAACAGCGGTCTGAGGGTAAGTACGCATTAACGGCATTACGCTGTCAAAGGCTAGTATTCAGGTTAGTAACGACGCGACTCAATCTTTGACTGGCGCGCGTCTGCGAAAGAACGGTATCACGGCGATTGGGATCGGCATCCCGTATTATTGTCACCTCGCGCTGGTAAAGCCGGTACGCACATGCCCTAGGTTGGTAAATATGAGTCGCACACCATTTGGAGTTAGTGAAGCTCTCTAGACCATACATTTCCTGATGCTACACCGTTACACGCAGCGCAACTTGGCGCCTTTTGGGCGAGAGCTTCTTGTGGGGTCCAGACTCTGCGAAGGAGAAAAGCAGGGTCGTTCGTCGAGGATATGATATGCGAAGCTTCGAAGTCCGGGAGAATGCATGCCTCGTTGGATGCAGGGCCGCGCTAACTAATCGCTAGGACCAACCCGGGCTTCTTGTCAGTCGGAGTTGTTTCATCCCGTGCACCTGCTATAAAGGACCCCCGTCCCCGGACGCGACTCGGATCCTGCCCAGGTCACTCTCTGAATCGATATCGTCTGACCATTGGCAGCACAACATGTTGCTGCAAGTCGTTGTCGTGGGTATCTCAGTGTGGGTGATATGGGCGCTGGTACGACCTCTCTTCGTCCGGTCACCGCTCGACGCCGTAGATGGGCCTTCATCGCCATCCATATTAGCCGGTACGTTCCAGCAGTTAGATAGGTATACTGTTACAGCAGCTGCTCACGAGTATTGTCAGGCAATCTCGGACAACTCTTTGATTCCGAGGCTTGGGGATTCCATGACGAAGTCTCTACTCAGTATGGGTCTGTTGTCAAGATCCATGCTGTCTTGGGTGTAAGGCAATAACCGAACGTTCCCCGAGTTTTGTGCTAATAGTGCCATTTATTACAGCGGAAGTGGCTGTACGCTTTTGATCCTACTGCGCTGCAGAGCATCGTACTCCGAGAACAAGGAACATATGACCAGATTGAGTGGCTCGTCCGGTCGGTGTCATAGATCATGGTACACATGAATTTGTTTAGGATGCTCGAGATTGACTCTAGCGTACCAGATCAAACAATTTGCTACTTGGCGCCGGCCTTCTGAGCGTCCTTGGTAGGTCGCCCTTCATGACCGCTTCGCTTTACCTGGCTGACGTTGATATACACAGGCGATGCGCATCGTAAGCAACGGAGAATGCTCATGCCTGTCTTCTCCGCCAAGCATCTGCGTGAGCTGACTCCCGTCTTCTACGAGGTAACGGAAAGGGTGAGTATAGTCTATTCGCAAACATGGACGCGCACTAAGGGCTCGCGCAGCTTGTTCAAGCGATCTCCCAGCGCGTGCAGGATACTCCTCGTGATATCGACCTGCTTGATTGGATGGGGCGTACCGCGCTCGAGATCATCGGCCAGGCTGGCATGGGTCATTCGTTTGATCCGCTTGTCTCGGACGATGCGAGCGACCCTTTCACGAAGGCAGCTAAGGAATACCTGTAGGTCCCTCGGCTCCAAATCATGAATCCAGGTCAATTGCTGACCTCTCCGAAGGCCTTTGTCTTTCACTCCCGAGATGATGGTGGTCCGGCAACTGTCCCCATTGCTCACTCAGCTGGGACCTGCATGGCTACGTCGCTGGATCGTGGAACGTATCCCGATCTCGCGCACGCAGAGGCTCAAGGAGGTGGTCGATGTCTTGCATCAGACCTCAGTGAAAATCATCGAGAAGAAGAAGGTTGCGCTTCAGCAGGGGGACTATGCAGCTGGCAAGGACATCATGGGCGTCCTTCGTGAGCGATTCCTGCCTTTGATATACGAGAGAATGTCACTAATAAGACGTCCTCAGTAAAGGCAAACATGGCTGCAGACGAATCAGAACGACTTTCGGACGATGAGATCGTAGGCCAGATCAAGTACGTCCTCCCAAGTAGACCTCATCCATAGCCGGGAAAACGCTGACTATCATTCTCTTCTAGTACCCTACTCTTCGCAGCGACAGACACCACCTCACACGTCATGGCACAAGTGCTCGAGATGCTCGCTCGGAACCCTGAGTTGCAGGCCAAGGTTCGACGGGAGCTCATCGAAGCTCGAGATGGAGGCGATGATATCCCGTACGACACGCTCATGTCTCTCCCATACCTGGATGCGATCTGCAAAGAAACGTTGCGCATGTGAGCACAAACCGTAGCTCGTCTCACAGTACCCTCACGTTGAGATGCACAGGTTCCCACCAACGCCTATCGTGCTGCGCGAGTACGTCTCCTGTCGCCCCGCTCTAAGCTCAAGGATACGTGCTGACCTCTCTGCTAGAGCATTCCGGGACACGACCCTTTCTCTATCGAAGCCGATGCGTGGAAGCGACGGCTCCATGATCAGCAGCATACCCATCCCCAAGGGCACAAACGTGCTCGTCGGCGTCCGCGCATGTAACCGGAACAGGGCACTTTGGGGAGACGATGCAGAGGAGTGGAAGCCGGAACGTTGGCTGAAACCACTTCCGAAGGCTCTCGAGGATTCGTCCGTTCCTGGAGTGTACTCCAATCTGTGTGTCTTGTCCTTGCTGTAAAGTGGCATTGTGGTGCTAACGATTGTTGGTAGCATGACGTTCGTCGGGGGTGGACGGTCGTGCATGTGAGTCTCAGTCATCCCGCATGGCTTCCCAGGTATACTGATCAGGTCGTGTACAGTGGCTTCTCGTTCGCACAACTAGAAATGAGTGCGTAACATACTAACTATGGCGAACTTTGTGAATTGCTTAAAAATTATGCCTTGCTCTGCAGAGGTCGTCTTGTCGAGCTTGCTCGCCAACTTCACCTTCGAGCTGGCGGAGAAACCGATCCATTGGCACATCTCAGCGATCACCTTCCCCAGTGCTGCCAAGGACAGCTTGAAGCCGGAGATGTGGCTGAAGGTGGGGCGATACACTGGCGAGGGCGCGCGGGCATGATGTAGCGTTCTCAGAACTGCGTAGTCTAATGGCACATCATTGTGATAATCACGAGTTTTGTCTATCCAAGGGTCCAAATACTCCTAGCGCCTCCAAGTTCTCTGGAGGCTTGGTGCACAACAACACTCGTGAGCGCGATATGTTTGCAACACACGTACCCAACATGACAACTATCTACAAAGTGCAACATGAACCAATTCCTCCGAGAAAAGGAAAGATATCGCTAATGAAGCAGTTGATTACTCTAACCTCCTCAATCGGGTCGGAGATGGCCCCCCTGAAGTCGTCCACGACGTGCCGGCTCCGGACGAGGTCATCGAGCGCGCGCCCGTGCAAGTGGCCGCACGAGCGCAGGCCGAGGCATGTGAGACGCGGACAGAGCCCGCGCAGGCCAGAACCGCGGCATCCGAGATCGAAGAGTCGTAGAGGTGGAGTTCGCGCAGGACGAGGAGAGCAGCGAAGCATGCCTCGAATGTCTCTGAGTCCAAGTCGATGTCGTGGAGCTCGAGCAGTCGAAGTGGGGGTGCGGAGAGTCCGATGAATCGCGCGAGGCTCGGGCCGATGGGGCGTTGGTGGTACCCGAGGTTCTTGAGTGAGCGGAGATACAGCTCGTGCAGGGCTGGACCTTGTACAGTATGTGGGTAAAGATCTCGTTTAAGTCGGTGGACCCATATAGCGAGACGATTCGATTCGGGTCGACCTTGGCTGCCAGCACCAGTTACATAGTAAGGGTGGGCGGGATGCCTTCTGGTATGAGTGCTGACGCACGCATGGCTGAAAGTATGAGCGCGATATTTCAGGGCGTGGGTTCAAAGGGAACATCATGATGAACGGTGGCAAGCGATGGGGCTACAAACCAACGGATATGTTCGGCATTCAGGGGAGAGGCAGCCCCCTTGGGAGTGCATACAGCAAGGGGCAAGAGGCAGCGGGGAGTCCCAACTCCAAGCCCCAAGCTCATTGCTCAAGCTCCGAGTGGCGGACAAAAGCAGTGAAATATTTACCAATGATAGCATGGACATACTGCTGCCGCCGCCGCCAGGCAGCGTTTGGGGCGATATGTCCAGCTATTGTGGTCGACTCCTTCGATTCCATGTAGCCCTCCGCGCCATGACTCAGATGAGTGGCACTGCGTTTGGCGTGAGCGATAGGTATCGTGTAACTTACGTGGAATGACAGGGATGCCGCAAGGGAGGCACCTCCGATCCCGGAGATATAACCTCATTTGTCTTGTTTAGTTTCCGGTGATGGGTTCAAGAAGCGTGTTGCAGATGACTTTCAAGCTGAGGCCTAGACATAAACGTATATCAGTAAGTTCCTTGTTCCCAGTTGGGGCTGATGCCATACTGGGTGCAGGCGAGCTTGCTTCATCTTTGTTAATCCCCGATCTTGGCGTTTGTTGGAGCCGAAGTTTCTATGCGCCTGCGATGTGTACAGTACAGCCCATACAGCCTCCTAGTGGCACCCAACGGACTGGGAGAAGTTGTGGCACTTGATTAGTGCGCCGTATCTAACGTCAACCCTAACCATATACATAATCCAGCGCGGCCGACCCCCGGCCCGAGGGGCGGGACAGGGCCTCAAGACTCGAGACTCTCGGAGTCGAATCGCGCCACCGGATATCAAGCCTCACATATAACGCGCACATTCCTGCCTAACACCGAACTATCTCATACCACCTGTACGCTCCAAGCTTGCCGTCTGAATCTTCTTAGTGTTCGCTGCCCGCTTTACACTCTGGCCACTTCTCATCGACCGCCAAGTCCGCAACGATATGCTCACCTCCATCTCACTAACACTCGAAGAAGTCAAGTTACTCCTCGCCACAGCGGTCAACCTCAACCCCCAGTGGCCGATGCCAGACTATAGCGGAGGGAGGATTTTGCCCAGGAGAGCCGTCGTAGCTATTGAGAAGGATGGAGTGCCGATGGTTTTGCGATTCGGCCTGGCCGTTCGACCACTAGAGGCTGATATAACTATGTTTGTGGCGCAACATACCTCAGTGCGCGTACCGGAGATCTATGGAGTGTTCGAGGACACCTCGAGCGGCGTGTCGGTCCACTACATCATTGAGGAGCGACTACCCGGGGTGGCTTTGGAGGATCTACTTCCAACGATGGATGCAGCGACGCTGAACGTCATCTCCAGCGAGCTTCGGGGCGTAGTTGACGGACTAGTCACTCTCAACACTTTCCGCCACGACCTTGGGCCTTTCCGTGGCCCGTGGGCGAATCACTACTTCGATTTCTTGCTGGAGAAATTTCCGTGTGGGATGGAGGGCGCTCGTTCGACGAAAACCTTCATCGAATACTTCTTAAAGGCCTACTATGCATACAGCAGTGACCAAGCGTTGGCTAACGCGCGGATCGAGCACAGCCTGACTCATTTCGATCTCTCGCGGCCGCCCCTATTTACGCATGGCGACCTCCTCCCTTCTAACATCATCGTTCACAACGGCCACATCACGGGTATTGTGGATTGGGAGGAGGCAGGATGGTACCCCTACTTCTGGAACTCCTTTGTAGTGCAGAAGAGCATCCAGCAACTACCTCACAATGTCCGGGCTCAATGGGCCGAGATTGTGGGAGACCTTCGTGAGGAGTTTCGTCGGGAATCTATGGAGTTTCTTCGCATTTGGAACAGCGTGTCGAGCATGCTACTTTGTGAGTCTGTCGATAAAACTTGAGGATACCAACTGATATCACTCTTCCTCTAGGAGATTACGCGATCGGGTCATTTCTACATCTCGAGCTCAAGTCTGGTTGATATTCGGAGTTTAGTTCCCATATAGGATCAAGGATCAATATCTGACTCACCCTGTACTTGCCTGGCACCGCAATTGAAACCGTGATAATGGCATAACCACCGTGTCTCCCCGTTGTCCCAAACCTCTTACATGTATTTCGCAATGGTAAACACCGATGTATCTTGGCATATAGTACTCTTCCTAGGTCCGGCAAATTCCTGAGACGGACGCCACCTTAAAGTACCAACTTCTGCTTGCCCGGGATCCTACTCTGATACTAGAAGCCTACTCGAGTGGATCCAGAACCAATGCGGCAATCTACTGCAGCATTCGGTATGTATAGCCTCGATCAATGCAATATTTTACATCACGCAGGAGGCGATCGTGGTGGTTGAGAGCTTCTGGCAACAGTCCCTGCACACTGTGTTTGCGATTGCTACGGGCCCTTCTGGGGTTTGATACCTACTGCACATCAGCCACAAAACTCTGGGAAGACATACGAATTTCCACTCCTTCAAATTGGCTAAGGGGCCGCACTAGTCGTTGAATGGCAATCCTACCGGTATTGATGCAAGCGCACCATATGACTCCTCAATTACGGTAGTGCCAGTAGAATTTGCCACGGAGGGTGCCAGTAGTGTCAGAACGTGCGTGGGCTATGATCGTAACTTTGGCTGGCAAGCCAGCCTCTAGTTCAGTTCGATAACGGACGGGAGACACATGTCCCTTGCCACAACTTGGAAGAGCTCGGATTTCCGCTGGTTGCTGTATTTGGACGAGGAGATCATTAAGAACGGTGCACATGGTCACTACCAGGTTAAGAAGTTGCCGTATCCTCTGTGGATCATAGCGGACGTCAGTCGCGTACAACAGTGTCCTTATGATGGGCGGCATTTTGGGGATTTCGGGCGCCAGTGCAGCAAACGTTGGTACTTCCTGATTTATTCCCTGTATGGTTGTGCCTGAGTTGCGCGGCGAGAGGCCCTTCGAAATCCGCGCCCCAATATGATGATGTCCAATTCAGATAATGCTTAACCTGAGGTACACCATGCGCTAAGTCTGAGTGCTTTCTGTTCTCCGCGTCCCAACAACGCCTCACGCCTCACGCCTCACGCCCCATGCCTCACGTTGCACGCATTGCCCCTCGTACCCCGTACCTCGTATCTCGCATCTTGCATCTCGCAATTCGCATTCCGCATTTCGCACTTCGCAAACCACTTCTCGCAGGGCCTCACGCCCCACACACCTTCAGTCTTGTCATGTCCGAGCACGCCACAGCTATAGCTGAATGTTTTGATTGCCACCGCGGCGTGCTTGGAGTTCCAGTACAGAACGGGAACACCTTCCTCAGTATAAAGAGGCAGGTACCATTAGTGAGAGACAAGCATCAAGTGCTCAGTTCACATACCTCCATCTATTTGCACCAGATTCAATCCCACAAAGACGGTCATCCACCATGCAGCCATCGGAGGGAAAGAAGACCATTGCGCCCAGTTTGCCACGCTATGTTCACGAGCACATCGAGGACGGGGTCACCATGACTGACCGCGAGATCTTGGAACAATGCGTCGAAAATGAGGAAAAGGAGAAGGTGTATATCGCGGTCAAGTATTTGGACGAGGGCGCTACATTGGGTAAGCCATCGACATAATAAGTGTGTCATTCGTTCTCATATCTTCTGCAACGCCTTACCAGATAGCCGCGCTGAGACAAAGACCCATTGGGTCGTTACATGGAGCGTGACTCGCATGCAGCCCAAAGACCGATTGGGAACCGTTGAATACGAGGCCATCAATGGATATCGTGTCCTCGAAACTCTGATTCCGAGGGGGTCAGTCATCCCCGACTTCCAGTACCGCGAATCATTCAAGCCTAGCGTCTCTGGCAGTGTTAGGGGGTGGATCCCGCACCCAATTGGAAGTCTGGACCGTGTCGCGCGGGAATGCCTAATTGCTTATGCCGACTCATTTGGCGAGCCGTTCAGGTTGGGTAATGCGGAGGGCAAGAACTGCATCACATGGGTGAAGGAGATGCTGCACTGTTTCTACCGGGATCACGGGTCGGAGGTAATGACCGCATTCTCTCTCTTAAGGACATGGCATGTACTCACTGTCTGGACCACGTTTATTAGTTCAAATTGGATGTAGCCCAACTCGAGGAGGGTATCAAGATGGCAGAGAAGAGCTGCATGTCTTGCTAGGTCTCCTGTATATTCATGCTGTCCCTGTGTAACCATAGGTATATTCAGATCCGGTTTGATAGTTACCAACTTGAATGATGATGGCACTTTCACCTTGTCTAGTCGCAATATTGGCCACTCACTGTTTCTGTTCGCCGCATGGATGAGAGTGCGGATCTGAGCCAACACCTGGTCTTACAATCGCTTCCATTCAGTACCTTCCCGTTCATATTTCAGACCATCGATGGGTCGATGTCAACAACACTAGCATGATACCGCTCAAACTTAGCTTGATAGTGTAACCGCTAATGGTTTCGAGAAAGGGCCATCAACGTCTTCAGACCCAATGCTTCACAAGAGCAACCTGATCCCCGCCTTCTGATGAATGAGCTCGGACACATGTCGCATGCGGAGCCGCGTCCTGTACCGCTGGTTGGCGCAGCATCCGCACGTTCCTACAATAACCGGGCCCGTCACGATCTCGACTCCATCAAAGCGCACAAGCTGAGCAGACTTACGGCAATAGTCGTCGACCTCCCGCGTCACGAGCCGGCACACCGTCATCCGCGCGAGGTCCAGCACGTCGTCCTCGGTCACGAAGCAGCAGTTGATCACTCCTATCTCCTCGATCGGGTCAGAGACGGGTCCCGTCAGGTCGTCCACGACGTGTCGGCTCTGGACGAGGTCGACGAGCGCGCGCCCGTGTAGGTGGCCGCACCAGCGCAGGTCGAGGCGTGTGAGGCGCGGGCAGAGCCCACGCGGGCCGTTGAGCAGCTGGACGGTCGCGTCCGAGATCGAAGATTCGTGAAGGCGGAGTTCGCGCAGGCCGGGGAGAGCCGCGAAGCACGCCTCAAACGTTTCCGGGTCCAAGTCGATGTCATGGAGCTCGAGCAGTCGAAGTGGAGGTGCGGAGAGTTCGATGAATCGCGCGAGGCTCGGGCCGATAGGGCGTTGGCGGTACCCGAGATCCTCGAGTGAGCGGAGATACAGCTCGTGCAGGGCCGGGGCTTGAATGTGGGTAAGGATCTCGTTCAGGTCGGTGGGCCCATATAGCGTCAGCGTGTCCAGTGCCGGGAGCAAGACAATACGTTCGGGATCAGCCTCCGGTACGAAATCGTGCTCATACATTAGTGGCATTGAGAGGGAGAGGGTGCGTAGCTCCGTGAGGTCTTCTAAGACGTCTATGATAGCCTCCGCAGAAAGAGGGCGGTGTGACGGGCTCTCCTTGATCTCGAGAACGAGATTGGTTAGGTGCGTAGGGAAGATCGGTACCACGGGAACAATTGTGGACACGTATGACACCGAGGCGAGCCGGGGCGCAAAGTCTGCGTTGAACTTGTCGACGAGCCTCGTAAGGTCGGGAATGGCCTCGGTATCTTGGGCGTCTAGAGCGGCCGTCCGAATGTCGATGCTACGGAGCTCTGGGGTTGGCTTAGTGCACTCGGCAAGGATGAGGTCCGCGTGGTGCAACGTGTCCGACTCGATCTTCAGCGACCGCCACTGTGCGCTCCGCTCCACCAGAATCGCCATCAGCTCCATGACCGGCCTCGGGGGTATCCTCCACGACGTGACGACGGTGACGTGCAAGTTCGCGCTCTTCGCCATCGACAGCCAGAAGCGCGTCCTCTCGAGCGCCTTCGGGTCGTCCCCGTTGGCATACACATGCGACCACACCTTCGGCGCGTGCGCAGCCTTGCGCCACGCAGAACAGACGTGCGAGACGACGACGGGTGCGCGCGTCCAGCCATCTTCGACGCAGTGCTCAAATATCTTGATGAGCAGCTCCTCGGGCAGCCGCCGCGCAAGCGTCACGAGGCCCTTGCAGCGTTCAATCGCCGCACGGTGCTTAGCCTGGTCGTATCGCAAGTCGCGGACCTGGTTGAGCAGGCCCTGGATCTGGTCCTCGAGGTCCCCGATTGCGGACTCGTGTCCCGCTATCGTGTTCCACGCGGACTGGATGACCTCTGGAGTGGGTTCTAGACGGTATTGAAGTCGTTCGGAATCACTTAGAAACATGAAGGGCCTAGCGGTGCGTTTAGTTAGCACTAGTACGTCATCCGGACTACTGGATACTGGTCAGCAAACCTTGATAACGAAACGTTGGAACCAAGACTCAGTATGAAGAGAAAGCTAGAACGGCTTAGTGTCGGGTATCGTTGGAGGGTTCTGGAGAGCCGACGTCTATACGAGCGGGGAGGTGCGACATGTACGGGGCTAAGTTGCTTGGTCTCCAGTCTGTTAGCACGGTTGTGGCGGAATGCATTGCTGACTCAGCAAGACGTCGAGCCGCCCACAAGCACCCACAGGGTTCCGGCTGGATCCGACCTCGCATCCACTCGGGTTGAGCGTCCATGTTGCTTCCAGTAATTTGTAGAGCATAGCAACTTGACGCAGTGGAAGCGTGCAGGGCTCATAACCCTGAAGTCCCTGGATCGAAACCAGGAGTTGCTAACTTCGGTGTTCTTTTTCCTCCGCTCGAACTCTAGCACCTTCCTGAGCTTTCGCACCATTGCAGCGTTCATCGGCGCA
The DNA here is from genome assembly GCA_022385745.1 of Cubamyces sp. BRFM 1775. NCBI lineage: Eukaryota > Fungi > Basidiomycota > Agaricomycetes > Polyporales > Polyporaceae > Cubamyces > Cubamyces sp. BRFM 1775. The sequence goes on along the minus strand of MU278477.1, from coordinate 6,861 downwards.
TCGGCGCGATATGTGTTGCCCGTATCAACGCATGCTAAGTACATCCCCCTTTACTGGCATGCCACCCACAAATTAAGTACAGTGCATACAAGTCAAAATACAATCATGCATCCTTCCCCGGCGTCCACTCGTACATAGGCAAATCCAACAGCACCGTCTTCTTCACCCAGCCTGGCAATGCGCGGTATAGCACCGGTGGTAAGGGGAGTAGTATCGATGTCTGCGCGCGGTACGCCTGGTAGTTCGCCCATGCCGCTGACTCGGGTCGCGCATCGCCAGCCGGCGGCTCGGCACCATCTGTCTTAGGGTAAGACATGTTGTAGAACTTCTGTGCGGTGGGCTTCTCGGCCGTGGGTACTCCAGACCCAAACAGAAGGAGACTGAAACGAGGGAGGGAGAGTTAGACAGGGCCAAGTCGAAGTCTCGAAGAGCGTGTGGGGCGTACATCATCGTGAAGAGCGGCGAGACGAGCGTGCCTAACTGCGCAGAAGGGGTAGAGCCGCTGCTTGGCCCATGGATGCTGGGTGCAATGGACAGAGTCCAGACCCCCCACCAACAGAGGATTCTGGCGGGCCAATCGTAATGTGAGACACCGTTAACTGATTCTAGTAAGAGGATTCGAGCGAGGGAACTTACTCGCCGAAGTAAGGCGGGTGGCGGGACCAAGCCCACAATCCGACCTATGTTTAGTTCAAGGCGGAGTGAGAAACACATTGTATCACAGGAGCAGGCGTGGGGCGTCCGCAGTACCGACGTACGTCGATGGGCTTATCTTTAGGAGGCTTCGACGCTTTGTAGCGATACTGCGCATGGGGGGATGCGCAGCGTCAGCTCCCGGACGCTGAAGAGACGGTGGGACAAGCTTACCTTCTGTAGATCAGCTATAGACTCGATGGACCAGCCGATCACCCAGAGGATGACCCCGAGGATGTCGCTCGCCGTGCCGAAGGCGGGTTGACCACGATCGGTCACCGCGGGAGAGTTCAGAACTATGAGAGGGAGTGAGACGGTCCAGACCTGATCGGAGGAACTCCTTCAGCTACATTGCACGACAGGAAAGAACCACGAGCGGCTAACCCATAGTATCTGGCCTGTGCGTTGGCGCAAATGAATTGACGGCTTTTATCGTAAAAGAAATCACGCAAACTTACCAATCCAGAACCCTACGGTAGGTAGCGTCAAACAAGGCCCCCCTTGAATTACGCGTCTGACCCGGACTCACCAAGAAACTTGAAGAAATGAGACCTGATGTCGTCAAATCGTGTGTCGCTTCCTGTCTTGAGCACTCGGAAGAGTAGAAAGCCTAAGAGGTCAAGGCACCCAGACCATCACTTAGTGTATCATAATGCGTTCACAATTTTCGTACCGGCGAGTCGTGCAGCCCACACCATCACGAAGACGCTCGTGATGACATTCCTAGCGCTGAACTCCTGGCCCAGCAGGAGCGTCAGAAGAGCTACGAGTCGAACAGTCCGGATTAGCTTGGGGATACTCCGTGCAGTTGGCCCAAGAAGGCTGTACCTAAGATGAAGAAATTGGATCCTAATGAAGGTCAATAAGGGCGAGAATAAGGCGATAGCTGAAGGTAAGGTCTACCTCCGGTAAAGTCTGTGATTTTGTCAAACTATTGTAACATTAGGCATTGTCGCAACGACGCAGGCTGCAAATAGAAGACAGAGGTGATCACCTGGAATGTCCACGCGATCGCAAAGCCAAGTAGTTGGTAGCCCACAGTAACGAGGAGAGTTATTACTAGGTAGTAACGGTCGAGAACGTTGACTGGCCCGGCCATCGCAATTGTAACTTAGTGTGAATTTGAAGATTTCGACGAGTTCTGTGGACTCCAGGGATTCGTAGCTACAGTATGGGAGTGGTACGTGGCCAAGCTGCGAAGCACCTGCAGCGGTCTCTGTGCGGGCTATTATGTTGTCGTTACAAGGCAAATATTTGGCAGACGGGGTCAGATCGCAGGTCCGTCGGTGGTTGGGTTGTGACAAGATCGTCGATTCCGGCAACTCAGCATAGCATCAGATCGAGAGTTGTCCTTCAGTGTATGAGAAGTTGTAGAGTCGACCGAGATGACCGGAAGGCCGTCGCTGCTGCGCGGGCTGCGGCCGGGGACTTGGCTGAACTTGGCTGGAACACTTCGGCGTACCTCCGGTTGCCGTTTCGGCAAAGGAACGCGATCGGCCACTGCCTCCGAGGGACGCGTTGTGTGCGCATGTGATGATTGTGGCTGGAACTGACGTCAGGGCGTACCCCAGGCTGGAGACTCTCATGATCATCGACAATTTATGTTCCCGGCCTGTTCTACGCCATGCCGTCTTTCTCATCTCCACCTCTTTCTCCTTCCACCACATTCCCCACATTCCTCTGCTCTCGGTCGACGCTCTCTACAACCCCTGCTTTGACCTGCATCTGACCTGCATACACTCTTAACGATACCTTGACGACCATACCACGACCACAATGCTACCCAAGAAGCGCTATGCTTACCAGGCCGACATGCCATACGCACGGGAGCCGCTCAAAACAATCTACGTCTGCCAGCGGATGTTCACGACTCTCGTGATGGTCGCCTGGTGGGCTGTGTACTATTCTGTAATGCCTCGAAAGTACCGCCCACGACCCTCGTGGTCTGTCAAGTGCTGCATCTCTGTCAACTTCACGCGACGAATATACAAGGTCACCGAACTTGCCGGCGTCACCTGGGGAACTCGAGACCCCGACAAACCGTGCGACAACCGCAAGCTCAAATGGACGCGCTTCGAGTGGGTTGATCCCCTTCCGGAGGAGTTGCGCACAGGCGTTCTTGCGGACCCTCAGGTGCCGTTCAAGCGTGTGGGTTGCTTCATATGGCCCAAGGAACGCCCAAAGAGTGAGTGTCTTCACGCAGCTCTACAAAGGTTCTAGGGTGGTCCACCACGTCTCTACGTTGAGGCCCTGCGCATGTGGACGGCTAGTCCGGTTGTTAGTCGTCGGTGGATGCCGCTCATCCGTGCCATCTGACAACGAGGACATATCCGCCCACTGTGCCTTTGTACACCGGTGGTTTCTCCCTAATGAGATAGACAAGCGACGACACAATATCATAGAAACCCGCTCAACTGACTTAAGATTCTACAGTAATCCCTGCATGCACAGGCGATGCCACCTCGCACTCAGACGATAACCTCATGGATGGCGGGGAGTTCGAGGCAGCCGCAGGCGATGTACCTGTTATCGGCATTTTCCTTCATGGTGGAGGTTACTGCCACATGTCAGCCCACGAGAAAGCGCCGACTTCGCAGATTCCGGAACGCTTGATGAAGGTATATGGTGTTATGAACGCGCGGAGCAATAATCATCGCTGACGTTTCCCCCAGGACAAGGCCTTCACCGAGATCCATGCTGTCGAATATCGCTTACTGCAACACGCACCGTTCCCGGCAGCGGTGCAGGACGCAGCGGCGGTATACGCGCATATAGTGCGTCGTCACCAGCGTCGTAATGCTTCGAACAAGGCTGGCTCGTCAGGCGGCAACTCGAGCACCCATTCTGCCGACGAAACCAACAAGAAAGCTCACGAGATGATGGATTACCTCGCGGCGGATAGCACGGACTACCGAGCGCAGGTGCGCAACAAGAAGGAGAACGACGCGATCCATGCGCATGTCGCGGAGGTATCGGCGAACACTAATTGCAAGATCATCCTCATTGGCGATAGCGCTGGTGGAAACCTTGTCCTCGCTCTTGCCCGTTGGATTCGTGACGAAGGCGTTCTTCCCCCGCCCGACGGCCTTCTGCTACTGTCGCCGTCTTGTGACCCTTGTGAGTTCTCCGTGGACGTCCGTACGAGGCGCCTGGCTGACAATATGGTACAGCCCACGCCTTCCCAGATACTCCTTCATCATATGTCCCTCGCCCCCACGCCGATACCGACTACCTCGTTGATACCCCCGAGCCGCGAGCCCTCCTCCAACGCACCTTCCTCGGCCACAACCCAGTGGAGACCATGCACAGTCCTTACGTCAGTCCTGCGTCCTCGCGCGTGCTACGGGCGTTCTATGGCGATGCCTTCGCTGAGAGCGTAGCGGACCTCACTATCTCGCAACTTGACGATACCACACGCGAGTTCTTGCGCAACATGCATTCCGTGCCGGCCACACCGATTCCGGGGACACCCGTTATCGGCGGCAACGGCAACGGGAATGGGAATGGGAACGGGAATGGCAAGCCTCGCGTCATCACTGGTCCTCCAGAGGAAGTTGGCTATGATCTGGAACGCAGTCCGACGTCTCTTGCTCACCCCGTCTTGGCGTCACCTCGTGGACTCTCCCTGTTCACCGAGTTCCCGAAGACGTGTGTCGTGCTCGGCGATGCTGAGCGTCTTGAACGCGAAGTAACCAGACTGGTAGGCGCGATGGAACGTGACGGCGTTGATGTGCATACGATTTGGGTGAAGGATGCGCCGCACGACGTGCTGATGATGGCTTGGTGGGACGAAGGCGTGAGGGACTCAGTCTGGGTCCAGGTCGAGGACTGGGTCAGGCAAGTGTAGGTGCATGTGTATGTTTTGTATATATCCTTTGGAATATGGCGTGTTGAGGACGCTGCATCTTTGCAATGACTGCTAGAGGGTGGATTGGATATACGGTTCGGACTGTTGCGTTATAGTTTGCGTGTTCCCTGTCTCTTTCTCGTACTATATACTTCTCGCGACATGTGCATTCTATGTAGTTTGCCCCTTACGAGTAACAATCTACCGACGCTAGTATACCTCAACACAGCCGATAGTCATCTTGGACGCATCCTGGCTAGTTCTCAAGTATTCACGATACCGTGCCCCCGCATGTCATTCTGAAGAGCGAACGTCAAGGCTTTCCCAGGCTGAAATTTGGCAGCAAAAAGGCAATGAACTCTTTAAAATGCATTAAGGGGGAATCGAACCCCCGGCGGGTCGAGCTTGAGCTGCTCGCATGGCAACGACCCAGGTTACCACTACCCCATTAATGCGTTAAATAGCGCTCGCTACTTTATAGCTCCGATGTGCAACCCTTCACGATTGTTCTTCCTCTCACACCTTCGCTCAGTCCGAACGAGGTGTTACTTCATTTCGTTGTGATTGAAGGCAAATCAGGAATGGTGTTCAAGGGATACGAGAGGAAATGGAATGCAATTACGATGGATTGGTAAAAAAGCTGGCGCCTTCCAAGGCATTAATGGGGTAGTGGTAACCTGGGTCGTTGCCATGCGAGCAGCTCAAGCTCGACCCGCCGGGGGTTCGATTCCCCCTTAATGCATTTTTGCTTCATCTCAAGGTTGTGTTGGAGTCTTATTAGGGTCGCGTCAGCGGAGGCCACACCACAAGTTTTGTCCCATGATGTATGGCTTCCGTGAGCGCGGAATCAGAATGATAACACTAATAGATTCAGGATGACTGGCACAAAGCAGCCATGGCATGCTTCAAGTATTGGCCGGTGTGGGCTCGGGACGAACGTAGTACCCTTTGGCGCAGCCACAATTTGTATCATGACGTGTTTAGTTTGGGAATAGGCGTACGTCATGTATGTAGCTCACTCAAAGGCAACGGTCGAGCTTCGATGGTGGAGAGATACCGAGCAGTCAAATTTTACTACAAACTGCACACGCCACAGGAGAAGGTACGAACACCAACAATAAAGTACAAATAAAAAGTCCCAAGGCCAGAAGGTCTGAACATTTCTATCTACCGGGAAGAGTGGGAACTCAGCGAGGGCTGAGTTTCATGGGCACACGGTCACCGTCAATTGTCTAGGAAGACAACGACTCCAACGACGTCTACTTCCTCCGGGGTCGCTTGCGCCTTGCAGCGTCCGCTGCATTGTCTGCGCTGGACTCTTTGCCGTCCTCCGTCTCATCCCGGGTACGTTTCCGCGGCCGCAAGACACGCCTTTGGGCCGCCGAAGGGTCGGACGGTCCCGCGCTCGGTGCTGGAGTCGGACCGCTCCGGACATCAGGAAAAACCTCACATGACAATAATCCTACTTTGGCCCCAATTTCTTCTTACTTGGGGATATTTACCGTGATTAGTGAGTTAGAACCTATTCACTATGTGGGTTTCTAATAACTTTTGTAAGTCGGCATAAGTAGCACTATCTGCGGAGTCAGCCTAATTGTAGCCTAATTGTCTCACGATTAATCCGAAGTCTATAGGGCACAATACACAATCTGATCACACTAAAACAAGCAGAGTTTGCATAATTATCTAGATTTATTGTAATACTAAAATGGACGGTATACTGCCGGTTCGCTACAAAACCAACTCCATTGTATTCAGTGGTGAGGGCAATCAGCGGAGGCAAAGGAGAGATACGGAAGCTGATGGATCATGTGAATGCAGACCCAAAGGAAACAAGTACCGGTCATTGTGATATAACGAAGGAGAGAGCAAAAGTCAGGTAAGGTAGCGTACTAGTAAACTGGAATGGGCGTCAGGAAAACACCGCGCGCAATCGTGTACAGCGTGATGGTGAGCAAATTTGAGAGCGGTGACTGTCGGGTATCAGGTTGTATTAATCTGAATGATGATGGGTCAGAGAGTGCGCGCAACCAGAAAACTTGAACATGCAACCCGGAGGACGTACAGGGACGTATACTCATGGCCGTTCACGAGATTGCGGACTATTTGCGTGGCTTGACTTTGAGGAACCGAACATCGTCGTCCGACTCGCCTGTGTGACCAGCTATAGTAGTGCTGCCGCTGTGGGGGATATCAGGTTAGCTCAACATAGCCGGACATTACACGCACCAGATCATCTTGTAAAGACCATGCAGTAGATCATGGTAGGCTTCCAAAGACTGTTCCTTCAAGGACGACAGAATGTTGATATTGCGCTTGTA